>JAPSGF010000008.1:22666065-23161988 GCA_035772895.1 Perdix hodgsoniae
AATAGAATAGAATAGAATAGAATAGAATAGAATAGAATAGAATAGAAATGTGATCCCTTACCAGAACTTGAACATTACTACCATGCCTACAAGGAGCTATACAGCATTTGGTATTTAAATAATATTAAAATGCAACTCTCATATTATATGATCATGGTATCATTTTCAATATTGTCAGTTTTATTAAACACACCACCATGGTTCTGTACTGAACACAGAACAAATTCAGATAACATGATAATACCCTCTCTCTTCCCATCCAGTTGTTAGGTCGGTATAATTATTTATCAGCAGAAATAAACTGACAGGTAGGAGAGACCAAAGATTAACAAGCAATACAAGACAGCATGATAAACAGCCATCTGAGAGGGCCATCAATCACCACTGTTGGCAATCTGTATGGTAATAGGGCTACACTTCACATCATCCTCACAGCCCATATCAGTGATGACACTGCTACTGAACAGTGACTCCAATTCAGTATTTCAAAGGAATGTTAGAAGTGGAGAGAGTGCAAAACTGGCACTGGAAGAGGCTGTCCAGAGAAACTGGGATGCCCCATCCCAGGAAATGTTCAAGGCCAGGTTGGATAGAGCTCTGGGCAGCCAGATCTTGTGCAGAGTTTTGCAGCTCACAGCAGGGAGCTGGAACTAAATGGTCTTTAAAGGTCCTTCCACACAAACAATTCTATGATTCTGTGATTTTATGAAAACCATAAATCATGGGAACCATCACAGAGTTGAACTACATGCACAGAAAGATCCCACGGACATGCAAAGGCTGAAGCTGAAATATGTGCTAATTCAATTCCAAGTTTTGTTTCTGGCTTATGCTAGCTTCTCTATAGATATTAATCCATGACATTCCAAAGCATCATGCAGGAGCTGGGAGCACATATAGGTAACTGTCCTTTCTGCTCATGAAGTTTATAGACATCGGTTTCTACAGCAGTTATTCCTATTATTCTGACATTCCCAATTTGAAATACTGTTTTCTTAAATAACTACAGCACTTTCACAGTCTGTTAGGAAAGGATGCCAGAAATAAACCTCTTCAATCTAATGTCAAGATATTTGAACTAACAATTGTGATAACTCCTATTTTCAAGTCTGAAATGTATTTGCACTTTTCATCTGCCCCTGAAGAAGAAGCTTCACTGAACTGGGAACAAAACAAGAAGTTGGTCTGGAAGGCATTACCCAGCAAAACCTGAGAGGCATCCAAACAAGTGGGCTACAGCCTCAGGGTATTGCAGGCATGCATGAAGAGCTGGCATTTTTGTGTCAACTCTCCCATTCCTTTGAAAACCATTTTACCTCTGTTAAAGGCGCTCATACAAAGGAATCATGAAGCCCAGCTAGACTTCACATATTAAGTGCCTGAACCAGATCTGATCCTCTGCACAGAAATGACCACAAGAATGGGACCCTCATATGCATGAATCCAAAGAACTGGCAACTCTAGAGCAGCAAATTTGTCTTCTCAACAAATCAAACACTGCACAGAAACACAGATTACCACAGCAAAGATCTCCATGGAAGCCCACTCACCTACATCTCTTGGAGCCTTCCTATCTTGTAACTCTACTTTCAAGGTAGAGTGTGGGTTGTTTTTTTTCTGTTTTCACTACATTCATTTAGTTCCTATCAGTTGTTATGTGCTAGTGAGCTCTAGAGCAGGAGCTCACTAGCAGGGAGTTACACATAACAAGGTGTATAGAGAAAAGACTTCAGAGACTTCAAGGCAACCTTCTGTCCTAACAAACTTGATTTTCTTTTCTGTGGAGAAACAAATTGCTTAAATCAGAGTCGATATAAGTTATACTGGGTTTGGTATTCAGTCTGCTGCAGTTCAAGTGTTCAACAATCCACAGCTGGAGTCAAAACTTCAGACGTTCTTTCAGCAGTAATTCTTTACTCAGGGAAAAGGGGCTTTCAGCACACAGTCAGTGAACCGATTCTGTTATCTTCCTTTTTCTCCATTCTCCTAATCCTGCCTTTAATGAACTGTTTACATGCATAAATAAAAAGATTAATGAATGTTAATAGCACTGAAGAATAGAACTAGTATTCTTTGTAACACACTTCAGCTAATTATACTGTTAAGGTATTTTAACCTCCCGGTAATGTAACAGTACTACTTTTGTTACCAATCTCAAATTATTTAAAAGAAACACAATTAAACCTCTTTAGCACTCAATTCTGAAATCTTCTTTAGAAGCATAAGTAAGATTCACTGAGAAGATAAGAATCAGCACTCATAAAATGTGAGATCAAAAATAACATCTCTTCCATCTCTGCCTTCAGCTTTCTGGAACGAACAACACTACCACAACATTAACACCTTTACACCCTGCCAGGAATCCCATGGAAGAACCAAACACAACAAAATTTATGTTACTATGGAATGAGAAAAACCCAAACCAAACAGAGCTGGAGGTAACAGGAAATGAGGTGAGCAACTGCTCATTAGAAGTGACTAGATAGCTTCAGAGAAACTCAGTAGCAATGACAATGACCCCAGGACAACCCTGTCACATCCTGCTGGCAGATTTTGTAGTCATATTATTCCTTCTTGTCACCTTCTGCTTCACACTCCTCCAGTGAAACAAGATCCACTACGAATACAGCTGATACTGACAGAGCGATCCACTATTTCAGCATCTCCCAAACTATTCCCTGTGTTACTAAAAAAATACTATTCCTCTGCTAGCTCCTATACCAGCTAAGGGCAGCAATGTGCAGTGAGATCTCTGTATTAGGAGCTTCTAGGTCTTATGAGGGTAATGAAGATAGTCCACAAAGATATGACAAACCCTCCCTGCCCAGAAAGTTTAGATTATGCCTCCTTTGGAGCTACTTAGAAGGCATGTTTATTGTCTTCTGGAGAGCAGTCAAAAAATCTTTAGTCTATCTCCAATGGGTCAAACAACTGCACTACAAATTAAGCCTGCTCATGAATTTAGAGATCTAGATGAGAATTCTGTGTTGTGTACTCATTGCTGTCTGAGGTTTTACATCATAGAGGCTTAGAGAAGATCCATGTTTTCATACATCTGCCATGTTTTGGAAAAAGAGTTCTGTTGTTTTCAACTGCATAATATATATATTTTTTTTTTCCTGAAACTACCTGCTTCAAACCTGGATCTTCCAGAAAAAAAGACTGTGACAGTATCTGATAAAAATTCACAACCTCAAGGACCTCCTGACCATGTCTATCCTCATCTCCAGCAGGAAGAATTAATATAAGATACGTATTTTTTTGATGAGACATTGCTTTCTACAGCAGTGCAGATCAATACACCAAAATACAGAGGTCTCTCCAAAAGTATCATTTCTTATTTACTTCCATGGAAACTACAACAGATACAAAGAGCACAACAGTACTATTTCCCTGAGCAAATTCTCAGCTATAAAGCACTATTTCTCAATATAGTCATTATCATATATGGATGACAAATAAACTATAAACACAGGTCCATAAGTACAGCTGTGCATGGCTATTCAGAGCATAACTTATTTCTCACATCACCACCGCCACTGCAGAAACACACCATCCATAGCATCACTGTGCTCACATCCACTGTTTGGTTTCCAAAAATGCTGAGAAAGCATCCATGAATGTCAGTGGGTACCATTCTTCCCACACAGAGGAACTCAGTGACACACCTTTGCTTCATACACACTTCCACGTCAGATGCCATGTCAGATGAGTCGGATTCCTCATCAGACTGCTCCTCTGCTGCCATCTGTCACACAGCAAAAAAAATGTAGTGGAATATTGGTGGGAAGGGTCTACCTCTACTGCTGTACTACCAGCATCCACCTCTGACATTGTGGGCCAACATAATAAAATAGGAGGCATTACTTTTGGAGCATCCCCTGTAGATCTGTTGTGGTTCTAGCTCAGTACCTCCTGTTGCCACATGTCGGGAATAAACCCAGCCACAATGTGTACTGAGTGGATAGAAGTCTCAGATTTAAGGGTCATATTAAAGTGCTTTATAGGGCTTCCATAATTTATATCTTGCCGCTCAGAATGGTGGATAGGTTTTGCAAATATTCTCCAGGATCATAACCACCTGAAAGGCAGGAGGATTTCACTACAAGATAAAAATTACCGTAGAGCACAGAACAGCAGCAGTGTTTTAAACACAATCCTATTTCAATTTGTACCAGAAACAGCCTGCGGCACAACAGCAATGTTTTAATGCCTTAAAGCAGGCAGTTCACCTCGACACTTCTGAGTGCTGTCTGCTAGTTTCCCACACAATCACGTTGCGTGGCTTCAGAATACTGTCATTTCAACACCATCAGCACCACTTTCTGTCTAGCACCCTGAAGTCTAGCCAGTAAATGAGACGCATTGTCTTGCATTGATGTGTTTTCTTCACTGCTGCTGAGAGGCTGGACACATCAAGCACGGTCTGTGGGTTCTCTCCTTTTCCCTCCAGAGGTGCCAGATGGAATGTCAGCTTTCAGACTAAACAAGTGGCTCTTGAGGCAGCAGGGAGAAGAGTGGTAGCACACACTGACAGGTGACAGTGCTAGGACAAAGTAGGCGTCAAGTGAGGAAGAAACAACTTCAAATCCTTTTGTAAATATTAAGGCACCAAATTTCTCAAAGCTGACTGAGAAAAAGCTGACCAAAGACATATGAGAGAAGCAGTACAGAATAGGCATTCAGAAGGGTCATTAATAGCAAAACCTGCTAATCAGCTCATCTATAGATCTCATTGCGGATTCATACGGAAACCCTTGCAGATACACTGGTGATCTGCAAGGTTTAAAGCCATCACCCACCAGCACTACCTGCTGGGCAGCTGTACTGTAAGATATGCTGGTGTAGCTCAGAATGAGAGCTAGTCCAACCTGCATGGCTTCACATTTGCCACTGCTGAGATCAGTCACTTTTGGAAACCCACAGTAAGTACAGGGCTGCCAAGAGGGGTGGTGGATGTCCTGTCCTGGAGACACTTAAGGTCAGGCTGGGGCTCTGAGCAACCTGGTCAAGCTGCAGATGTCCCTGTTCATTGCAGGAGCGTTGAACTAGATGATCTTTAAAGATCCCTTCAGTTAACTAAGCTACCTCTGAAGTAGAGATGCATCACTTGACTTTCTTTAAAATCAATGAAGAGTAAAAAGGCATGCTTGAGGCCTGGTTTGTCTCCTGAAACAGACACAGCAATAGGCCAGAAGTCTACAAAGGAAGCCAAAAGAAGCAGTCCACATGAAAGAATCTACACAGGCACCTAAGAGCACATTACAGGAATTCTACTGCCTGTGTATCTCTATTTTCTGTAATGAACATGAATGCTAAACACAATACGTGTACTAATTCTACCATAACACAGAAGAGAAATGAAAGAGATCAGATTTATATTGGAAATATACACAGTGCTTCTGAGAAGACTGTTCAAAGTTCAGACACCTCCATTTGATTTCAATAAAGCAAGAAATACATTGCTTAGGGGATCTGGATTACTCTAAGCTTCGCAAAGGTCTTAAAGATATAATTTCTGAAGATTTGTTCTTTCTCCCCTATTTCTTTTGTAAAACAATTTGTGATATTCAAGTCATTGCTTTAAAAAGCAAATAATTATATATACTCTCTTAAGATCCACTATATATTTGTTTCTGTGCAAAAAGAAAAAATAATTCTAAAGGGACTGCTTTTTTTCAGAAGCTGCCTCTTGCGAGTTACTGGATATCTACAGTTTTATGCATTGGGATATGGACAATAATGGCATTAAAAGCAACATCTCACCAGTAGCTGATAATTCTATTACCCCTTATCTTTTCTCTTGACACACAGTTGCTTTCCCAGCTGACAAAATATAATCACTAAGGCCACAAGGTATTCTATTCAATTTTCAAAACACGAGACTCAGTGTCAGAGACTCGACCTGAAACATAACTTGCAGAATTGATTTGCCAGCATTGTGCATCCATCCCCAGCTCATGTCCTTACAGCTAATGGCAGGCAATTGTTCTTTCTGTATGTGTTTCAGGTGCAGGCAGCAGAAACTGAACCCAGTGAGGAGAACAACATCTCAAATGATCTGATTCTTCTCTGTATTTCACACCGTATCTGCACTCTTCTTGCATCCCTTTAATTTAAGCCTGTAATTGAGATCTCTAAAGTAAATTGCTAACTCTCTTCGGTATCATGCATAAACTGTCAAAAAAGTGAAAATGTGATAAACAGAGAATCTGAATAAATAGGATAAAGGCTGAGGGAATAAGTTGTGAGAGGAGCTTAAATGACAAGAATGTTGCATAAAAACTCTCCCAGCCCAATATCCTGTCTCTGGGAGCAGCCATTAAAATATGCTTAAGAAAGATTATAAGGAACGTGGCAAATGTCTTCGTACTTCTTCAGTATTTTCCTCAAACAGTCAGAGGATTAGAAACCATTAACTGTCAGAGGGTTTAAGGGAATGAGGGAGAAGAGGGCTGCTTGGTAGAGATGCAGGGTAAACAGCATGCTTCCTGCCAGCACATTTGACCCAGGGGGAGATATCCCTGTGTAGCTATACTACAACAAATGCTCTCTGTATTGTAACAGTGTCATCAGTTCTACTTAGGACAGTGTCCACAGTACCACTTCTCAGACCTGCTTCATAGTGGAGAACAGAGATACTGAGCTGGAAGAAAGACATTTGAATACTATTAAAGAGCAATTCATAGTACTGAGGGAGATTTCAAAGATGCCACTTCATTTGGAAAACTCATTTAGCCAGCACTTCTCCACTCCACTTGGGGTACCTACTGTCCTGTCCCAGCCCAGGTAGGAGGGGTACACAAAAACAGCATACTGAGGCGTAATGAAGACCAGTTGGGCCCATAGTCTGCCACCGTCTGGCCAACAACTTTTGTTTTAAGAAAGGACAGAAAACTAGGGTAATTACACATTATACATACAAATGGCATTATCCTCTTAACCTTCTCCTATTAAAGTTTCAGACACTTCCACAGCTGAGTACGCCCTTGGACCAGTAACTTGAAGAGACACTGATGCACTTATTTTCCCTGAACCGGTCTAATCCGTTTTAGGATTTAGTTTATTTGACTCTATTCCACAAAAACATGAGCCAAAACAAATTAACACGGAAAACACTGCTTTGTAGGAAATGAACAAGATGGTGTTGTTTATTTATCTTCCTTACAAGGAAATGCTATGCTAAGCAAGAAGAAAGCCAGCTGCCAAGCCACGATGACAACTAGTACTTGAGAATACAACTGTATAGGGAACAGGAAATTAACATTTTTCTCTGCAGGGAATCATGGTTTACACCTTTGGTCTAGAGGACATTCAGAGAGCAATGGAAGAGCATGGAAGAACATGAAAGCAACCTGTAATCTCACTGTTCCACGGGTGTTAATTAACCTGGCAGCCATTCAAATCGCTGGCATTAAAATCCTCTTATCTGAGAGCTGCACATTTCAGCATTTCTGCACTCTCTACTATGTACAGAGGCATTGTACAGGGCAGCAAGCTACCAAAAAAATAAGAAAAAGGGGCAGAAGCTTGAGGATGACTGCAAATCATTAATTTGTGATCAGAACATCTGTTAGTAGTTGAAGAAACATGCTATCTGGAGAAATTCACATCTCAATAAAGCAAAAGATCCATCAAGAATGCAGTAAGAACATCTTTGAGGAAACAAGCATAAATGTTTCTAGTAAGAGTATGCTGCAATCAAGGTAAAACTGTGCTGAAGCCAGAAAGTTCGAGTAAAGATATTGGTCTCTGAAAGGAATTTTTTTCTACGTACCTGTCCAGTCTCCTACTACTTTAAGGTGGACCCCAAACGTTGCTTTGGTATCTGTAGGGCACTAAAAATATTAAATATATTAAGGACCAATTCTATGTAATGAGAAAGTAAAAAAATGCATTCAAAATACAGTTGTTAAGACAGAATTTGTTCTAAATAGGTCATTCCTGAGGAGACGTATCAGCAGCTACTCCCTTTATAAAGCATGTCTAGCACCAGTATGGTTCCTCCACTCAATTTTAGCCCTTTCACTTGTTTACAGAAGTCTGGGATCACTTTTGTCTGGACGTGCTATTTGGAACAACCACTTCACTAAGTGTTACTCAGCAATGGTATCAAATAAGGATACAGCACTACAGAAGCACTTCTACTGCCAACCCTTACTATTGCTTTCTTCTATATTAAAACTGAGATTTCGGTGCCCTTCACAAGAGCTTAGAGCCTGCAAAGGAAAAACATCGGAGTGCATGACATAAAATAAAAAAAACTTTGCAGCCACTATGCTCCCACTTTACACCTATGGCCTCATCTCAGGGCTACTTAAATGTAACTATCAATAAAGGAATTGTTATTTACAGTCTTATTTACACCATGATATCTAGAAACCTCCAGTCAAGCCATGTCAAAGGAATGCCTTCTCAGTTCTACTCCTTGTTAGCCACAGGAAGAGCTCAAACTCAGTGGCTGGACAACTTCTGCTGAGACACTGAATGATTTCACACATGAACAGGACAAGCATTATTCCTCAAAGATTCTTTGCTTTACAAATGTTGTATAACAAAGTCTGTATTTGCCATGGCAATTTGCACAGTCCTCCAGAAGAAAAATATAAGAGCAATTCTCAACAAAAAAAATAGATATGTCTCCTCTCAGCTAGAAAGAAGCATTCTAGCCACAAAAAATATTTGTTTTCCTGGAGACTTCTGTAAGAGCCTTTGGCAGAGTTGATTTTTCATTCCGGGTTGTCCTGCAGTTCTCAGTGTTTCACAGGAGACTGAGTGGTTTTCTTAGTACAACCATGAAAAATTCCAGTTCAGCACATCTTCCATAAAATTGCCTGTCATTCCCTCATTCCATTACAGTTAGTGGATGCACAACCCTTGACTCTAGCCAAAATAGGTTCAAATCTATTATACTTTATGTTAACCATGGGACAAACCCCTTTCTACATTACACTGAAAAATAATGAGATTTATATCTCTTTTGCCTCTAGGAAGCCTGTTTTGATTCCTATAACTAGATATGAGGGCTCCTCAAAGAGTTCTAGAAAAATCTTATTGTGCTACTAAACTTACCAGAAGAAACACGCTCATTATGTAGGCAATACAGTGTTAAATTCCCCATGTTCAACAGGAAGAAAAAGTGCAGATGGTCCAGCAAAGAGTCACCAAGATGATTTGGTTACAGAATCAGACTTATAAAGAGAGATCCAAGAAAATGTGTGTTTAGTCCACAAAGAAAAGAAGGTTCAGAGTGATCAGAGTGGCCTTTGACATGGTTCCACACCACATCCTTATTTCCAAATTGGAGAGATACGGAACTGAAGGGTGGACTATTCAAAGGATAAAAATTGGGTGGATGGTTGCAGTCAAAGGGTTGCGGTCAACAGCTCCATGACCAGGCAAGGCCAGTGGTGAGTGATGTCCCTCACCGATCTTTGGTCAGGTGCTCTTTAATATATTTATCAGTGACACAGACAGTGAGATTGAATGCGCCCTCAGCAAGTTTGCTGATGACAGTGTGGTACAATTGATACATTAGAAGGAAGGGGTATGATCCAGAGGGACCTGGACAGGCTTGAAAAGTGGAATCACAAGAGTCAAAGGCCAGGAGTAAGGTGCTACACTTCAGTTGAGACAATTTCAGGTATGTGTACAGACTGGAAGAAGAAATCCTCAAAAGCAGCCCAGCTGAGAAGGACTTGAGAAGGTCTTTTAAAAGGTCTTGGTGAGCAAGAAGTTGGACACGAACCAGCAATGCATGCCTGCAGCCCCAAAGGACAACAGTATCCTGGGCTGCAGGGCCAATTAAAGTCAGTTTACGATGACTACCTGCCAATATCTAAAAAACAGCTATAAAGATGATACACATGCTCACTTTACCACCGTATCTGTTTTACAGGACAAGGGGAAAAGCTGCTTTAGGAGAAAGTCATTCTGGATGTAAGAAAGATATCCTTCACTGGAAGAACAGGTAAACATTGGAATAGGCAGTCCACAGAAATGGAGGAATTTATCTTCTTCCATTACAGAGGAATGCCCTCACACCACTATGTTACACAGATGGATGATCTGCAGAGGATCATTCCATCTTAAGTCCTATGAAACTTAATTTGAACTTGAAAATTTTTATTTATGCATTTATTGTAAAAAAAAAAAAGTTATTTTATGCCTCTCATCTCCACAAACACAGCAAGTCTCCCAACTGTGGCTTTTTCTAGACTGTCAAAATTCTGCATAAGCTTAAGAAAAATATTCAGACAGAATTTTAAAAAGTTCAATGATGAAAGTGGGTTAACTTTCATGTATTATCAACAGACAACTGTGCAAGTGTAATGAAGTACAACAAAAGTATCTTCTTACAGATTTGACTGTCTTCATGGAATCTGGAAATCAAAGAATAGCTGAGACTGGAAAGCATCTCCAAAATCTGGCCTAGTTCATTCCCTCTGCTCATGCAGTCAGTGAGAGCAATGCCTAGTCTTGTTTTGCTTATCTTCAAGGAGGAAACTCCTCAGTTTCTGTAGGCAACCCATGCCAGTGTTCATACTCTCTCACAGTAGATGTGTTTTTTTCTTTTGTTGATGGAACCTGAAGTACTTCAGTTTGTGACCACTGTTGTATCACTGTATATAACTGAGAAGAGTCAGCTTTGATCTTAATTTCCCTCTTCCAGGTATTTATGCCCATAGATAAGATTCCCAAACCTCCTCCAGGCTGAAGAGGCTCTTCAGCCTCTCCTTACAGAAGAGATGCTCCAGATCCTTAAGCATTTTTGTGTTTGTGCTCCAGTCTTATACTGGAGAGCTCAGAACTTGAAATGGAGCTCAATATGTACTCACTAGTGCTGAGTAGAGTGGAAGGATAATGTCACTTATCTGCCTAACACAGTCCAAGAGGCTGCTGACCTTCTTAATTGCAAGAAAACACTGCTGGTTCACGTTTAACCTGGTGTGAACTAAAACTCTCAGGTCCTCCTCTCCTCAGTTCCTTTCCAGTAGGTCAGGTACTCATACCTGGGCTTAATCCTCACCAAGGGGAGGAATTCAGATTTTTTCTTGATATTCGTTAAGGTTCCTGACAGCATTTTTTCCATCCTGTCAAGTTCCCTCCGGTGGCAAGGCAGTCATTTAGTGCACTAACCACTCTTCCCAGTTTTGTAAGGTTATTGATTCTTGAGGCAGACCACTGCAGGCTGGCCTCCAACTGAACTGCTGCTCACAGTCCTTTCTACACAGTTTTCAGTTTACCTCCACAGCCATTCATATAGTCTATACATCACTGATTTCTCTGAGGATCAGCATCAAAAGACACGCAAAATATACTATTCTCTATTTTACATACCTCAATCTCTGATCACCTATTCCTTTTTATTTCATTGAATCATAGAATATCCTGAGATGAAAAGTACCCAGAAGGATCATCAAGACCAATTCCTCCCTCCATGTAGGACCACCCAAAATCCAAACACTATGTCTGAAAACCTTGTCCAAATGTTCCCTGAGCTCCAGCAGCTTGGAGCTGTGCACACTGCCCTGGGCAGCCTGTTCCATGCCCACCCCCCTCTGGTCATGAACCCTTGCTTTTTGAAGAACCCAACCTGATCCCCCCTAACACAGCTTCGTTTGTAATACGTAACATTTAATCTTTAAAACACCTCACAGCTAACACTGCTTCAAGATTCTTATTACAGTCAGCTCATGCACACACATAAAATGAGATCTATTTGTTCTGTACAGTAAAAGTCCAGCACAAGCTGAAGTGCCCTCCTGAATTGGAAATTAAGAAAACATTTATGTGGGCATTGGTCAAATAAGGGCATATCAAGATGCTTAAGCAATGTATGATGTCCTTTCTGCTGTTGTGAATAAAAAAAAAATCAGTAAAACTGCTTTTGAAATGTGCTTCAGCAATTTATGTTTGGCCTTTCCCTTCTTCTAACCCGGAAAGCCTAAGACAGAAGCCAGTGACTATTAACTGAACTGAAGCAGAAGTTGCATTCAGTCCCTTGTTTATCTCTTATTTCTCAACAGAATGACAAAGAGGAAATTGCTAAGATTAGACAGTCTTGACACAATAATAAGTAAAAAACAAAACACACCATTCTCACCATTTATTTTTCTTAAATAATGTTTTCCAAACAGGAAAATCAATAACTTGTAATAAGAAGGGACACTGGACATTATCAAACAGAATGTCACACATTTTTCAGTCGCTCTTTCTTCACTTTGAAGAGCTGTAATGAACCTCATTTGATACACTCATTCGATACACACATCATAAAATGCCACAGTACACAAATTAACTGTGGCAGATAGGTGTAATTACGTGAAGCTATGTTAATCTTATTCTAACCCCAAGCTATCTGTATCTTCAAGAAGTGAAAGCTCTCACAGGTAGGAACATCTTTGCTAATCGGGTTGTTTGCTTGCATTTGGCCTTCCTCCAAAAAAACTGAAGACCAGAGGAATTCTGCTAAATTTAATAGAGGTGTGCATAGTTACACCCCTGGAGAAAACAATGTTCTTAGCATAGAAAATTGGTAAGTTTTCACAGAGTTGCTAATCGCAAGTGGGAAAATTTACAATATATATCTTTGTTCTATTTTTTGCATGTATTTTCTGAGCAATGAGAATAGTATTTTGGGCATAGAACTTCTGGAATAAGATTTTTCTATAGCTTGACAGAAAACACATTTAAATATTTTTTCTTCTTTTTTTTTTTTTTTTTTTAAATGCTAATCTTAATAGAAACACAAATTATCACATTGGGGATTAGGAACACTCCCTGAAGCCGTAATTGAATTACATTTACCACTGGTTATAGCTCTGGTATTTATGTCTACACTGAAATAAAATATAGATGTATTTTTAGTTAATAACTTAATAATGTAAGTAATTAATGTGTAACTCAACTACTAGATTAATATATAGTCAAAATATATATTTTTAAGTTTTATACACTGAATGCAATTCTCTACTTTCCTCTATGCCTTGCTTTTATACAAATACAATGTGAAGGAACTGATTACTGTGAGTTCACAGTGGTAATGCTTTACACCACTTTATATTGATATAAAAATTTCCTGGCATTGATGAGCATATGAGAGTATGACATATAGGAAGTGAAAACCATCTTGTCAGCATCTGCATTTCCAGCTTCCAGTATCCAGATATCGCTGGTAGCTATTACCAGTCCTATCCGGAACAAGATGAGGTCACATCTTATTGAAACAATAAAAATCCTAAATAATACTGAAATATTTTTAAATATTCATTTAGACCTTGAGGTGCTGGGAGAGGGGTTAAGCCAAGAGCAAACTACCAAGAAAATACAAACTTAATTCCTGAAAGTTTCTAGTTCTTCTTTACATCTCTACCTTTGTCCATAAGAAATCCGAAGAGATCTTAATAACAGTGCTGTCATGGAAGGTGTGATGGATACACTAAAATTACACTGCAGAATATCCATTAAAAGAGAAAAGGAAAAGGAAAGGGAGGTCCAAGTTCAGTACCCCCATGTGACTGTGTGCATAAAGCGCATGAGAAGCTTCTGTATAGTTGCACTCTCACCTACAGGCTGAGCAGTGCTGGAGATACTGCTATCAAACTGATGCAGCACAGCAAATACCAACTTCTGTCCAGTGCTGTAGCATGTGGTCAAGTTCCCAAAGTTACTAAGATCTATGCCACAGCAGGAAGAACAAAGAAAAACCTCATCTTGTCCAGTTTCAGGAGCTGTAAAGATGTTCACAGAATTTGTTCAAATAAAGGTAAACTGCTTCAAAGGAAGTTTACACTTTTTGAAAAAGCTGTTATATGATTCTAATATGGAGTTTGCAGATAATCTGGCAGGGACTGCAAACACTGCTAAGTCCCTGATCTGCTTTCATGTCTATGACAGCCTGCCAGGGGGAACCAGCTATGCTGCCAACCCCTGCTCCATCAGCCTATCCTTGCCTTAGACTCAAGAGAAATCCTTGCACAGATCAAGGAAAACATACAAAAGACAGCATAGTTGGAAAAGAAACAGATTTGGAAGAAAAACAGAACTACACACAACAACCTATTTTCCCTCCCACACTGGGGGGAAAAAAACAGTTTTTAAACTCTGTCAACTGACAAGGAGATGTAAACTTCATAATCTCAGTAAAATCGTAAGCTGTAGCTTGTCTGGTTTCATATAAAACTGATATAAACCTTCCTAAAATGTCCTGGCATTACAAAACAAAGAGGAGTGATGACAAACACAGGCATGCTATATAAAGGTAGCCAAGAAATAGTAGCTAGACTTAAGACTGACTCATAGGAGGTGAACTCTGTAACACTGGGCTGCCCCTCTTTTAACTAATGAATCCCATATGAGGCAAATTTCAAAGGAAAAAAGGTTTATCTGTGGAGTCTGTCCTCTGAACACACCTCTGCCTCTTAAGCGAGGAAGATCTCAAAAAAAGCTCTGTTTACTTTTCTGCTTAAAGTTACTTTACAAATCAGATTTTGTCTAAGAGCTTTCCCTGTTGGAGAGCTACATTGCTGTCCTAATTTTACTGGCATACAACAGCATGTCTCTGACTGTGGGAAAATTCTAACCATGGAATATAATTTAAGTATCAGGGGTGTCTGGATGATCAAGGCAAGACCACCATGTCTTCAATACTCACTGCTTCAGCCAGAGCCCTCCCATTGCACATCTGACTCTTTGCAAGCAGCCCAGCTGCAGACACATATGCCAAGCACTTTTCCCTTTCACTTTCCATTCCTTTACACTACTCGCTGCCCAATTCCAAACCACCTGCAATCTTGCTAGTGGGAAAAAAAACACACCAAAATATTGTGGGATGTTTGGGATGCATCGCTGGCCAGCTGCAGCAGCAAAAGCGATCATTCTGGTCATCTGAGGTCTAACGTCTGTAACAAACCACAAACCCACACCCACTAAATCCTGTGGGTCCACAACTGAGTATTTGCTACTTCATTCCCTGCAGCCTTCAGTTGTGAAACTACTCTCGGTATTCAAAACAACATTTTTTTCTCTTTTCAAGTCTCAACCTATGAGCATTTGTTCCTTGATGTCACTCTTACACCAGGGAAAACCATGGATTTCTAGCATAATATGTCTTAAGGCTGTAAACAGACCAGCAATTGAAAATGTGAAACAGTTCTTAATTTTAAATGTCCCTGTTTTTGAATAGCAAATGCCAGATTTCAGAGGTATTCAGCCTTTGTGACTGCAAAAGGTTAAAAGAGGCACTGGAGATTCAAACACAAACACTGGAGAAGACTTGTTAGAGGTGTGAGATATTTAGCAGTTTTCATTAGTAATTTCAGAAAATGTTGTTTATATTAAGTAATTAATATGCAAAGACTTTTTTCTAGTCAGTCTTTAGTAGTCTCACCCATAAAACGTTGCTAGTATAGATGCACTACTACTCCACACTTACACAGACTAGGGAGGTTTTTTTTGTCTCTGTAGCTTAACCAAGGCAGAAAACCTGCAGGCTACTCTTTCATTCCCAGCAGATACATTACATTTCTCAAAACATATAAGCTCTTAACATTCAGCCCATATTATGCATTTCAAGTTGCTACCTAACAGGAAAAACAAACCACAACTTTATGGGACACTCAGGTTGCAAATATTTGTCCTTGACAGAGCAAAAGGCAGTAGAACTGTATTTCAGCCCAGGATTGTTCTTTGAGTCCTCTGTGGGAATATAAACCCATGGTCAAGCAGCACTGCTTTGAGCTGACAAATGCATGGCCAAGGAAACAATGGCACATCAGGCTCCATCTCCATCATCCCTAAGCTTATATACTTACTTATTTTTAAGACAGCAAGAGAAAGTGCTCTGTTGTTTTTTTGTTTTTGTTTTTTTTTTTAATACTTCCTTCATGTATTAATTGTACTAATGCTTAGAAGTTACACCTTTCTTTCCATCTTAAGTTTTCTCCTTCACTTCCTAGGCTTTTCTCTAACCTAACCTAGAAACACTGCTTTTGACGCGAGAAAAAACTCTTCTCTGCTCAAATCAGTGAAGATTTATTATATACTGTAAATTTACTTTTATGATATCGGAAAAAAAATATGTCTGAGTGTAACACCTTCTGTTCAAAGTACCTACAGAAAGAGAACATAGGGTTTAGTGAACCTGAATGTAACAACTTCTCTGATCCCTTTATCCAAAAGAAAAAGATCTGTAAGTTTAAATGAAAACAGAGATTTACTTATGGTTTTTATGCAGACCCCAGAACTATCGAGCCCAATGCAAAACCAAACCAGATAAACACATCTAAGGAAGTACTCTGAAGGCATCCAAAAGATTAAACTATTCTATTTTTGTTTTACTTAAATTCTTTGTTGAACAGCTGCTAGACTCTCATTCTATGAAGAGCAGACATGCTCCAGAGATTTATTCAGTTTGCCAGCAAGATACTTCACAATATCTGCATTTCCCTAAATGCTCTGTGAATCATCATATAAAGCCAAGTTTCATAACCATTTGCATGAGGTATTTAACAAAGCTTACTAGAATATCAGCATGCTAGAATGTTTTAATTGTATTTATCTGTCGATATGAACTTAGCTCTTCATGTCCTTACATACTTTTTACTCTGGCAAACTTCCAAAAAATTCTTCATTTTTTTTTTTAATGAAGTATTTAAGATTCGTGCCCCTGGGCCTTTCCTGTAGTAGTGTTTATTGCTCAAGTTTTTGTTACAGGGTATGTATTCCTACATCAGCTCCATAAACTGTCAGTGCCCTCACTGATGAACTCTGGATTATCCAGGGATAGAGACAAACTAGGCTCTACAAACCCTGGTTTTCTCTTATAATAGCAAATATGTTATTCATTGTGACACCACCATTCATACTGGTGTATTATTGGCTGAGACCTTCCTGACAAAGCATCAGGCCCCAAACTGTAAATGCACAGACCACAGCCATCACCTTGCAATCCCATCAGGCCAAAATCCACTTATTACCTGGATCAAAACAGACTGGAAGGGAAAAAGAAAAAAGTCAATCTAAAGAGGAAAAAAAGTCAAAAACTTAAATGGTAGAAAACATGCAAATAAGCAATAGCTTGGAGATACTTAGGTAGAGCATGATAATTTGTCCTGAACATGTACACCTCCTTCAGATAATTCTCTCTGCCTAGGGTTTTATTAAAGTAATTTTATTACTTTAAATTTTGAATTTGGATACAAATCAAACTACGTTTTCTTCCCCAATAATGTATATTTAGATTTTATGCTGGAATCTGCACCTGGCATGGGGTAATCCTGGAGTACACGCAGACTGGGGACAAGAGGCTGAAGAGTCCCATGGAAAGGGATCTGGGCTGACAGCAAGTTGACAGCACTGTGCCCTGGAACTAAAAGGGGCACCACGTCCTGGGTGCATCAGGCCCAGCACTGCCACTGGGAGCATAGAGGGATTGTCCTCCCTGCTCTGCAGTGTGCGGCCTCACCTCCGACACTGGGTGCAGGTCTGGGCACCACAGTCTCATGACACAAAACTATCAGAGTGTCCAAAGGAGGGCTACAAAGATGGTGAAGGGTCCGGAGGGCAAAGTGTATGAGGAGCAGCTGAGGTCCGTGGTGTGATCAGCCCAGAGCAGAGCAGGATGAGGGAAGGCCTGATGGCTGCTGCAGCTCCTCACAGGGAGCGGAGGGCAGCGCTGAGCTCTGCTCTGTGTGACAGCGACAGGGCCCGAGGGAACGGCATGGAGCTGTGACAGGGAGGGGAGCTGGGGGTGAGGGAAAGGGGCTGTGCCAGAGGGGGTGGGCATGGAACAGCCTGCCCAGGGCTTTTTGCAGAGCAGAAGCTTTAGCTTTCACCGAATCTCAGATGTCAGCCACCCCCAAGTTTAGGAGAATTCAGTTCCTGGTCATGTCCTTACTTCGCGGTCTGTCACCATCTGAGTTCTATCAGGACTGATGTAATTGTTTTCTACCTTCTTTTGTCACAACAAATCAACACTGATAAAACAAGATTCTTGTTATATGAGATGCTGGGAGTAGACACCAGAATCAATAGCTAAGCTGTCAAAACAGAGGCTTGTAAGAGTTTGTGGCTTGCGCTGACTTAGCAGCAAAGAGCACATGAAAGTATCCAGCACATCTTCTGACTTAACATCTACAAAACACAAAGCTATTTCTATGGGACTTACTGCCAGCCTTCTGTGCCAATGCAGGAAGCAATTCCAAAAACATACAAGAGCATCACCTTATTTTCTAGAGACACTAATACGTGTTCCAAGAGAGAATCTACTTCTTAAGTTACTTATTAGCAAAATAGAAAAGGATGAATGCAGTTATAAATGGTTGGTATCAAGTTTTTTCGCTACTCCAAAAAATCAGGAATATGATTAAGTTTCTGGAAAGGCAGGGATCTCAGTTCAAAGTGGAATGTCTAAGATGGGAGTGGAAAGAAAACTAATGCTAAAATAAGTTGCAAGCCTTAGTTCTTTTTCTCTTCATACAGGTTATAATTAAGAGAAACCACAATGAAGTTTGAAAATTGAACACTACATGTTCAAAAGAAAAGGGAGAATCTCCCAAAACTCATATTTTACGAAGGTTGTTCCAAAAGTAATGCCTCCTATTTATTTCCTTGCAAACTACAACAGATCTGAAGAACACAAAAATGCTATTTCATTGAGTCAATTTTCAGCTACAAAATGTTATTTCTCAACATAGTCATCACGGTTAGTCTAACAAAGGATCACGAAAACACTGCACCTTTCCTGCAAGGAGAGGATGAGAGAACTGGAACTTCTCAGCCCGGGGAAGAGGAGGCTCAGGGGGATCTCATCCATGTCCATAAATACCTGAAGACAGGATGAAAATTGGATGGAGCCAGGCTCTTGTCAGTGGTGCCCAGTGCCAGGACAAAAGGCAGTGGGCACAGGTTGGAACACAGGAGGTTACTTCTGAACACCAGGAAGCACTTCTGTGCTGTGCAGCTGATGGTTGCCCCCAGAGGCTGTGCGATCTCCTCCTTGGAGATCTTTCAAAGCCACGTGGACATAGCCCTGGGTACCCTACTGGAGTGGGGGTTGGAGTAGATGGACCCAGAGATTCCTTACAACCATTGTATGATTCTGTCACATGAAGTCGTTGACAGCAGAACCAAGTCACATGGTAGAAAGAAAGCCAGACTGGCAGCTCTGAGTTCAGAGTAACATGAGTTTTGCTCCTCCAAATTCCTGTGTGCATTCAACACCAATTACTTCTGCTCATTCCTTCCATCATCACAGGGAGGAATGCTTTCAGTTGACAAAAGGGAAAAGAAAACAAACACCACTGCACACATTTCTGAACAATGTCCACATCTTTATGTTCACGCAGTTAAAATTCATAGCTCCCTCTGGCTCCAGCTGAAATACATGGGAGCTTTACAAGAACACAACAGGAGTGGGCTCAGGCCCTTTTGTGCAGTCTCCCAGAGTTTTCCTCCACCCTGGCATTATGTAAGAGAGTGAGCTAAACTGTAAATATTACATAACCTCTAAAAGGGAAGGGACAAGTAAAACATCAGCATGACTCCTTCAGGCCGAATCACCCCTTCCTTTCCATTTCTACTTAGCCTTGGCTGAGTGAAGAGATAAGCCTGAACTGCTCATTTCTCTTTTGAGCACCCAAACAGGACAGCGGTGCTAGGGAGAAACCTGCAGCCTTCCCCCAGACTTGCTACAGGCAATGTTGCATTGCAGTTCAGCACCCAAAAGCTCTCATTATGGCTTTTAGCCATAACAGCCGTACTAGCCAAGAAGAGTAATCCTGGGACTACCATCTCTTAATAAAAGGAGCAGTAGTTTTCCAACTTGCTAAGTAAAAACAAGTAGGTCAGATGAAAGATATTGCATACACACTGTATAGGCACGATCCCATATCTGGAATCGTATAAGATCAAAAAATGCTTTCTAAGCAGTACGGCAGCCCAAGACATGTTCTATGACCTAAAAAGACATGGAAATGACTGTCCCCTGCTTACACTGGGCAAGAAGACTCTCACTCACAAACCCAGACATTTAAAATCCTCATGATGCTGTATAACAGCCATTTTTTCTCTAACACAGCTGAGGATCTGTACATTTGTAGCAATAAAAAAAAAAAAGTTAGAAACCTAGTAGTAAATTCCTACCTTAAAATTTCTTATCTTAAAATAATTAAAATACATATACAATCTTCCAACAGTTATTCTGAAGGATATCAGTGTACTTTAAAGTCTAAAGCATTCAGTATGAATAGAAATTGCCAGGTCTGGTATTATATATATGCATTATACGTGTGTGTGGTGTGATGTGGTGTGATGTGGTGTGGTGTGGTGTGGTGTGTGTGTGTGTGTGTGTGTGTGTGTGTGTGTGTGTAATGCATGGAGGAAATGCCATGGAAATGGCCAGTTCTAATCAAGTAAGAAGTTTTGCTAGAGAAAGACTGCTGAAAGAGGTCTAACATTTTTTGATGACATTTCTATCAGCTTTGTTTTTTCTTCGAAAGCTTTGTATTTTCCAAACTGTGTGACTATTATTAATGATCAAAATATTACCATTATTTTAAATTCCAATGAGATGGACAGACTGAAAATAAGAACAAGATATTTTGAGACTAACATTTGTACAAGGGACACCCACTGGTATAGAACAGGTGTAACTTAATTAAGCTTATTTAATAAATATAGCTGTGCTACTGTCAAATAATTGCGTAAAGAGCAATCTGAGGTTTATGCTGAGTGCTTCAAATTCATCTTCTGATTGCTGAATCAATCATAAATATAAATAAATACGAACCAAGTAATTCTGCACAAAAATCTAGCTACCATTCCATCCACCATACTTCAGTATATATCATTTTTAGCACTACATATCTAGTCATGTTTAGGTGCTCTAGAGAATGCCTTAAAATGGCTTACTGGAGTTAACAACAGATAAATAACACATGGCTTTGCTTTCCACTGTTAATGCAGCTAGCCAAAAGCACTTTGCAAATGTTAGGCTTTGCAAGCGCCAATATTGCTTCACCAAGCAATACAGAGGCAGCTTTCTCTAGAAGATGCACTATCAGGTTTACAACAAAAAGTTTATTTTAGTGGAAAGCACTGTGGATTGAACTGTGACAGTATTAGCTTGCCTGCCTGGCACTCAGATTAATCAAAACAAAACCACCACAAAACCAAAGAACTGGAAGTGGACAGGACCTAGCTGCGTATGGCCACTGAAAGGGAAACTCTGCCAATAATATTCCAACTTAGACTCTGCATCTCCAAGGACTCCGCACTGCTCACTCCTCAAGAACTTTGGGTATATAACCTCCCCATTTAATGCTAGACCAGGCTGCCCAGGGCCCCATCCAGTCTGGCCTTGAACACCTCCAGGGATAAACGGGGCATCCACAACCTCTCTGGGCAGTCTGTTCCAGCACCTCACCACTCTCTCTGGAAAGAATTTCCCCCTGATGTCCAACCTAAATCTTCCCTCCCTCAACTTAAAACCCTCATCCTGCAGTTATCTACCCTTTCAAAGAGTTGATTCCCCTCCCTTCTGTAGGCTCTCTAAGTACTGAAATGCTGCAATGAGGTCACCCTGCAACCTTTTCTCCAGGCTGAACAAGCCCAGCTCCCTCAGCCTGTCTTCATATGAGAGGTGCTCCAGATCATCTTTGTGGCCTTCCTCTGGTCTGTTCTTTCAGAAGACACAGAATCTCTTTTTCTTCTGGACTCTCAACAACAGCTCCCAGCTCATCCACACCAGTCTTCTTCCCCTACTGCTCAGCTTATGGAATTCAGGAACAGCCTGTTCTCATGCCTTTAAGGAGCAAACAGTCTATCTGGACCTGTTTACACTTAAGGAGCGACTCCTAAGGGACCTCTGCAACAAGCGACCTGAACAGTTCAGAGTCCACCCTCTGGAAGTTCAAAATAGCAGTTCTGCTTCTGACATCTCCAAGAATAGAGAATTCTACAGTTTCATGGTTGCTCTGTCCGAGACAGTCCCCAGCCTTCACATCTCCCACCAGTCCTTCTCTGTTAGCGAAGAGCAGGTTTAGCAGGGCACCACCCCTGGTAAGCTCTCGTACCAGCTGCATAAGGAAGCTATCTTCCATATACTCTAGAAACCTCTTGGACTTTTCCCTTGCACTGTACCATATTTCCAACACATATCAGGGAACTTGAAGTCTCCCATGAGAACAAGTGCTGGCAACTGTGCAACTTCTGCAAGCTGCTCATAGAATGCCTGGTCCTTCTCTTCATCCTGATTAGGCCGTCTGTCACAGACCCCCACCAAGATGTCACCCCTGTAAGACCTACACCCTTACTCATATATAACTAAGTCACTGATGTGTCTCTTACTGTAATAAAGCAGAGGACTACTCTAGAAACATTTTTCAAAAAACTATTGAGGGAAACTATTTTAGGAAAAAAAAAAACAAAACAATAAACCAAACCTTGATGCTTTTCTAACTCTGTTTGGAGAATGCAGTTGAAGAATCTCTGTTCATTTTGATTAATGCGAAAAATCCACCAAAAATTCATTTGAGTTCATGTTCATTGTGTATTAAGGTCTACAAACAGATGGCTAAAACCTCACATGAAATAGAATGATTAAAAACCACATGGATTCTATTTATTTATTATGTTTTTCATTTACGGAAGAATTTGAAAAAAGTTCCCCTTATTATTTTCTCAACAGTGGGGAAAATTGAATATGTATTGAGTACTATCATACATAATAATCATGCCATTTCATATTCATTGGTATCCTCATTAATGAAAAATAAGCTCTCCTGAAGGACTTTCCACCTTGACGGCAATAAAGACCATTTGTTTACCAAATACAAATAAATGGGAATGTACAGGGAAAAGCTCTTATTTCTTACCATTGTAAGGGTGAATGGATGGCTTTCCAGTCCAGACACTCTTGGGCAGTGTAGAATAACATACTGAAAATCAAAAAGAAAAAAAATAAAAGACAGAAAATGTATGTCCAAACCATTCAGTGATGGATTAATACACTGAAAGGGAAAGTCATCCCTACAGAAGATGCTACATGAACAACAGTGACTTTTTTTAGGGGCACATTAACTGACCTGACCAGGCCTTGCTCGGAAGTCATCTTTGATCATCCTTACTTCAAGGACATTGGAGGGATGGCTTATCACTGATGTTATTGTGACTGGCTTGTTGCTGCGGATGTAGCGGTACAGTCTTTCTACACAGTACAAGCACAGAGGTCCAGAAATCCAAAACCAAGTCTATGGGAGAACAGTGGATATTTAATTTCATTTCATTCTAAGCCATTTCATTTTACATTTTCTAATTTCAAAATTACATGAGCACCTGCAGGATCTCATTTCTCATTTATTGCAGAACAGTGTTTGACCACAAGTCATCTCCACATCTTTCCATACACAGAAATCCAAGCACATAATGGGAACTTAGACAGACTAGGCAGCAGCATCCACAGCACAAATGATTTCAATCATAAAACTAATCAGGAGTAAAATGCTATTGATCTCATTTGTCACCATATTACTCTGGTGTTATGCAGTTGGATTGCAACTGTTTTCAGAAGTGAATCACAAAGTACATAGACCATTTCAAAATCTAACAGACCAAAGCACTACAGAACTGGTTAACTTCCAGGGAAGAACACTGTCTGGCTTGCAGCACTATGAGACAATTACCTTCTTTTAATTATCTCAAGTACATGCAAAAAAGTTAAAAAGAACAAGCAATCCTTGTACTATAGAATTTGTAGAAAAGAGTATAGAAAAGTGAGAGAAATGAAAAGTTAAAGCACAGTTCAACTGTCCTTGTGAAAGATGCATATGATAGCACAAATGGTTTTCTGGAAGTGCCCATAGAGTGACCAGCTCAGATGAATACAATTGTAGCAAAATCCCATCGGAACAGTTAGTTAGCAAGAGTTAACAAAATACAAATCCAGAGGACTTTATTGGAAGGCTTCTGTGTAGTATTGACTGCTTCTTACTATGAATACGTGCTCAGTGGTGAAACAGGTTACCCCTGCAGCTAGGAGAATCATAGAATGGTTTGAGTTGGACGGGTCCATTAAAGGCCATCTAGTCCAACTCCCCTGCAATGAACCGGGTCACCTACAACTGGATCAGGTGCTCAGAGCCCCATCCAGCCTCACCCTGGTTGTCTCCAGTGACAGGACATCCACCAACTCTCTGAGTAAAAGGAGCATACAAGAAAACAGTAGTAATGATAAGAAGAAGCTCTTGTAAGGTCTATTATGGTAGGCCTTAGACTTGAGAATGCAGTATTTCCAAGCCTACTCGGGCTACTTGCTCATATAGCTCTGCTCATCTTTTCTGAAAAGAAATGAGCAAATCTGAATGAAGACAAAGATCCAGCAAATGAAGACAAAGCATAAAAAACAAGAGGAAATAAAGGAAAACAAAAGGTTTGTCTGTCCTCACTACCACTATATTCATTTACCAATTCCACACATAGTAGTATTCTCAGCAAACAAGAGACTACGCAAAGCCAAACCACAGCCAACCGCATAGAAATGCTATTATGACTTGCAGCCACATGGTTAAAAAGAGAGAACAAATGGAATCTGATTATTTCAATTAATTAATGCCAAACAATTCATAGAAAGGGTCCATATGAATGTTATATAAATGTTTGCTCTGAACTACTATGCTGTAATTTAAAGTCACATTTATAGCAAGACCAATACACCTTTTATCACGTTGTACAAAAAAAACATTACGGTCAATCTCTTGATATTTTTCCACCCTATTCTCTGCACCACATTTTAATGCAATACAAGATTTAATACAGATTGTTTTTTCCCCACCAGATCTCTGAATGCCTAAAAAGGTTTTAATAATTTTTTCCATTATTAAAACATCTGGTCTGGAAAAGCAATAATTAGTGGTTATGGCTGACTGAAAGACTTGGCATGGCTTGTAATACCTGAAATGTCGGATCATACAGACCTCTGGGAAGTGTGACTGAAACTTGGGTTCCTTGGAACAAATTCTCATAAAGTTACTTTGTACAAGGGGTTCTGGAAATGTTAAGTCCTCTGGGAAAGGCTCAGTAGTATAGTCAGGAAACAGCTCTTCCAAAGACTTCGGCACTGTCATATTCCCTAGGAGCGTTTTGTTAGGATTAAAGCAACCAGGTGGGTGTTCCTCTAAGTTGGTCTGGTACTTGAGCACTCCCCTACAGGAAAAGAAAAATAACAAAGATGCTGAAGTAACAGTTCAAACCAAGCAACTTCCCTTAATTTGGAGAGGATTGTAGTAAGCTGTCACAATGCTCATCTTCCATATTTGAGAAGTCACGACTGTCAGGTGAAGACCTTGGTGACTAGAAAAAGGGAAACATCACTCCCAATTTTAAGGCAGAAAGAAAGGAAGACTCAGGGATCCATAGACCAGTGAGCCTCATGCTGATGACTGGGAAGATCACGGAGAAGACCCTCCTGTAAGCTGTGTTAAAGCACATGTGAGACAAGCATATGATCTGAGGCAACCAGCATGACTTCATCATGGTCAGATCATGCCTGACCCATGTGGTGGCCACCTGTGATGGAGTGAGATGGCATCACCATAAAAAGGAAGGGCAAGTGACACTGTCTGCCTGGACTTGTGCAAAGCCTTTGATAGGGTCTTCATCACACCCTTATCTCCAATTTGAAGACTGGACTATTTTGCAGATGAATAAATGGTTGGATGGACACAGCCAATAGATTTATGAAGTCTGGTAACTAGTGGTATCCCTTAGCAGTCCATCTTGAGACATGTGCCCAAAAGCCAGCAATGTCACTGAGTGCACCCTGACCAAGTTTGCTGATGACACTGAGCTGAGTGCAGCATTTTATACAGCGGAAAATGGGATGCCATCAGATGCACCAAAATAGGCTCCAAGAATGTGCCCACAAGTACAAAATGAGGTTCAACAAGGTCAAGACTAAGGTGTTGCGCTGGTAAGACCTAATTGTGGCTGTCCAGTACTTGAAGGGAGCTTATAAATAGGAGGGAGAGTGACATTTTACATGGTCTGATAAGACAAGGGGGGGTAGTTTTATTCTAAGAGAGGAGAGATTTAAGTTAGATTTTAGGCAAAAATTCTTCACTCCAATGGTTGCAAGGCACTGAACAGGTTTTTCAGGAATTGTGGATGCCCCACCCCTGGAAGGTTTCAGGGCCAGGACAGATGGGGTCCTGTACAGTTTAATGTCAGGGATAGAAACGTTGCCTAAAACAGATGTTCTTTAAGGTCCTTTCCAATCAAAGCCATTTTATGATTCAATGATTTTATACCACTTGCTTTCAGAACTTTCAGTGAGACTGAACCTTTTTAACTACAGAGCCTTCTGTCACTAGAGGCAAGGATTAACTTTTCTATCTCACTTGGCATGTCTACACTGAACAGCCTCAAGTTTAATACTGCTTGAAAAGTAGAGATGCTGTGGGAGCCTTGAAGAAAAATTAAATAAGAACATTTCCAGTTCCTTCCCATGCAGGTTGTTTTCAGTCAGGAAGTTCTGTTTTTAAGGCAAACTGCAGCAGAAATGTCTTAAGTTGCCAAAACATAAACTGCAGTTATGTTCCCACTATGTCATGTGTATCAAGTTTACATGCAAAGGCATATCAAATTGTCAAAAGGTAGGAAAAAAAAAAGAAAGAAAGGTTCATTGGATCTATCATGCAGAACTATCTTATCTTGCAAATTATCTTTTTGGACTCCTTGCTTATTTCAATCTGAAATTAAACATGTAGTATAATCAAGTGAGAATTTTGTAGCTTCAGCTAGAAACCATAAAGAAAGAAATGGAAATCTAAGACACTCAAAGATTTCTCAATACACTCATGAATCACTGAAAGAGGGGAAGAAATGATACTAATAGTAAAAAACTCCTCAGGAGTATTCTTTGCCTCCAATCTGAATTTGATGACAGTAAAAGATGGATAGGATAGTGCCTAGTGAGAAACGGGCACAATGTCTGACAAGTGCTTTAGCATGTTGAGAAGACTTCAGCACACAATAAGAACACACACACAGAGCAGGAAAACTGACAGAGTCTAATTCACAAGAACAGAGAGAAGTAGGAGACACTTGCAACATTCCTAATTTAAATGGCCTCTGACCAGCTACTGGCATCCGCCTCTACTGACAGTTGGTAACATGCTTCCCACTTGTTTCAAAGTTAAACTTACTCACCCTAAATCTCATGTCTGACCCTTGGAGAATCACCTGACAATTGTCCATTTGTCTACACCCATGTTTCAGGCCGTATTTATTGCCCAATCATCCCTATTACTTGTATTTGCCTTTGTTGCTAATCACTGCATACTTGCAAAGTGACAGAGACCCTGAGCATTATGTGAATTCCCTGCTCCATAAACATTATGGTGCCTGATAGATTTAGCTGGAAATCACAGCCCCTACAGTATTTTTCCAACCAACCTCATATGTATGCCTGCCAGCTGCTCACACAGCTTCTCTGGCCAATGGACATCCCAAAAAGGGATTCAAAGTTTTTCCTATGACACAAATAGCTGAACTGAAAACATAAGCATTTCCTCCAGTGATCTCTAACTTGCTCAAACTATTACAAACATGCTATCTGAGTAGCAAACTGGGATGACAAAGCTGCCTCCAATGGCAGCTGCAATGACTTCCATTTCTGAAGATGCCAAGGAAATACAAGTGTTCTCACATGTGCAAGGTCATTTACCAGAAATGATGAGTTCTGCATCAGGAGTCTATGATATATTCTTGTGTATTTATTTAGTACAACATTAGTATCCACAAAATCTCGCTGTGGATATCAGTAATTGGGAGATACACATCTTTAGCAAAAGAATGAGCCACATGGAAGTGGTTGGCATGCTGACAAACATGGCATTTAGATATTCACATGGGCATACAATCTCTGCCACAATTTTCCATCCCCAAAACAGAGGTAACATTTACTTTGGGCTTTTACAATATGCTAGATGGTAAAAATTATTGAGAGTTTAGGTAATAACACTGCTCCTATTCTCTCAACTGTTTTCTGCTGTTGAGCTCGAGGTGAGCTGCTCGAGGGCTCCTCTCTCTGCTAAAGACTCATGTCTGAAATTTTCATCCTTCCAGAGATAAACCCTTGAATAATTCTAGCAACAGCACAAAGGCCTTATTCTCAGCTATCTATTAATTTAACTCTGCTAATAAAAAATTAGGATCAACTGAGTATTTGGTTCAAAATGCTTTGTGTATTTTGTACCTCATGGAATTAATTGGTAATAGAAACATCAAGCTTTTGCTTTACATAAAATACTTTTTTTTTTTTTGCTGCTATTAAAGGTTTAAAATATAGATAAATTAATGTAGATATGCAGCAAGCCCTAAGCCACTAAAATATATGAAAGTCATCTTGCAAGAAATACAAGATGAAGGAAAGTCTTTAAGGATAATTTCCCCAAAATATTCTTCTTTTTGGTAAAGATAAAAGAACAAACCAATAATATATGACAAATGAATCCTATCACTTTATATATTGCTGAGAAGTGTCTGGCTACCTGAAAGAGGATACAATAAGAACATACTCATAGTGGTTTTAAACAAGGCAAGAATTTAAGAATACTGTGGAAATACTCATAGAAGAGCTTGCAAAACAGGTAAATCCTCACCCAATCTGCCTAGTATACCGTCCAGTCATATGAAGTGTCTTGCTCTGTAGGCTAACTGACTATGCATCCCTTAGACGTGCCATGAAGGAGTCAATTGGGCACATAAACACGGCTCTCAAACTTCTCTTTATTCTCAGAATAGATCTTCCAATCAGTATAACAAATGGAGCCCAGAAATCAATCCAGATCACTTGCATGTACATCTTTGTAGTAGATTAGCTTAAGCTTTCTCCAGACTCCATTGGCTGTATTTCTTAGAACTCATTTGATTACAATGGGAGGTAAACACTGAGAAAATATGCAGAGACCTAAATTTAGGCATCTTAAACTATAACTGGCTCCCACTCTCCATGACTGAACTTTCTCTCACTTTCATCTGACACAGTTATTTCAGATACATTCTGAACGATCTTCCAATTCATCATTAAAGAGGCTCTATAAGAGGAGATGCATGTTCAGTGCTGAGTGTATTCCTGCAGTTTTAGTTTGCACACTTTTTCAACTAGTCTCCCTCTTTCATGAAGAGGCAACGTGGCTGAGAGGACAACTGGCAAAGGATAAGGCAGAGATGATTTAAACTGGACATGAGAAGTGCTTACAAGGTAGTCACTAAAACTGACTGCCTAAAGAGGCAAGAAGATCAGAGTCAGAGGTTTTCAAGAAGAAAACACCTGTCAGGAATAATTTAGCAGATCTTCCTGCCCCAGGAAGGAGAGAACAGGTTAGATTCACCTTTGCCAGTTACGATGAAGACCCATGCCACAGAAAAATGAAAACAAAAAGACAGAAAACCCACAGAAAAAACAGAATTATATCCACAAGTTTCAATGCTTTCAACTCATTATTTCAATTCAGCAGATCTCAAGCTGCATTTATTTTGTCCAACAACATATTCCTACTGTGATCTGGCTAGGCCTAATTACCTTTTACTGTTTAAACAGCAGTGCTCAGAGCTGTGCAGACATTCCAGTGTTCCATGTTTCAATAGGTATTTGATGACACAAAGACATTAACCTTGTTCAAATATACCTTCCCTTTCCTATATCAAACTCTGCACTTACATTCACAGAGGAAAGTTCGTTCATGTTAGCTGACCACATTTCCACACGGCAATTTGTGAAAGTTGCTTTACCCTGCAGTAGATCTGGGTTTTTTGGACCATATACAGACCTGATGACATATCAGCATCTCATGCTCATGAAAACATTAAGAAAAGTTTTTATTAAAGAGCAATAATTAGAGAGGCCATTCCGTCTCTCTACTTAGGGTTGAAAATGGAAGGTTGAGATTAAAGAGAAAGGGATGAGCAACTTCTTATCTGCCTCTCAGCAGACATGTGATAGGGCACACAAAGAGAAAAATGTTATCTGGATTTCCCTGTAGAAAATGGTAAAATGGACAACAAATGAACTTAAAAGTGAAGAAATTTGTGCTAGCTGATTCTCCAAGTTACAGTCTGAACTTTACTTTAAAAAAACAACCTTTTGAAGAACTGGAGATGACAGTACCTTGTCAAGAAGTTGGCCTATGTTGCACATAGAGATCTCAGGAAAAACAATAGTTAAGAGAACAGCTCCTGTGCTTCAGGAAAAGGTACAGTATTTTTCATTTACTTACCCAGAAACATGCAGCATCAGCAGTATATAGAAGACAAAGAAAAGGTTGTGGGTATACCAGAAGATGTCATAGTTTGAAACCCTGAAAAGAATAAACCATGGTTCAATGCTATTTCACTCAGATAGAATCACTGCTAGTTAAAAGCAGATCTGTGCACACAGGACACTGTTATTCAGCATGTAGTCATGTAGAATAGTCAAAGCCCAGTATGTATTCCTGCAGAAATACAATCTTGGCAAACAAGCTAAATATTGAGAACAAAAGGTGACTGGCACACAATTAAAAAGCAAAAGAGAATGAAGTGGACACTCAGAGCAGTTGAAGACTTGTTTCTAAATTAGGAAAGTTCCCTACTTTCATAGGTCCTAAATTGCTACAACACTTCTTCAGACTTCTGCATCCACAGGACTGCAGTGTTCCACATACCATGACATCCTAAAAGTCAGAGTAGACAGCACAAGATAGGCTAGTGGGAAGGTCTAAGAAATGTTTGTGGGCGTGGAGGGAAAGGAGATGCAACAGAAAAAGGGAACTACAGCAAGAAGGCAACAAGAGGACAGCCAGGAGAACTTCAGAGACAGGAGAAATGCATATGGTTGAACTCTAGGACTGTTGGCCTTGGGACATAAAAGAACATCACCACTATGAAGACTAGGGCATGTAAAGAGGAAAGTGGATTTCATCAGTAATTTGTTAGGAAATTTAAACTGAACCAATTCCAATGAAAATGTCCATTTGGAACTGAGGTTAGAAACTCGCTTTTCTCCTGAGTAAAATGTTCATCAAAACAAAACAACAACAACCCAACCAAATGATTAAGAAAATCCTTCACAGCACACAAACATTTCTCATATTCACAGCATGGCAGAAAAGTCCCTTCCAAAACAAAAAAAGCTAGCCAATAAATAAGCCAAAATAATTATTAAATAAAAAGCAACCCAAACTCTTGAGAATATCATTTAAGAAGCAATTCTTCTGATATAGCTAAATTTTTCCAGATTATTTTCCCCTCCTACAGTCTTTTAAATAAGCAGCTAGCTAGTACACTTCCCTGTTTGCCTGTAAATACAGGATTTGTTTCATTTCTCGAGACAGAGAAAAAAATCTATTCTGACAATCTGTTTGAAGGTAACCTGGAAGAAAACCCAAGCAAGGGCAGTTCTTAAGAACCTAGCAACAACAAAAAGCTTTTGAAAACCTTTCATCATCCCACCATCCTTCCCACATTCAGCACCACACTAACACCCTTCCATCCTTGAGGCAGCTGAAACCATTTCTAACTACCCACAGCCTGGTAGGCATTTCAACACAGTCACTTGTCAGTATCTGAAAGGAGCTGAGAGAGCAAGCATCACTAAGATAAAAGTAAAGAGTGTTGATGTGTGGAGTGGAAGCACATTACAAGGCAGAAAGAATACCCCTGCTTACCCCTAAACTCAAAACAGGTCTTGGGGCTCTTGCTTAATTTGGCATCTTGCTAAAACACCAGAAACTACACAGTGAAGTTATTTTTATTGGATCCTGAGCATTTTTTTTTTTCCCCCAGAATGCACCAAGTTTTCAACATTTGAGCAATGGAAAGTCAATTCTAACTTCTTACAAGTTGATTTCAACAGCTAAAATTATCACTGATAAGAACGTACATCACTGATCTGAATATGCCTAAGCATGAGCTTCCAGTTACTTGAACATTTCACCCTCTTCACAGCTTTCTTTGCAGATGCCTCTATTATAAATGCTGGTTCCTCAGAAGAAGCGTCAACTCTTCTTAAACACAATCAAGTTCTCTCAGCCTCACCTCCCTGAACAAAAGATATCAAAATCCTTGAGTTTTCCAATGTCAGGTGCATTTTAATCATATTTTATTGTATACTTTTTAAGCTGTGCCTTACACATGCACACAGTATTCTAGCATGCTCAGAAACCTTCACACTGTCGTATTCATACAGCTCTTCAGAGCATTGTTCTCTTTATCTTCTTCTTAGAGATTAAAATTGATATTAATCAAAAGAAGGATTGTTATTTCTCAGCAACCCAAATTCATGGAAATTGGAGACCAAGTTGTTTATATATTTTTTTTTCTTTTTTCTTTTTTCTTTTTTCTTTTTTCTTTTTTCTTTTTTTTTCTTTTTATTTTTTTTTTTACTTTAGAGTGTAGTAGATGAATATCAGCAAGAGGGAACTTATTGAGAAACATAAGACAGTGTAAGACTGTCTTATGTTTCCTTTTAAAGGGATACAGTAAACAGCATAGCTTTGGAAAAATGTTTTTAACTCTGTTACAGATAGCTTAGAAAGGGAAGATATATGTAGCAGTTTAGTAGATGAAACTGAATACTGGAGCATTTTACTATAAAAAGAGATGTAATTTGAGCCATTTTAAAAATAAAAATTCTAACACTGAATGGAAATGATCTTGAACAACATTAATTTGAAAGTCAGCTAAAATGTCAACATTTATCCACATGATTAATTGCAGCTTCTAGCAACTTTATATTCCTTCCAATAAGTAATTACTGAACAAAAAAAATGGTAATGTGATTCTCAGGTATGACGTGGTAAAATAATTTTGAACAGAATTCACTTCCCACCTTCAAACCATTAAGAGCAAATTCAATTCTCTCAATACTTATTCATACAGTTTACTGAACAGGTAAAGACATGAAAATGGCATGAAAATCAGGAACAAAAGAAAATAAGGAGGAATATATGACAGAAGACTCATATGATTAGGGAGTTCAGTGTGCAAGAGGGCTGAAATCCAAGACAGTATGATCTGAACAACTTTAATTAAGAAAGAAAAAAAAATCCCAGTTTCTGATAATTAATTTTCCTAAAAACTGTTGCATTAGTTTAGCCATCGTTACGGACCTGAGAATCCACATTCTCAGGAAAGAAATAGAGACAGATGCACACAGAAGCTCGTTTCCTTAGTAAAACAGACCACAAAGACAAGCTTGAGCCATATGACTGAGAGAGAAGCCAGGACAAATCTTTAAATAAGAATTACTGATTAAGTAATAGTAGATGCAGCTGATCTGCTCAGAGCTTTGATTCTGCTGGCTAGATGGCACAAAAACACATTTGCAGTTAGAGTAATTGAAGAAGGAAATAGCAAAGATGTAACTCAGAAATCTGGAAACCTTTGTTGCATGAATCTTAAAATTATTATTTCCAGAGACGTGCACACAGTTGCAAACATTTCCTCAAGTTTCCCAAACCTCAGTAAAAGTTGGGGGCTTGTTTCCTTTTTTCTAATTTCTAAGGACCTTGGAGAAAACAAGACAGTTCTGGCTCACTGCTGCAGCGTGAAGTAATTGTTTCATTTTTCCATCCTCCCTAAACTGGCTTTCTTTTGCAAGAAGAGCAGTCTGTGTGGACTATATAACATGCAACTGTGTCTGCTACTTTGTATAGCAGTTTTATCCTGTACTTCTGTACCTTCCAGTTCCTTATAAAGATCTCAGTCTGTAAGTACCCCTGGCTAGGAGGAATGCAGAAGTATTTGCTGAACTGCTCTCCTGATGGAGCACCCAGTAACGCTGCTTCTGATAGAAGACAGTATTTCAACATAGTTCAAAACCACACAACAAGCTCACAGCAGCTGACATCTCCTGTTTGAAGACATGGAATTAAAATATCCTGCAGTGTTTGCAGAACTCAGATGATGTATTCACAGCCAATCTTTTAACTGGCTGTGACTGCTATCAATAGCAGAACACACGCCTATTAAAGGCTACTATGTTGGGTTAGATCCTTCAAGGTTCTTCTCACTTGATGAACAATGCATATTCAATAATGTTGGTGCAGAACATGAACTCACCAGGGGACCAAACCTCCAGGAATCCCAACAGTTATTCTGAGTCAGTAATGACTGCACCTTTTAAAGTATCATCTACATTAAGAACATATTTGATAACCAGAAGCCTAGAAGAAGAACTTAAAAAAAACCCACAAAACTATATTCTACTTTAGTAGCACAGTTCTGGTTTTGCTTCCTTTACTTTGGCAGGTTGTTTTAAAAAATTGTTTTTTACAATTAACTGGTGAAAATAATTAAGGTAAAGATATCACTTTGTTTTCCAATGGAGGCTATTTATGCACTGGACAGAACATTTAATATGTTTCAGTTAACTGCTTCCTCAGAAAAACAGGATAAAAGAACTATTCAAATTCGTAAAGTTCTAGATTTTTAACTGTCTATGTCCTTCCAAAAAAAAAGTTTACTCTGAAGAAAATTTAATCAGTTTTTGTAATTAAAAATTCTCTGCACTAATTTGCTTGCAAGTTACTTAAAGAAAAATAAGGCAAGAAAGCTGGTATTTTTAACATTCATTTAAATACTTCTCGTCTCATATTGCACTTGCCCTTCATTCCCTCCAATCTGTGTAAGAACATGATTACTTAAATAGCATTCTTCAGCATAATGATCAGATTATGTCTTACCTGATGGCATATGTAGATGCTGTACACATTAGGAATAGCACCAAAACCATAATGACTCCAGTCAGACCTGGAACTAAAACAAACATTATATAACTTATATTTGAATTTTGGGGAGGTATACTTATCTACCAGACAGATAAGTAAGAATTAATCCTGTATCTTTATTTGTAAGACTTGGACTGACTGTCCAAGTTTTGGCATTTCTTTTTTATTCCAAACTCCAAACTCTGTTGAACACTACAATTATAAACCTGATCAGGGACAAAATTTCAAACAAATCAATTTCAGTGCAAGCTGTCACTGCAATTGTTTGCCAACCCATTTCATCCTGGAATGAGAAAGAGCCTGAAATTATTCTCTATGGCATTGTAATATGCTCAAAATTGTTGCCCGTAGAGCAAGGTCTGTGAGAGTGATCTACAGCCAAAACTGAAGAAGGTTAAAAAAATTAAGGATTGGACTCATCTGCTCAAATACGAACTCCAGTCTCCAAACCAGTCTATCCTGGGCTCCATTTTCAGTCAAAGGAGAGAACTATGTTTTTCTAGGATATGATTCATCTCATCCTAAAGTAGAATCCTGCTCAAAAAGTACAGTATATCATCTGCCTAAAGACAGATTGGACAAATTCCAACCAGAGTTACACACTGGTGATGAGCACTTTATCATAAAAATTGCTCTCCAAGGAACGAAGTGTCTGAATTGAGAGCTGAGAACCTAGAAGCCATGAAGCACTACATCAAAACATTTCACTTCCTGAAGAATGTAAACTCTCAGAAGTTTTTAAGCACAGTTCCTGGTCTAAAAACTATGTGTTTAGATTTAAGCAAAGTCAGCTAGGCCAATCACCGAGCACAATGGTATGTAACTATCATTTTAGCACCAGAATATAAGTGTGTCAAACTGATTTCATGGAAGTACAACGGTAAAACCAGATTTTAGGGTGTCCACGATCATTTCAAATGATCACATCCGATATTTAAGAACAAGCTAGCCTTTTTAGTTTTAAATAATTAATAGCAATTTTAGACTTTCTAGTGATAAAGAGGCAATTTTCAACCTCATCCTTTCATAACCACACATCATCCACTTGCTGAGAAGTCTTATAACCAAAATCTGATGCATCTCAAATCAAACCTCAGCTTTTACAAGCTGTAAGAAAAATCCTGGGCCTACAATCAGTGTAAGTTTTGGCTAAGACTACATAATTTTATCCTTTCATGGAAAGGTTACAGTTAAAAACAGTTGCATTACAAAATGTGCATTCTTCCTGCTGCCTCCTTCCTTATAGGTAGTCCTTTGTGGAATATGGAGTTGGACACGACAATCCTGGTGGTTCCCTTCCAATTCAGTGTATTTTATGGTTCACTTCTTTCTTAATCTAGTTGGATATGCAGTCTGCAATCAAAACACATCCAATTCATTCGTAGTAACATCAATTTCAACTATCTCATTTTTATACTTCCACTAAACTCATCTAAACCTTGGTTAAGGTTTTTGGAAACCTTTTCCCAGAGTCACTAATAAATAGCAAACTTATCAAGACTGACACATTTACAGGCCTATTCAGTAACCCAAATTCACTGCTGTTCGGGCTGATTCCTTTCAGTCTTGCTCTGAATGTTACCAAGTCAGTAGTTTTGCATTTTATAAAAATAGGAGTGAAAGATATAACATCAGGAAAGACCTTTATGCACTAGCAAAGCACTACAGCTCCTACCTAACCCCTCCATAATTAAAATGTTGTTCTCTTTCAAATTCCTGCCCCCAATACATCTTGATTTATTTACACTTCAAAAGGCTGAAGCTTGATAGCTGAGTAGTGGGCTTAAATTTCTCTGAAGTCCAAAAAACTTTTTAATAAACCTGCTGAAGTCAGAAGACTGCTTTTTTGTTATGTTTCTGTTTTCTAGAAATTGAATCATTTAGGAATTTGGTTTTAATATCATGCAGAATCTCTGTTTGAAACTAATGATTTTCTACTGACTCATCTGGACAACAACAGCTTTGAAGATATTGCTCATCCTACTACAGAGGCTTATGTAACCCCTCCCACATGACTGCTGGGTAAGCAACCCCTGGGTATATTAACACAAACAACTTAACTTCACTGAGATACAACAAATGCAGCATGCAAACAGATAATCAAATTGTTTTGTCTGGAGACTGATGAAGAAGAGCAGCAAATTTTCTCTTTTGGTTTTGCAACAGACTTACCAGTAGCAAAAAGCAGTTTCCTTGGGTCCTAAAAAACAATTAGGGGGAAAAAAGGTCAGTAAATAATTTTATATCCATGTGAATAATGTGGGAAAAAGAGAAGCTTATATGTAGCTCATACAGCTCACACACAATAGAAACCATAGGTAGTATCTAATTCTGGATGCAGGAATGGGTTTGATGACAGTTTATTCTGACTGCAATTCAACATAAACTAAAACTTCTGCCTTTGAATCTCCTGAGCAAAGACAAAATATGATGTTATAAAAAACTGGGACCCAGGTAATTTTGCAGATAATTATTTCTTGAAAGCCTAACTTTGCTCAGTTACATCATACCTCTGGAAGGACAAAGGAACAGCCAGCAGAGTGAGAAATCTGGAAGTTAAATGATAGAGCACTTTACTGCCAACTACATCACCAAGTGATATGCAGTGGACCCCAATGAAGAAAGACTGAACTCTAAGGAGGTGACAATAAAAAGCCAGATGTTTCTGTGTCCTTCACAAGCAAAAAGGTAGAATCAGAGAAGTTCACTGAGGAGGGGATGAGGGGATTTGTCATCCTCACAGAAAAGTGTCCCACTCCCCAGATCTTAAGTCTCATGAAATTTCTGTCTTCGCTGCAGAGACTTTTTTAACAAGCAAACTTGTAGCAAAAGGCAGTGAAGGGAAATGAGCACTTTTCATAACAAATCAGGAAAATCTAAGCATCATCTGCATCCAAATATGCACACTCTTCCAACCACAAACACAGGATGCCAGTAGCATCCAGACTGCTCATCACAATTAATGAAACATATTTAAGAGGAATTCAAGAAGAAATGCTCAAGAGCTATTAAAGCACCTAAAATCCAGGAGCCTTTCATCCTAGAGTTACTAAAAACTTGTTTCATCTCCATTTTCTATTGCAAAATTCCTAAGTCTGTTTAGCGGAGGCTGCCATCCATACTCTGGTGTATTCTTCCCTAAGGCAAGCTCTTGACAACCTTCCTGATGAGACTATGTCTACTAGACCACTCCTAGCACACACAGACTCCTGAGTTTAATCAGCTCTACAGTTGGTGTTGGTATGTCTGCCTCCCATAGCATAGCTCAGGAATGAGGTCATCCACCCAGGGAGCAAAAGACCTTGGTTGTTGGTCCTTACGAGCCTGGGCTGACTCAAGTTTTCCTTTTTCAGGAAAGGATGCAGCTGGGATGGGGTCATTTTAAATCCTTCCCAATTAATTTGGTAGAAAAGAAATGAAGACTTGAGACTAGAATGAATATAAACAAGATCATAGCCCAGGAAAGAAAAAGTTCTGGACTTCAATCTTAATCCTGAAATCTGCACATTTTCAGTGCCAAATGTAGAGGGGATCTAGGACTCTGATATGCCTTCAAAAGATCTGCATCACAGACAGACAAGCCACTTCAAGTAGAAATTAGCTTCCAGCCCAGCTGATGCAGACAAGTAATTCCATGCTTAGTGCAGTTCCCATTGCAGTTTAGTAGTGCAGATCAGTCTCAAGTCTCAGCTATTCTCATACTCCCAGTATACACTGGCACTACAATCTCAACACTGGAAATGTAGAATGTAGCTCACTCAAAACAGCAGCCAAAGTCTTCCAGCTCAGTTCACACAAGAAAGAAAGTAGTAAACAGCAGAAAGAAGAGCAAGATTAAAGGACTTGGTGGCAGCATTCTCCACCTCCTAGTGAAGTAAGTGTGAATACTGCTGGCTTAACAAGATAGTCAAAACATGCTTTGTCCAGAGGTGAATAAAATTCACAGCAATCCATGCAACAGATATTTCAGTGCAAAAAGCAGCAGTGATCTGTACAGTACAGCTCACAGGATGGATTGTACAATGCAATTGGATATACCAACACTCCAATATTTAAATTATGCATTTAAAATTAGAATATAAAAGGATGCTGGCTCACCTCACCACGATAATTTGCTGCATTTATTGCCAGAAAATCTTCATTGTAATTCTCAGAGAAGTTAAGAGCATTCACAAGATGAGCAGCAACATGTAAGACTAAAGCAAACGAAAAAAAAAAAACAAAACAAAACACAAATGAAAACTGAGATCAACAAGAGGCATATTTTGCCCTGAACAAAACAGGAGTGGCTCCACAGATGCCAAGTAACAATTTCATCAACTATGAAGGATGCAGCAGGGCTTACAGAAGATACTAGATATTCCTAGCAGAAAGTTGTTCGTATTTTAAGACTTTTTCACACTATAGCAATAATTTCTCACTGAAATGGTTCAGCTGAGAAGTAACATTGCAAGGTGCCCACCAAGGAATGTTTCTTCTTCGCTGAATGGGGAATTGGTCTCCACTGCTGAACACTCTGCAGTACTTTGCCTCTCCATACAAATTTCTGAACCACCGTGTAGGATCACTTCTAATGGCAGATTCTGACCTGATCTTATTTCCTTCCAAATTTTAAGGAAAGTTGGAATTCTTGCAATTTTAAGGAAAGCCTTGGATCTAGATCATAACTTCATGTGTTCAAAGGAAAAATAAAACAAAACCCATAGATAGCTGAGAAAGCATTCACAATTTAATGCAGGAAAGCACAGAGCAAGACTACCCCCAAATGTACTGCACAAGAAAAACCACAAAATACTGCCTTGTTCAACACGTTCTCACAGAAAGTGATGCTCAGAACAGTAAGATCTCACCTGAAAAGATGCATATTGTAACGCCACATGTCACATGGAAAGTTTTACTTTTGTCTATCAGCCTTCTGGTCTTCCTGCTGGCAACCTAATAAAAGAAGAATTCAAGCAATCTCTCCTCTAAAACCACGCAAAGAAAAAAAATACTAACAGCAACTGACTGAAAAAGCAGTAACTTCAGCTTTTACTATGTTAAATAATCTTGTAAGCACAGCACCTAATCTAAGAACTACAGGTTTATGAGAATAAGACAGTTTTGAGGTGTTGATTAAGAACTTTCAGTTGCATCAGTTACAAGGATGCTACAAAGATGTTAAGTGCATATGAAGTAACATCTCTTCTGCCCTTAAAATCCCTAATTCTAGCATTAATTGCTGTAGGTTGTCACTGACTCCTCAAGTGAGCATCTACAGGCATCCAGTCTTGTAAGTACTGCCACATGATGAATAGGACTGGTGGGTTCAATTTTCTACCATCTAGAAAACACTCACTTTCCCTGAAATCATTACTTGTATTTCTCTCAAAGCAACCTATGAATCACAAACAACCTCAGTTACCGAATACATGCATAGAAAAGCAGCTCTCTTAGCTTTGCCAGAAGTTTTTTTTCCTCGCATGATAACTAATATAACAGTTTGGGGTATTTTTTATTTCCATTGGCACTTTTCAAGTCATACAGAGTTGAATTTTTTTTGCTCTTGAACTCTACCACAATTCTATCACAGCAGCAGAGGGGACAGAGATGTCTTTTACATTAGAGTTGGGAAAGGAGCAGAACTCATCCGGTCAAAGTTTCTCAGCCAGCTCACATCCTACAAAAAAGACTTCATGAAAATTTCATCGCAACAAGTCCAATCAAACCAGACAATGCCAGCCAAGGCATTACTGTCAATGAGGTCATGAATTGAGGTTGAATTTCACAGAATCAAAAATCATTTGAGCTGGACTAGATGACCTTTAATCACCCTCTCCAACTTCCCTGCAATGAACAGGGACACCTACAGCTAAGTCAGGCTGCTGAGAATCTGGTCTAGCCTGAACATCTGTGCTACTGCACCATGCTGGCATATAATGTAGAATAAACAGTGATAAAACATTTAGTTCTTATTATGTTTAGACAATATATAAACCAGGGCAGTTTCCTTCTTAACTGGTGAGTTCTGAGGACAGTACTCACCTTCTGAGATCCCCTGAGGAAGGCCAAGAGAATGCGGCACATTGGCAGCAGGACCAGGCAGCAGTTGAGATTGAGGACAGACGCTGAAGCTCTGCTAACACACAATCCTAGCTGAACAAATACAGCAAGAGTTAGATAACAGGGAGGAAAGATGCTCTTAACGTTTTAAACAGTACTAAACGTCCTTTCTGTTTCTGCTCAAATGGTTCACGTCCTCGCTTGGTTGGTCAGAACAGTGAAGTTCCATAATGTTTTACACATACAACAGCGCACACGACACACCACCCTAGTCTCTGAAAGGAAACAGCTCCCACCTTTCATCCAAAAATTAGTCAAAATAAGTTCTGAATTAAAACCAGACTTCTGAAATAGGCTAAGAGATTGGTTTAAACTGAATTGATGATATTTCAAGGACTGGGCATCCTCACTGAATTCCTCATCCATTCACACTACTCCATGCCATATTTGGACCCAAAGAAAGCAGGCTCTTTTAATACTCAGTATGCGGAAAATTAATGAAATCTAATTTCATTAATGCTTTTACCGGTATATTTGGAACTTACATAATTAGAACAAAAACACTTGTCAAATAAATGAACAAAGCACACATTAGTGTCATAACTGTATTTTTTTCAGCTTATTTTAGTTTCTCATTCATTTATGAATTTTAAAGAAGTTAGCAACGTGCCATTGTTCTCCCAGCTATTAGGCTGAATTACCATTTACCAGCTTTTATAGGAGGTGCTTTTAGAATGTCAACAGATTTCTAGAATAATATTTCTCACAGTGTTCTCTAAATCCAAGTTTTCCATTTCCTGAAGAAATTAACAAAAAACTGATATAACTCTGTATGATAAATAAAATGCTGCCTAGATACGTGTTTTGAACATACACACAACATACAAGTTACTAAAGTTTTATCACTTTTCCAGTATGGAACTTCAGGATGAAAATTTTCTGTCCCAAAAATAAATGAAGAAAAATGAATTAAGTCATATCTTTCTTATCAAGCAAAATTAGAGAAAGAGGTTTTATTTACTTGGAAATTTATTTTTCAATTTTTACACAATTATTACACAAGCCTTTTAATTTCAGGTTACTAGGTGTTTTTTCAGAGACTTATCTACTTGTTATAGAAATTGATAAAACATAACCTAGTGAAAAAAAATAAAGCAACAAGAACACAGCGTGTCCAGTGCGACTGCAAACACAGCTGCAGAGCAGGAGCTCCTCCATACCATAAAACACCAAAAGCACTATACCTGATAAGATTATTTTTGTGTACAAATGGCTGGTTATTACACACAAAGGGACAGGAGCTTTGTGCCTGCTCTCACGATTAGTAACACCCACGTGTTTGTGTCTCCCAAAGTAGATCTGGACAACCACCACAACTCCAGCTAAGTGAAATTTCCACTTCAAAGTATGATTTCAGCGATGATGTATACAACCATAATGAGTATTCCTTCATCCTTGCCTACATTAGCTTTCTCTCTCCAAACATTATGGTCTACAGTGAATTTAAAACATCAGTAGTATTTTCAGACTATTAAGGAAACCAGCAGTACCCTTGAAACCATTAGACTTCAGAACAAGTAAAATGCCTCTACAATGTGCTACTTGCATCATACAAAACCGTATAATCGTTAATCTTCCCTATAAGCTAAAAATGTAATACATTCAAAGCACGGTCATTAGAAACATAAATGCAGTTTTATTACAGCTTGCTGCTGTGTTACTGAATTCCAGCAATAAATGAGCACATTTCGAGAAACAATCATAGAATCATAGAATGGTTGAAAAGGATCACAATGATCATCTAGTTTCAACCCCCTGCTATATGCAGGGTCGCCAACTACCAGACCAGGCTGCCCACAGCCGCAGAATTTAGAATTAAACTGAATTATCTGAATTATTCCTGTATCTCTTAACAAACACACAAAAGACCCCCAAAAAAACAAGAAACAACCTGTTACAACTTTCTAACTGAATTACTTCAATGTAATAACTTCTGCTGTATAATCTACATGATACATGATGAGTTTTTAAAGAATTTATGTTGCCTTAATTTAGACATAAACCAGGCAAGGTATCAGTCATCCAATGTATCAGCTATCCTTCATCAGGCACAAGTATTGTATTTGCAAAACTTCAACACAACAGTCTAGTTTGGAATATTCTGGAGTTATTTCTACAGGATATACCAATAACTAAATAAAACGACATTGTACGAAATCAGGAAAATGACAAACAATTTCACTGATGTGAAAGGACCTGAAGCATCTATGAGTAGAAAGAACTTAAGAACAGCCTCGATCCAGCTCTTTTAGTCCTTCCTCAAACGCAAGGAGACTCCAACATGAACTGTGGCCAGAGAACTTCTTAAGCTAGATTTGTTGAGAAGAGTGAAGTTATTTTTTTCTCTTGAATCTAGCACAGCTTGTCCGTCACTAAGTTTGCATTACTTGTCATTCAAATCCACTTTCTGAAGAAATAACCATTGTTTCAAATTTCTGGAGTCAAGTTTTCATTTGACTGGTACAAAGAAATCTGTCTTTTTTGAGAACAACTCACAATGAGCATCATATAAAAAGCATAGAATTGCTTACATTGAAAGGAACTGTTAATTGCACTGAATGAAGACACGTACAACTAGAATGCTAGACATGCACACAGACCATGGATGGAGCAGCAGCAGCAGGAGCAGTACTCGCCCCCTAGTAGAATGCAAACTTTGGTGCCATAGTACAGCTGTAAAAGACAACACCCTACTAATCTTGTTTTGTGTTTTTCTATGCCATTCTTTGGCAAATAACAAATGCTAATTCCCAGAGTCATTCCTAGTGAGCAATCACCTTCCATTAAATCCAATTCAACGCTATCAGCATCCGCACAAAGGTTAAGAAAAAAGCAGGAAATGACTTTTCCAGAAACGCAGCACACTTCTAGGAAAGCGTGACTGAAATAGTTTCATGAATGGTTCATTTAAGGTTTTACTCTTAAGAAATAAAATTGGGCAACGTATGCCAAAAGTAGCTCATGACCAATTTGAAAACAACAGTAAAGAAATACAGTTAGCAGTTCTGAGAATCACAACTCACACAAGTCTGGGAACAACAGAGCACTACGTTTGCCCTTAACATATATCCAAAGGCTTACAATATCCCCATGAAACTAATTCTTTCCAAATGATTTCCAAGTGGTTTCTTTCTTGACTTCCTTGACTGGGTGGCATAATAACTAATTAACATAGTGCATTCCTGGATTGCAAGGCTGGATTGGAACATTTTACCACTGGAACAATGGGAGAATTACAGATTTTTTGCTCCCAGGCAACTTAATGCTTTTAGAAGAAAATACACAGCAATACTAACTAGCTCAGAAGTGAGAGAACTATTCTTCTTCTTCCTAAGATTATCACTGCATTAAGAAACAAAAACCTGTTACTTCATGTATACGCATATGAAATTGCTACAGGATCAAAAACAGAGAAAAAATATTTCCAAAATCTCTGCTGGACACCCTCCTTCATCTGAGTATCTGACAACATCCTTCTGTACATTCAGTACTACACATGCTTTTACCTTGTTTCACAGAGGGCAAAGGAGGCATAGAAAAGCCAAAGAATTAACCAATTTCACCAAGGAAACCTGCAGTACCTAGAGGAGGTAATTGGACTCCTTACTAATTTGAAGCTGAAATCCCAAGAACTAGGCCAGATTTCTTCTCCACACAGCTATAAGGAAATCAATGTTTTCCTACTAAACAGCAGAAAAAAGCTCCATAGATATATAGGGAACACAGTTCTCCAGCTATGACTGCCTGCTGTATGCTAACTCAGCAACGCTCAGAACATGTGAAGAGAGCTGACTCTTTGCTTTGCTGTCCTAGTTTTCATCATAGAATTCTTTTCTTTTTTTTTTTTTGTATAACAGGGCATATATAATATAAGATGAAGACAGATCTGAATTATACAGGATAGCAATTATAACCCCTAGACATGTCAAAGCTAGCTGGAAGGCTTCAAGGCAAGACTATGTCAGTGTCATCCTGTGGTACTGAAATCCTTTAAAGTTATTCTAAGATTAAGCAATGTAGTACATACATATTTTACAAGTGTGATTCAAATATATTACATATAAGACAAACAACTGCAGTTCTTCACATGAAAAAAGTATTTAGCAGAAGCTCAATTTTCTATGCCAACTCAAATTCAGCCTTCCGCTTGCATTTATAAATCAAGATTTGGATCTGGTATTAACAGAAAGGGAGAAACATCAGGAGTGGGCAATGGTAACAACATTTTTAGTTCTTTTATGAGGTAGAGTTTATCCTCTGTGCACTTCCAAGAATCAATATTGCCACTTGAACCCCACCCATCAGGCAATCCTCAAAAGTTTTGGGTTTTTTTTCTATTTGTTTTCTCATACCTAGGTCCTGTTCTTTTTTTTTTTTTAATATATATATACAGTCCCCCTGTGGTAGATGTACTTATTCACTCAGCTTAAGTCAGTCATGCAATCTAAAGAAAGCAACTATCTTAATCTGGAATTCAGTACTGGCTTCCAATTTCTCTGGTAATCTCCAGACAAAGGACACTCACAAGATTTCAGATCAAATGTTCATCTGTATTAATTAATCTGTTATAATCCTAACCGCAGAAAATACAATTAAAAAAAAAACAAAGTATGACAATAATTTGAACATTCATTTGCTTGAATGGTTGACTGAGCAAGGTGCAGCATGACCTAAACTCCAGAAGATCAGTTATGAGCCAAAGGATTAAGGATACTCAAGGCCCAATAAGTGCCACCACACACTGCAACTCAAGGCCATGGCACTAGATTGCTTATTGTCCATTTTGAGTCAGCTGTCCAGACGTGACCCAACACCTCCTACTAAGGCTTCCTTTATGCTGAATTATCACCCTCACCCTAACACAGTGGATAACAGTCTGTAAAACCATTATTCTAGAGTGTAATGAAGCTATTTCAAGACCTGCCACTGTTGGTCCGCTACAGGATACCTTCATTCATCAACTGAAGAAATATTTTGGCTTTGATTACTCACTGATCAACACACAGGTGCTGGAATGGGCTGCCCAGGGAGCTGGTGGAGTCACCTACCCTTAAGGTGTTCAAGGAACATTCAGACACCGTGTTGAGGGACATGGCTTAGTGAGAACTATTGGTGATAGGTGATGGTTGGACTGGATGATCTTGTAGACTTTTTCCAACCTTGGCAACTCAGTGATTCTAAGACTCTACAATCATGGTCAATTCAGAAGTGAGAGTAATGACATTAACACAATAACACGGTAAAAATTTCAGTACTCGTTTAAGAGGCACTTCTGTTAATACTGCTATTGAAAGCTTCACAACAAGGCGGAAGTTGCCCATGTCAGTAACTTAAGTGTCCTCCACAAGACTACTTCCACTTAATCTTAAAAAATAAACTACAAGAAAACACATGCATAAGAACTATATAGTACAAAACTCACAATCTTCACTGCCTTGTAACTTACAACAATGTTAGAAACAATGCTGAACTTCAAGCTGTCCAGGAAGGACAAAGGGAGGGAGGAAAAAATGTTTTAATAAACAACAAAAACAAACAAAAAAACACAAATGACGCCAAGAAAATGCACAAAAAGATCAGTTTACAAATTCAGGGAAATTGTCAAGAAAAGGTATTGTGAGTTAACACTCTCAGCCTTCACTAGGAAATCCTACATACACACATGTATACATATACACATACATACACAGTTACCATAGTAACATAAATCTATTAGTAAACATTTTTGCTGCATGTAAGAACCTGAAGAACACATCCCATATGCCTGGGTTACAAGGCAATTAAACAGCAGGAACACACCAATACTAAAGAAAACAGTCAAGATAAACAATTCCCTTTAATTCTTACATATGCGGGGGAAATACTGTCAATGTACAAGCATCAATGAAAGCACAATTTGGCAAAATTAGCATAATCTCAATTGTCATGACAAATGATGAGACAAAAAGAAGTTACTAGAACATCCAGAAGGTACTCCAAGTAATAAAAAAGATGTCAAAAAATCTGAGTACAGCACAGTATGAAAGCAGTGAACCTACAGTTAAAAAAAAAAAGTGGGCAGCATTTTCCTTTCAGCCACGTCCTCAGATTTAATCCATTCCTGAAGAGATTCTTCTGAGAATGCATTTTCTCCCTTTATTGTGAAATCCCAAACCTTATCATATTAACAAACATCTGATATATTCAAGTTATTTGAGCAGGGACTAGTGAGGGAAAAGGGAATGAGTTTGCCATGAGAAAATAAGTCCAGTGCTGTTTCTGTTCACGGAGAAGTCACAGGATCACAAGGGTAAAAGCGAACTCCGGAAAACATCAAGTCCCTGCTATGCACAGGGTTGCCAACCACCAGACCAGGCGGCCCAGAGCCACATCCAGCCTGGCCTTGAATGCCTCCAGGGATGGGGCATCCACAGCCTCCTTGGGCAACCCGTTCCAGTGTGTCACCACCCTCTGGGTGAAGAATTTCCTCCTTATATCTAATCTAAACCCTCCCACCTCAGTTTAAAACCATTCTCCCTTCTACCGCTATCCACCCTCATAAGCAGCCTTTCCCCCTCGTGTTCATATGCTCCCTTCAAGTACTGGAAGGCCACAACAAAGTCTCTCCAGAGCCTTCTCCAAGCCCAGTTCACAGAATCACAGAATCATAGGGGTCGGAAGGGACCTCCAGAGATCATCGAGTCCAACCCCCTGCCAAAGCAGGTTCCCTACACCAGGTCACACAGGTAGGCGTCCAGGCGGGTCTTGAATATCTCCAGAAAAGGAGACTCCACACCTCCCTGGGCAGCCTGTTCCAGTGCTCCGTCACCCTCACCGTAAAGGAGTTCTTGTGCACATTCGTGCAGAACTTCCTATGCTCCAGTTTCTGTCCGTTTCCCCTTGTCCTGTCCCCACACTACTGAAAAGAGTCCGACCTTGCCACTATGGCCCCCACACCTCAGGTATTTATACACCTGGATCAAATCCCCTCTCAGCCTTCTTTTCTCAAGGCTAAACAGACCCAGCTCACCCAGTCTCTCCTCATAGGGGAGATGATCCAGGCCCTTCACCATCTTTGTGGCCCTCCGCTGGACCCTCTCTAAGAGATCCCTGTCTTTTTTGTACTGGGGAGCCCAGAACTGGACACAGTATTCTCAACATGGCCTCACCAGGGCAGAGTAGAGGGAGAGGATCACCCCTTCTTAATGTATACCAGGATACCACACGAGCACACTGCTGTTTCATGGCCAACCTGCTCTCCTCCAGGTCCTTCTTGGCAGAGCTCCTCTCTAGCAGGTCAGCCCCTACCCTATACTGATGCATGCAATTAAGCCAAGCAACAAGAAACAGGCATTTTGTTCAATAATGTCAAAAGCAAGATTTAAGCTCTACGATAAGGCCAACTGTGAATACTGGACTAAAGTTGTTCGCCAGATGCAAGCAGACTTGTTTGGATAAAGATCTGTGTAGCTAGAGAGAAGGGAGAAATGTGGAAGTCTGAAAGGAAATAAATCATCTGGACAATTTAACTGACCAAGCAGATATAAAATCTCCAACAATTAAAACACTGAAGTTACATTAAGTAATACATGAATCCTCCTTTCTGTAACTTGCATCTACTATGTCTTGCAGTGTATCTCATCCAGAGATGAGAATATTCCTTTCCTCTCTGATACACTCTTAAATTTAATCAGTGCTTATTCCATACCTTCCAATTCTTTTCTTTAGGCTACATAATGTCACAGGTTGGCACTTATTAAATTATAAAAATTTGAGTTTCTTTATCTGTATCACATTCCTGAACGTGCAGTCCTAAAGTATTCATAAAACAAGATTATGATCAGCATTGCTACAAGCAGTTATCGAAAGAGGCAGTTCAAGGCAGAAGTACTGTGGAGGGTTTTTACATCCAACAGGTTCTGGTTTAATTTATCCTGCAAGAATCACATGATGACCGAATTACTCAGCTCAGAAGGGACCTTGGAAAGTCTCTTTCCCAACCTCCTGCATCAAGCAAGTTAAACGTGAAATTCAAACTAAGCTTGCTCAGAGTTTTGCCCAATTTGTTTTCGTGGCACTAAGGGACATGATTTAGTAATTGGACTCAGTAAATCAGGTCCATGTTTGGACCTCGTGATCTTGCAGTTCTTTTCCAACCTGAATGATTCTTTGAAAATCTCAAGGAGTAGAGATTCGACAGTAGCTCATGGCCTCCTCTCATGATTCAAACTGAGCAAAGTGATAACGTCTGATGTAACATAAACCTACACACAAAATTTTGTAGTGTCGAATGTGCTCTTTCTGACCACACCGCTGTCTCTGACCTATGTTTGCACTCCCAGGACATCACTGTGCTATTATAGCCTTCCTGCAGACACTGAATATAGCATCAGACACATTTAGAGATGTACCTGACTAAGAGTTCAGTAACTAAAAAACTTTAAAATCCCATGCTAAGCATCTTGTTTAAGGCCACAGAAGATACAAACAGAACAAACCTGAGCCTTCCTCTTCTGCTGAAGACTGATGGAAAGTGAACCATTTCCGTGATAACTGAAGGGAAGAATGACCTCATTCTCCACACAGGAAAATAACAGTGTAAAAGCATGGCAAGTTGAATATATTTTGGATATTCAAGTCTAAAACTATTTCATATGGTTCTCTCCTTTTCTACAGCAACACTTCTTGTTCTCCATCCTGTTACTTGGAAAACAATAACATTACATGTGATAAGTCCTTCAGTGCTGCAAGTCAGAATACTCTCAAGAAGATTTTACTTTAACATGGTATACAGGAGGGGAAAATAACTCCTGAGTAGACCTCACACAAGATCTTTGTTTTTTCAATTAAGAAAAATGCAAGCCACTCACTCATGCACTGAAGAGAAATGAGGCTGGTTAAAGAGATGGGCTGAGCGATGGCCAGTGGCCGTGCAAACTGATGTACAGAAGGTAGAGGAGCAAAATCCACATGGGATGTTCACAGTAACTGTAGTACAACAGTGCTCACTCTGTTTCCTGAAGAGGCTAAAATTGGGCTCAACTTTTTACAACTCTCTAAAAACAATCTGTATGATTTATACACACATACAAATGTATTAGAAGAGAGAGGAGAAAGCTAACTTTAGCATCTAGAAGTGGTATCTAGACAAACTATAAGTAACTTAATATGAGAATGCTCTACTGTGTTTAATGTTTCCCGAGTTTCTAGATTAGTTTTGAAGTTTTGACCAAAAGTATCTTTCAGACTTAGATCTTTACTTCCTTCTTCATTTTTAAAGCTCTCAAAATTCCCACAATTGAAGACGCTGTGCTACTCAAACTTACCACATAGCCTTCTGGTCCTCATCTCCTAACCAAGACAATGAAACTGTGGTTTGAGTCATCTCGTAGGTACTGCACACACAGGTCCAAATGCAGTTTATTAACTGGCTCATTTTGAAGCAAAAGAAAACCAAAAAAAGGACAGAAGATGAGCTGGCACAAGGCAGATGAGTCTTCCAAATTGAGAGGAACTTTGCTGATTGGTATCAGCTGACAATCTGACCCAACATGTTGACTCAAGAACATTTGCTTTATAAACAACACACCTGCTCTGCCAGGAACCAAAACTACGTTCAAATGGATGCACTGGGCTGCAAAGCCATTAGAGATAATAGCAAAATTAAACATGTTTTCTGCTTTTTTCCTTGTAAAAAAGCCATCATTCTAAAACATGCAAATATTTAATTTCCCATGTTTTTCCTCTACCTATGCAGAAGATTAGTTTCCTGAACACAACTGAGTCAGTAAGAAGAAAAAAAACAGACAAGTATAATCACCACATCACCTCATTTTCAAGCAAGTTTCACGAGGATCTGTGGAACTGGCTAGTTCTGGCAATGCTGTCAACCATATGAAAAATATATTTCCCAGATCTACCAAAGATAAAACAGAGATGATGCACAGCAGGTTAGGACACGCATCTTCTCTGCTTTGCCCCAGGTCAGCTTACCATTGAAGTCCACAGTGTCACAAAGCATAGCATTATTCATGCACTTGTATCTGGATTCTAAAATCCACTCTACAGACTTTTTCAGAAAATTGTTATCTCCAAATCTACGTCTTTGGATACAAGTCATTCCAAGCAACCGTGACTGCATAGCTGCGCATTTAGAACCGATCCCTATCTCACTTCCCAGAAACTAACTTTCTGAACTCTTTTGGTGGTGGTGGATGTTATAGTCAACAGCCAAGTCTTCAGTGGATCACTCACCTTCCAAGACGTTGCTTTCAGAAAACAAAACAAAATGTATATAATTATAGTGATTTACACTGAACCTACAAGCATAACAACCTGAGATTGAAAAGAACCAAAACTTATCAAGAGATACTGAAGCGAACTGGGATTAAAGAGAGCACGTGCCTATCAGTTTGACTAATGCTTTGATGACAAGAGGTTTGGCTCCAGTCTGTTGAGCATATTTGTGTCCCTTTGAGCCTGCCAGCTGCAGGCAGGATGGAGGGGGAGGAAGGGCTGCTGTCCTACGCTAAAGTGGCTCTTCTCAGCAATGACAATTTTCTAATGCTAACTCATTGTTAGCAGTCTTGCAGTGATCTCCTATCTGATCTTCTCCAACTTTGCAGGGCTTGCAGGCATTCTCTGTCATTGCAAATGCTTTCTGTCCCTTTCCTTCCTCCCAGAATCCCCATTTCCAGAGCAAAACTCAGTGTCCAGGTGACTCACCCCTAACATCTGATGCAGATAGTAATACTGCAACCCACGGCAGTACAGCAGGAAGGTCTTCCAGAAGAACCACACGTTCAGCGAGAGCCAGAAAAACTACAATCAAAAGAAAAGAGACTGGAAGTTATACGTACAGACTGCTGTATTAATTCCGTTTGTAAGTCACATGCGCGTACTTTCATAAAGATTTTTAAATGGAAAACAAGCTTAGAGCAGTTAACAAAAGTATTTTAATAGCAATGCGTGTGAAAGGATAGCCTTTAGGTGAGACGTTCTCACTGACACTGAAAACACAAAAGTAAAGTTTAGCGAGTGAGGGCTCCTGGGAGCCGGCAAAGCACGAAACACCGCTCCAGGATCAAAGCACAAAAACTGAGACAAAGGCAGGACGAGCCGGACGTCCGGACCCCCCTTCTCCCCCAAACTTTGCCCAGTAGAGCTAACAAAGAGCACCGCTGCCCGCGCCTGGACGCGCAGCGCCCTGCGCCCGCCCACCCGGCGCCGGGTCCACCACCCCCGTCCCCAGCCCCGAGGCAGCGCCCTACCAGAAAGAGGTGTTTGCTCCCCTCGTTAGCCAGCCAGCTCCTCCACGACACGGCCATGGTGCTCCGCCCGCCGCCCCCACCACGAGCGACGCCGGCGGGACTCGCGGGGTGCCGGCGGTGGGGGCGACGGGCGAGCGAGCCCTCCTTTTCAGCCGGGCTGGGCCGGTCCTCCCCTCTCCCCACCCCTCACCCCCCTCCCTGTCTTCCGGCCGCCGGGGCGTGCGCTCCGGACGGGGCTCGTCGAGCTCCCCGTGGGGCCCCGGCGCTTTGTCCCGAGCGGAGTGCCGCAGCGACCGCCCCCGGGCGGCTTCGGGGTCCCCAGCGCCTCATCCCCGATCGGCGGAGCGGGGCCGGAGCGCCGGCGGGCTCCTCGTCTTCCCCCCACCTGGGAAAGCATCGTGCTGTGCTCCCTGCCTTGCAGCCCCGAGAAGTCGGGGAGCGGTGCCGAGGGCGAGTAGAGGGAAAACAAAGAGGCTGCCTGAGGAACGGGCTGTGTGTGGGGGGTGCTTGGGTATGGGAAAGGGCAGATTTAGATGCTGTGGGTTTGACTCTGCTCCATCAGGTGTCCCTAGGAGTTAAGAGGAGAGGTGGGTCCTCATGCACTTGCGAATACCGTGTCCCATGTAGAGTGGGTTGGGTTGAAAGGGACCTTAAAGGCCAACTTTATGCAAGCATCAGTACACTTCAGGGGCTGACCTGCTGGAGAGGAGCTCTGTGGAGAAGAATCTGGGTAACCCGATGGTCAACAGGTTGGCCATGAGTTAAAAGTGCCTTGGGGCCAGAAGGTCAATGAGATCCAAGTATGCATTAAGTGTGGCCAGCAGGATGAGGGAGGTGATCCTCCCCCTTCCACTCTGCCCTGCTGAAGCCACCTTGAGAATACTGTGTCAATTTCAAGAAAGACAGGGATCTCCTTAAGAGAGTCCAGTGGAGGGCCACAGAGACAATTAAGGGCCTGCAGCATCCCCCATGTACAGAAAGAGACCCAGGGCTCTTGAGTCTGAAGAAGACTGAGAGGGGATCTTGTCAATGCTTACAAATATGTAAGGGCAGGAGTCAAGGCTCCTTCCAGTGGTGCCCAGTGACAGAGCAAGGGTCAATGGGTACAAACTGGAGCATAGGAAGTTCTATACAAGCATGAGAAAAATCTTTCCTGTGAGGTTGACAGCACACTGGCTCAGGCTGCCCAGGAAAGTTGTGGAATTTCCTTCTCTGGAGGTATTCAAGACTTGCTTGGACACTTCACTGTCTGACCTACTCTAGGGAACCTGCTTTAGCAGGGGTTTGGACTCAGCAATTCTCAGAGGTCCCTTCCAATTCCTACAATTCTGTGATTCTGTGATTTGATTCCAACCTGCCATGGACAGGGACACTTCCCATTAGCCAGTGTTGTCCAACGCCCCATCCACCCTGGCTTTCAGCACTTAACGGTGATGGGGAGTGATCCAGCCCCAGGGAGGAGTACCCACAGCAGCTCTGCATCCAGAATGTTTCAGATTATGACTGCTCTACCTTGCAACCAGTGTGCTTTCCGAGGTGTTTTTTTGGCCTAGTTTTTTGTTGGATGAGGGTTGCTCTAGGTACTAACTTTTACACTAAAACTTGAAAAAAGATTTGTTCCCAGCAGCTTTTAAATGCAACCTCCTCACCGGGAGAACTTCATCTCTACAGCAAGCACCATGCTGCTCAGGCTGCTCTTTGAGACATCAGCAGCAGGGCTGTTTCTTTAGGGGATGTTAAGTCTGAGTAGCAGCCCAAAGAGTTCTCATCCTGTCCAGCTTGAGCTGGTTATCTACCTCTTAAAACTGAATATGTGGCCATGTTGCCTCTTCCTTATGATCCATGTAGAATGATAGAAGCATAGAATGGCTTGGGTTGAAAAGAACCACAGTGATCATCCAGTTTCAACACCCCTGCTATGTGCAGGGTCGCCAACCACCAGACCAGGCTGCCCAGAGCCACATCCAGCCTGGCCTTGAATGCCTCCAGGGATGGGGCATCCACAGCCTCCTTGGGCAACCTGTTCCAGTCTGTCACCACCCTCTGGGTGAAAAACTTTCTCCTAATATCTAACCTAAACCTCCCCTGTCTCAGTTTAAAACCATTCCCCTTTGTCCTATTACTGTCCACATGTGGGCAACATTGTATTCTAATGGCTAAGGTCCAGAGAAAACTGGGAGAAAGCTAAGCCCCATCTTTCTCTCCAGTCCCTTTAGAGATGGACAGAGTACCTGGCCCATAAGAAGCCCTCAGTCTAAGGACTGAGTAGGACATAGCTCTTGTGAGGTTTAAGATGGAGTTTCTGGCTGTCTTAGAAAGTAGCTGAATTCCTAAAGCTGCAAGTGAAGTTTTGGATCAGTGAGACAGAGGGGTGCAGTTATTTTGCATCATCAAATGACACTAAAAGGAGAGTTAGTGAAAAGGAAAATGCTTACTTTGAAATTTAAAACTCACCAGAACCGTAGTTTGATGTCAAAGCAGCTCTAACCACAGAAGAAACATTTTAGCTGATGTATTCTTTTTTATTTCCATTCTCTTCCATCTTTCTTCTAGAATGTAAAAGACGTGGAGGTTGCTTATAGAGAACAAGGTGATGCAGCTTTCCTAGACAAGTACATCAAAGCCAGAATGACAGAAAATAAAACTTGTAGGATGTTTCATGCCTGATAACATGGGGCCTTGACTAAAGTGCCTGCCACAGCAAGTGCAAACAAAACCATAATAATTTGCTTGTGCCATAGACCATGGGTGTCCAACCTTTTGTCTTCTCCAGGCTGCACTGAGTGAAGAGGAATTGTCTTGGGCTGCATATATGTAGGTCACTCCAAAATTATTCATTTCCATGGAAACTGCAACAGATACAGTAAACACAGTAACATTGATAGAGTAAATCTCAACTATAAAACACCTTTTTCAACATAGTCATCACCATTAGCACTGCATTTTCGTTAGCCATGAACAGGAACCTGTATGCTGTCCTCATAAAATCCTGCACCAGTGGAGGTGAGGAGGTGACCCGCTGTTGCCAGTGCTGAAATGTACCACCCACTGCCTGACTGTGCTCACATTCACTGTTTGGTCTCCATAAACATTCAGCAAGCATTGATGAATGTCAGTGGGTGCCATATTTTCTGCATGGAGGAATTCAGTGACACACCTTTGCTTCATACGTTCTTTCATGCCATTCTATCAGACTGCCCCTCTGCTGCCATCTGTCACACAGCCACAAAATGTAATGGAATACTGGCATGAATAAAGGGTGACTGTGAAGTAAGGAATATTTCTCTCTGTTAAGATAGGTCTTTTGAAAGCCCCGTAGGGAAAGATGATCAGATTTCTGAGCTGAATGTCTGATATCAACTCTATAAATTCCACTTGAAAATGTGCAGGTCATGTATTTATTCCAACAGAAAATGGAGTGACAAATAGACCAAGAAAAGTTTATTTTGTTTTGTTTTGTTTTGTTTTGTTTTGTTTTGTTTCAGTCTTCAAGCTGGTTCTCAAATTCTTTTATTACAATGGAAAGCAAGGCTGCATATTTGTTGCTGTTCACAGGACTGTGTTTAGCCAGTGAATCAAAATGCATAAAATTATTTTCCATAACTTGAGTTAGCACTTCCTTCTCCTTGTCCTGGTTTCAGCCCAGGTAGGTTTAGTAGCACACCAGTGTTTGATCATTGCTGGTATATGCATGCTGCCTCCACAATGGCATGGGGCAGGAGCACATTGCATTGCAAGCTGTTCTGGGCTGCATGCAGACTGTGAGTTGGACATGCCTGCCATGCACTATACTTCAAAATACTTCTGGAAATATCTCTGAAAAATCAGCTTATGCAGGATTTGACTGCCCACTCACATGAAGCTGATGGCTCACGCTCCAGCTACTGTACTTCACTGCCCACTTATAGGCTCCGTACTGCATGTAGAATATGTGACTCATGCTGTTGTTGATATTGGATCCTACATCATTCCTATGAAGAAAGCAAGGAATCCCATTTTGTTTTTGATTCCATAATTCTATGAAAACATTTCCTTCTCTTTCTTCCTGCAAACATTCAAGCGTTTTGAATCAGTATCCCAGGTAAAGGTTGGCAGAGATGAGTGTCAGACAGCACAACTTTGTTCGTCCTCCATAGAAAAGGCTGAGTTTGCAAGTGGCTGAATCAGCATTCCCTCCCAGCAAATTTTCTGTCTTCATTCTCTGTTTAAACAATCCCAGATATACATGTTTTAAACTTCTTAGTAGGATTACTCAGAAATGGCTGTAGATGGTAGTTATAACTGGAATGATCAGAGAAGTTTTTTGACTCTTAAACATCACTTGAGCACCAGCTCATCTCTTCTTGCCTTTCTGAAGATCATTTCTCCAGTTACAATTAACTTCTGATTTGTCCCACCAGCTGGACAGACCACTGTCAAGACAGCCCATCCCTCCTAAGAACTGAGTATGTGTTTTCTCTTGTAAGCTTATTTAAACTGCAGGAGCAGGAACAGTCCCCCTGACATCACATCCACCTTCCAAGTCTGCTTCCCAACATCTGCAACACACAAATCTATTCTTCCAGAGCTTATTCAGGTGCTGTACACTGCTTCGCCTGTTACGTTTCTAACATTAAAAGCTTAAAAGACTTTGAGTACGTAAATTTTCCTCAAGTATGTGAGAATGATCCAGAATCTAATTGCCTGAACTTCTACGTGTCTCCATGTCAGTGTGCAGTGATCACCCTGCAAAGTCCTGCAGGGGCTGCCCATTTTGTGAGGACAGCACTCTGTCCCTCGAGTCTGGGGAGCCAACTGGGACCATCGTTGGTTCTGTTTCAATCTAGACTTTTGTCAGGCCCCTAAATTCTGCCCACATCCTGAAGGGTGCTGATATGCCCAGTATTTATCCCCCACACTGGGCTGGTGGGAAGAGAAGGGAATGTTTTACTGGTTTTGTTATGGAGAACAGGAGAAATGCAGTTTAAGCACAACAGCTGAGTGATTCAAACACTTGCCCAACAGCCAGAGAGCTGAGCCTTTCTTAATGCACTGAAGCCATTGCATTCTCATCTCAGGGAGGTTTCTTAATCACTGTGCTTCACTAGGATCAAGGAAGAAAGCAATCACCAAGTAAGCCACTGTGCAGTCTGGAATGCAAAAGGGAGAGGAGAAAGGGAGGCTGGCCAAATGGCAACAGCACACATCTGGGGAAGGGAAGATGATCATTGAGAAAATGGAGACTGAGGATGCTAATTCTGCTTTCCACTGGAAGACATAATACTGAGCAAATTTCAGAATTCAAAATCTTGACTAGAAAACTGAAATCAGTAGAAAACAGGAGAGGACAGAAACAGACAAAAATAGACTTGTATTTGTTAGAAATTTTCTAATTAAGCAACGTGCTGTTTGCGTTTCTTCTCATTCCTGTAAATCTAATGTATAGTCACATAAAAAGTGTAAAATAGCAATCAAAATACATGTCACTATTAAGATCTGTGCCATCTGAGTAATATACTGTGAGATGACGTATGGTTTTTATGGCACTACACATTGTGTCATTTCTTTCCTATTTTGAAACTAGATATTTACATTTGCTGCATACCACAAGACCAACTTTCTGTCTCATGTGCTCCCTGCCTGACTTGGAGGACTCCCTTCTGTGAACTGCTCTCCCAGATCTGGGTGCAAGACAGCTTTATTAGTTTCAATGAAGCCAAAGTGATTCATGGCAGTGCATTATTTACTGCTTCCATGGTGTATAGGAGAATTCGGCATGGCCCAGGCCCCACTTTGCCTTGCCTGTCAGAATGCCAAATCTGTGCATGAAGACCTGAAACAAGGAATCAGACTGCATCAGGCAGAGATCTGATCCTTGACTCTCATAGACACAGTGAATGCAGCAACAAGACAGGCTATACTTCAGCTGAAAATCTCCCCCAAACCAAGCCACTCTGCCACTGCTCAGCTCCATGCTATGAGCGTGAAGTTGAAAAATATGACAGGAGGTCCTACAGTATGCTGTCCTCAGATGACCTCCTGCACACTCCTGATCCAGGCAAGAAAGATAGCATGACAACTCCAACACACAGCAATATCATTCATCATGAAAGAATGCAAGCACATAGCACATGGGGAAAATGTGTATAAAAAATACAGCTGGAGTGCATTCCACGACAATTTAAGAGAAATGTCAGTTGTATTTATTTTTCCAACTGTTTGAAAGACCTTCTTGAACACTTGCTACAGAACTGAACCACACATCCAGGGGTAATAAACACAGCATCTTGTGTGTGGTTGAAGGCTTTAGGATCGATCCACCATACAGAATTTATGCATCTTTCCTTGACTTCGCTATGAGTGGGAATCAGGTCTGAGAACAGCGCAGCGGTTAAAAACATGTCTTGCATTGGTTTTAGAGGTGAACGGAATAATTGGTATAGTCCTCCAAACAGGGATTCTGGAGGTTATTTCTGTATTTGGCAGACCAACTCCAAGTTAGGCTGTTCTTTTTGGAAAAATAGCCAGCCTTATTTTAAAATGATCCAAGAACAATATAAACACAACGTATAAAGATAAATGATCCCTTTATTAACTATTCTGTTTTCCTTTCTTCTGAATACACTACATTTTTAGACTCAACAGGACTAAAACCATAATGGGAGCACAAGCATTATCACATATTTTGCTGTTACACAGAAACAAATCTACCATCCGAAATACTTTTTCTCTTCAGTTTCAAGGAACGTAGTCATGTTTCCTTTTTATCTGTTTCCTGGTTAACCAAATGGATCAAAATTTCATTTCTTAATTCTTCTCTGTAGGGCAGAGTTTCCAGAGTTGTAGATCTTTCAGAAGACATTTCATCTTCCATTCTGAAAGGAAAAAACTTTTTTTCTTTAATAGTTCAAAACCAGTCTTGCTAATATTACATGGAGGATTACTTGTATCTTAATACTTTACAGGACACTGTTCTGTTTGTATGCCAAGATGCTGCATCTGCCAATTTAGCTACAGCTTTGCGCTAATGCTTCCAGACCACAAATAAAAGCTATTAAACAGAGTTGGTGTGGAAAAATTGTTTCTGAATGATCACAGTAACACATCACCACCGAATAACAATCCCATGCGATATGCACCTAATAAATATGTGATATCCTTCAAAGAGAGGCCAGAGATTTAATAGAATTATTAATAACCAAGCCTTTGAACAGTCCATGAAGTAAGTAAAGACTGGGCAAGAAGTGCTTCACATCAGCACAGTCACTTCTCAAGTGGAAGGGGGAAGCTGGTTAGGAGTGCCTAGCAATATTTAAGACAAGAAATAAAACATTCTCTTACATCTCTGTAGCTTGCATCCAAGGTGACACAGTGCATGCTAACATTGTGCCAGGCACCCTAATTCCATGCCAAGACAGAAAGGTGAGTGCCAAATAATCTGCAGCCTCCAGATTTCCCGGGGGGCTCATCGAGAACACATCAGACCTGGTTAACTGAAACACTTTAAACAATTACAGTACAAACTGCAGCTCTTACAGTTTACAGAGCATAGTTTACAGAGACTCTTAAAAGCTACAGTACAAAATACAACAACATACTTCTGCAAGCATCATAAATATCAGTGTTGACTAAACATTCGTAATTGCCCAATTCTTGGAAAATCTTTTTCATCATAATAGTGTAAAGTTAAAAGCATCAAAACTGCAGATCTGAGAGATGGAAGCATTCTTCTGCATTAACTCTGCCAAACCAGCATTTGCACTCTTACTGCAGAGTTAGCAAGGCAGGAAAACATCAGAATGGCAAGGGCAAAGGAGGGCATGGGACTAACAGAGAGCTCCCAGGACTAAAGCTGACTTTTAGCTGTGATCCAAAGAGTAAAATCAGAAAAGCACTTATAATACAGCAAGGTGATACGTCCTGAGCTAGAGCTCATTCTTTGACTCTTCGCGTTGTCACACCTCAGGTTTCTCTTGTAAAAGTGCCTTGGGAAGCTGTGTTACTCTTATTTAATCTGGAGTTAGGTTTGCGTGTGTAAAACTTGCTCAAATTACTAAGTTAAACGGCTTCCACAGAAATTCACTGCTGTTTCCATATTCGAGAAAGAGATTCAGATGGGAATGCAGAAGAGGGCAATTCAGATGTTCCTCCCCTCCTTATCTTAAATGGCTCCTAAAGTTTGCCTTCTGCAAGATGCCTTTAGGCTGCCTTCAAGATGAGTCTTGCTGCCCGTACAGAGAATCCGAAGCATGCTACACGCTACTGCCAGAGACAGATGTCTCCAAATGCCCAGGTGCAGCAGGAAGTTTAGAACAACACCAGAAAATGAACAAAACAAATGAAAAAAAAACCAAACCACCACCACATAAATGATGTTTGGGGTGTGCTAGGACAGTACAGGTCCAGGGCAGAAGTGCTGAGGTTGCCATACTTTCATCTGCACCTGCTCAGCTGTTTAGTCTGAAGAAAAAAGGTGGTATGGGGTTCATTCATACAAAGCAACTACAGCTGGCAGTAGAAGAGTAAACACTAATGAGGAAAAGCACTCTACCACTCTTTAAATAAAAGGAAATACCAGCATATGAGTAAATATTTATTCAGTGATTATTAAATTTAGCCTGGAAACCAGAAGAAAAGCTCTGGAACAGCTTTCCAGGGAGACTATGGGAGAAATAAGAACTTGTTAAATGTTAGCATTCTATTGTTTTATGAAAGGACTGTGTAATGCCTGCAGAGTACCTAGAGAACTCTTAAATGATCCAGCTTCAGAAAATGTCTTTCAGTCCAAACACATCTTCCAGAAATTGGTCACGTGGTGATGGCAAGGGTCCTGCCTCTGTCCCACTTCACCATTTGTTCCATATTAAGTTATCAGTTACGTGAGTCACAATTGCTGCGTCTGAATTTTCATTTTCGACTTAATGTTGAACACAGCATCTCTCACTCTGTTGTTTAAAACCCTCTTGAATTTTCTTGAGGATGATCCCATGATTGTCACAATTTTTTCCTTTCCGCATTTTTTTTACTCCAGAATTCAACTACTTATGCAAAAGTAATACTAACTATTCTTACTTGGCACTGCAAATCTAACATTAGTTCACAAAAGGATGTAACTCACATTCCCTGCTTTGTGCAATAACATAAAGAGCCAATCTCACCAAGTTAAGACTATCCCAACCTCTGCTCAGTCTGATGAAGCCTGATGACACTTGGAGCCTTCTGTGGATCTCACTGCATTTAGAGCTAAGACAAGATAAACAAGATTGGGCAGGATATTTAGAGGGAAAAAAAAGATTATGAATGTTACAGAGGAGATTATAGGGGATAGAACTGAATCCCCTCTTGCATTTAGTTAGGCTTTTATCCATTAAAGACTGTAAGTTCACATTTAACTTCAAAACACCCAAGCAGATATGGTGAGGTCCTGTCTAACTTGCTTACAGTTCAGTAAGGGGATTTGTTGCTCAGTCAGGGCTTTCAGCACATATGTAAGTGCTTTGTTGTATCAAAGTCTTTCACAGGAGTAAATGAGAAGCAGCATTACCGAAGTTCGCGGAATTATGCCAGTTTAAGCGGGAACAAAACATGGCCAGCACTTCTCCTCATTCTCCCCTCAGTACTCCATGTAGGCAGAGCCAGATTTATCAGAGGCAGCCAATACGTGACAGACCCTGACACAAAATGCTGCTGGCTTGGGAGCTTTCATTTTGAAAGCACTTGAAAGTTAATAGCGCATTTAAGTGTTACTGGAAATCTAGAGGTTTATGACTTGCTTGCACAGACAGATATGTATGCAACTGGTGCTATAACATTTTTTCAGACCATGCCATTCTTTTTCACTGTTTCTAGTAGAAAAGTTAGGACAAATCTTTGTTATCTATAACTATTTTGGGCTTTCTTGCGAGACACTCCTTTGGGAGAAGCAGAAGGTCTCCTCACTGTATAATAAAGACTTACATTGCAGTTAATTTTCTTAACTCCTCTGCAGCCAGAATTATTATACAAGCCCTTGCAAATTAATGCAACAGCGTTTCTGGTGAGAGCACTCTCACTGAAGAACCCAGCAGCATCATGAAAGGTTGGGGCTGATTTTATGTGAGACCAGTTCCATGGCTGAGAAGTACATTTGCATGGCAGTCACACCTACTCAGTACGTGAACTATTTCCACAACCATTCTGTACTCACCAGTCCTGTGTTATGACCACAGTGTTCTCGTTTTCCCTATTTACATGCTGCATCTGAAACATTGCTGCAGTCACCTTTCTGTACTAGAAATCCAGAATGTGTTTTCCAAAGGCTTCCCTCTGAGAGCGCTGCCACTGTGGATTATGTCAAACCTTATTGCATCCAAGGGCTGTAACAAAATTCACTTCCTTCATTTGCCTCACTTAGGAAATGTGTAAGGAGTCACTGAGATCATCAAAAAAGGCTGTTGAAAAGAAAAACCCCCAGGAAAGGGGACACACAACTGCGTCAGAAGGCAAGTGAGCCAAAGCTGAATTTAATTTAGGGTAGATTTTGCTAGATATTGATTTCAGATTCACAGACTGACCAAGGTTGGCAGGAACTTCTAGGTCCATATGTTCCCTGCTCCAGCAGGGAAACCCAGAGCAGGATGCCCAGGGCCATGTCCAGGTGGCTTATGGAGATCTGCAAGGAGGAGACCCCACAGCCTCTCTGGGTACCAGTACCAGTGCTCCATCAGCTGCACAGCACAGAAGTGTCTTCTGGTGTTCAAAGGGAACCTCCTGTGTTCCAACCTGTGCCCACTGCCTTTTGTCCTGGCACTGGGCACCACTGACAAGAGCCTGGCTCCATCCAATTTGCAACCCGTCTACAGGTATTTATGGGCATGGATGAGATCCCCCTGAGCCTCCTCTTCCCTGGGCTGAGCAGTCCCAGCTCTCTCAGCTCTCTCAACACTTCCTCACAGTGCTCCTTCATCACTTAGTGGCCCTTCCCTGGACTCTCTCCAGTGCATCTACGGCTCTGGGGCTCACAGCTGGACATACAACTCCACATGCAACTTCACACAGAGAATTGAGATCACCAATCTTGACCTGGTCACAGTAAAAATGAATTAAGTTGACATTTGCATGTTAGAGCTAAAACAAAAGAAATAAATGGCAGAAATTGAAAAGCTGGGACTCTTAGAATAAGATTATCAAGATTTATAGCTGGTGAGTTTCTTGAAACAAGTATGGACTAAGTACAAGAACTAGATCCTTTTCTCAGAAAACAGAAGCGGACATTTTTCTTGGACAAGCATTTTTCATAAATACTTTTCTATCAAGTTAGAGCTTGATTTATTCATGATTATATTCTTCAAGCATTTTTTCTTTCTGTGAGTAGCTCCAGCAATTAAAAAAAATACAAGTTACAGTGTAGATAATAATGTCATGATTTCTGTGATTCATGTACTTTCAAAAATAATTGTTCAGTAATTCCAATTTTCATCTCAGGGAAAATATATAGCTAGCTTTATAAAATAACTTTTTTTCCATAAAGTAAGAATTCTTCTATTATTACTCATCCTTTTGTTTGTTTGTTTGTTTGTTTGTTTAAGTATTATGAGCACTTTAGAATAGATGAATAGCATCTATTTTCAATTATTCTAGACTTCTGGAAATACGTCAGTAATTCCTCTTGATGCAGTAATTTGCTGCCTTAAAGCCGTTTCATTCTTGAAATGTTATTAAAAAGCAAAAGTTTTTTCTCTCACATATACAATTTGAAACACATTAAATCATTTAAATGGTGATTGATACGCCAAGCATTCTTGAGCAGATTTTTTGGATGTTCCTTTAATTGCCCTGTGTCCTCAGTGGAATTCAAGTTATCATCATATACTTTGGAAGCCAAAAATATGAATTGTGGTATCAACTATACTAATTAACTAATTAATTTTCAATACTCCAGTATGGAAAGATTTATAAAGATATTTAAAATCCAAAGGTCAGTAAGCAGCCACATTTTTCAATAACTCAAGAGAAAGCAGTTTCTATGTTGATTAAAAGAGACTAGGGGAAAGTGAAATACACTTGTCAGGGATAAAACTCAATAACATTTTCCTGCCAGCTAAAGGTAAATGGCTGCAATTGAAGGCAAAAAGAAACAAACAAATAAGATAAGGTCAGTTCTTTGTGAAAATATATTTTTTTCTTCTCTAATTAAATTGTTTCCCAAAGGAAATATTCTTCAGTCCTGTGCCAGAGTTTTTCATCAGATAACATTCTGTATCATCTACAAGGAGGGTGCTGTAACGCTACAGTACTGCTATTCTTAAATACATAAATTTATAAGATTTTATTTGACTAGAATTAATGCTTGGAGTAAGGAAGGGCTAGTTCAGCAGAAAAATTGTTTTGATTAGCTTGTTGCTGCTCACTTGCATTTTATCACAATATTTTTCTCCTTGTTTATGGCACATTGGCAAAGGAAATCACAGATATAGTCTCATCAGGTTTCTCTGCAAGTTGAGCTTTGTGTCATCCAGACTGTCCTGGGTACCTCTTCTGCCAAGACATGCTGCCTGAGGGAATCTGGGGACTTCAGCTGTTCACCTAAAATTTCCAGAGACAGAGCAATTTGATCTATTTCTAGCAGTTGAAAACCACCTCCATGAGGTGGTTTTGCATACACAATCAATTCACTCCAAGAAACCAAAACAAAGTCATGGCAGTAGTGGCTGCTGGGAGCAAGGAAACAATTGAATGCATCCTGGATAATGGAGGGTGACCACTAGGTCAGACCTAGAGCTTATTCTGGATGGCAAGTGATTTAGTATTTTGTCCTTGGTTCATGGAGATTTAAGCTCTACTTTCCTACCACCAGGTTTTATGGTTGGTTGGAGTGAGGATATGCCATTGAAGCTCTCACCCAATATGGTGCAAAATTCAGGTAGTGAGAAGGAAGAAGAGCACAAGTCATATCTTGACTGCCATGAGTAGGGGGGATCACAAACAGGAGGCATCAGTTTCCATCTGCATTCCCACCTCCTAGTATTGCTGCTCAGTAGCCCAACAAGAAGTTAACTTGTTGAAATCAGCTGTTCACTAAATTAGTTCACCAGGTGCTCATCTTATTTTGTCTGATATGTCACACCATCACAATAGAAACAGATGTATCCATAAAATCAGATATTTTTATTAATATTCAATGACTGTTGTAATTTGAAATACAGAATTTCACAGTGCTTTCTTCTGAGGTTCTGAAATGTTTCAAGAAAATGTGGTCTATTTTAACAGGACCTTACAAAATATAACTATAAAAATGAGAAACAACTTTATCTTTTTCCAAAACAAGATCTTTACAATTTCTACTTTGGAGCAAATTTGGAAGACAGTTTTCATTGTGATTCAAACAATAACAATGTTTTCTGCAAAACATATTTCCTTTATTTTTTAAACCACTTCTGAAAAACATGATGGGCAATAAAATAATGCTGTAGCAGTAGCACAGACTGTAGATGAGGTCAAAGCCTAGAGTAGAATCCATGACTGTGTTTTGTCTCTGTACCAACTGCCCTTGCAAGATCTCTCTCCTTTCCCTGCTCTGGTGCATAGCTTTCCTCCTCTTGCAGCTGGAAGAACACTGCAGCAGAAGCAAAGAACACATCTGTTCCCTCCTTCCCAAGAGCTAATGCTTGTTCCATCCCCACACTAGTAATGCTGAGCATTTGAGATCAGCAGTCTCAGGAAATGAGAATGGTAGATGCCTGCAGAGCTGGGACAATCCTGCACATTGAGAAAGTGGATGAGGAACGTGGAGTTCCCAGCAACCTTCTGCAGCCTTGGCCGTGAGATAAAGTCCCCAAGGAGCACTTTATCATCTTGGCAACTTTGGGCAGGAAAGGAAGAAAAGAAGAAGGGGAACTCTACCCACAGCCAGAGCTACCTAAAAATCTGTAGAACTGCTTCCAAGAGGTTCATTATGATTAGAAAATACATGAATATAGAATATATTTTTATCTCATAGGAGTTTGGGCAACACCAGCTGTTGCAGTAACGGAACTACATCTTTAGCTGAAAGCAGTAGTTCCATTAGATTGTTGCAGTCATTTTTTGCTATGCACTGATTAGTAAGATGTTGGGTAGGGTATGCTGCAATGGCAGCAGATGTGCTGAGATGGGCTGAGCAGTGACATGCTCACAGCATCCCTTTGAACACAAAAATGGGCATCACTCATTAGCAGTGCTAACGCAGAACTGCTACAAGAGGTCAGCCTATCTTCCAGGGCAAACCCTGTGCATCAAGTGAGATGTTTGCACAGCCACAACCCTAGACCTGCAGTTCTGTGTCACATAAATTCACGTTATGTTCACTTATGTGTGTATAAATACAAGTATATGCACTTACTGATGATAAGATCTCTTTGCTCTTGGCACAATGAACCAAACCACTTTAAAATGCATCTTAATGGAATGGATTTCATACTTATATCATCTTATTTTACGTCCCACGGTATTTGTAAGTGTCATCATTTTCAATTTTAAATACCTAATAGGAACATTTTTTACATCCATTTCCTCTTTTTATGATTGCTGTACCTATAAACATATATATGCAATCCATCTTTTTAAGTAAAAGACTCCCAGAACTCGGGAATAAAATTGTTCTCATCGAACAAAGAATCTGTACCTACCACAGAGAAATTCTCATTTGTACTGGGGAGTGTTTTGATTGTTCACCTGTTCTTCCATTTAATTTCTAAATGATAGAATTCAGAACTGTCTACTGAATGGCAGGGTAACCTCTGACTTTAGGTTTCTCGATGAGCTTTATTCTTTGTCTTTCCTTTAGAAATAAAAAAAAAAAAGCTATTTAGAAACCTTGCTGTTCACAGAAAGCAAATAGCCACGTATTCCAAGGAACATTTCTTGCTCACACAGCCTCCCTTCTGCAGGAACAAAGACAGCAAGAATGACTTGCATGTGTAGATTTATTGGAAAAGTATTAAAAAGCAGTTGGAGAGTTGCAGTGGTGCTCTGCATTAATTTACACAAGTAATATGGCACTTATACTTTCTAAAAGCAAGAATAATTGACAAAGTGATGGTGTTACATTTCTTGGCATATAAGTTATTGTTACTCTTTCATCGCTTGCATTATTTTAAGTTTGCATAGACAATGAAATTCCAAAGGATTGTCACACACGTACTGAAGTGTGATCAATCCAATTCCTATGTCGTCAGGTATTCCTCTTGCTTTATCAAACACTATCAATGAAAGAAACACAAAGGAGCCATAAGCAGATGTATAACAAGTGCCTTTACCACACCATACAAAAAAAAAAAAAAAAAAAAAAAAACAGAAAGAAAACCACTTTGCCCTGTAAGTTTCAGAGGCTGTTTGCTATTAACCTCTTTGTTACATTAAAATTTGTCGTGTTATTTTAGTGAACTAGAATGAAGTAACCCTGAATAGAATAACAAGCTTCCCAAAAATGTCAGTTCCTTGGGGTAACCTAGCCTAGAGGCTGGAAAGTTTGCTTTTGCATTGGTTTCATTCCAGAGATAATAAAGCTAACATAACACGGGAAAAGATCTAGCAATAAGGCACCAGTGGTTTACACTAAGACTAATATATTTATGTTTAAAAAACACACTTACAAGAAACATTACCAATGAGCGATTGAACCAGTAGAATGACAGAAGTATTATATACATCCAGGTAACCACTCGCAATCAGAACATAACCTGGCTAGTGTCATCCTTTACTGTGACTTTCCATCCTTCACAAAAATAGGAAAGAAACAAGATGGACTGAAATAGAGGAAGGAAATATCAGGGCTTTAATAAGTGTACTAGGAGGCACAAGCCCATTAGTACTGCCAAGTTCTTTTGTAATACTGATTTTAAAGGACTTGAAAGAAGGCAGAATGGTGGCTTTGGGGAGTCATACAGCAAGCTGCCTTTAGCAAGAAAGTCACAGTAAGAAACAGCCCAGCTGATGCTTGTTGGTGAGTTAACAGGCTGCCTATGGATGTGACAGAGTCACTACTTCAAGAAACACAGAGATGTGGTACATAATGACATGGTTCAGTGGGCACGGTGGTGGTGGGTTCATGGTTGGACCAGAGGATCTTAGTGGTCTTTTCCAACCTTTATCGTTCTGAGATTTGTCAACTGGATTGAGAAGGTTGGTGTGTTAGCAAAGGAGAGTTAATAGCCAACATGGTAAATCACAGCCTAAGCATTTTTATCTTTGATCTGTCAGTGAAAGGGAGCAATTAATGACAGTGAATTATATAAATTATTAAGAGGAATTTTCCATTTGAAGAAGGGCACTTCACAAATTAGTGTCAAAAACTTCAACAAAAACTTGCCAGGGACAAGTCGCAATGTCTTCCAATCCAGCCAGGAAAAGGAGATCTGTGATATATCCCTCATCTTTCAATTCTCATACAATTCTGAAAAATATTACTGTTTTTACTAGCCCTGAAGTGATCAGAGCCATGGAAACCTAGATAAGCAGGAAAGGCAGTTGTGTTTTTTCGTTTTGTTTTCATTTGCTTTTCCTGTGGGATTAATACCCATGGTTCTTTATTTTAGCAACTGAGCAGACAAAGGCAGTTTAAAAATAAAAAACTAATTTGAATATGAGAGACTTTAAAAAAAAAAAGCAAAAACAGTACATTAACACCTCTATGTCTGTTTTTAGAATCAAATGTCTTAGACAGACATCAAAGACTGCGGAATAGAGACTGGAAATCCTATTGCTCTCTGCTCAGAGAGTATCTTATCCCCTATATTATCCTGAAATGAATCCACGTGTAGAAGGAAAGCAGAGCATCATAACTTCACTGAAGGGAAGATTCTGCCTCCATCCCACCAGTCTGATGTCCTGGGTACCCTCCTGCATAGCACATATGGGAGCTTAATTCCCCGAGGCTGAGGAAGACATCCATTATTAATCTTTGTGCATCTTGCCTATATGCTCTTACTATCAAGGTACTGGATGGAACAGGTATCATCTTATTCTGCATTGGAAAGCAAAAAATTCAACATCATTTAACAGTGTTACCATTCTGATTGGAATTCTGAGAAGGTCTATCAGATGTTGCCCAACTGTAGTTTAAATTTTCAGATAATAGGGCTTGGGTGAGAACATGTAATAGGCAGCTTGATACCCACTGTGGAGAAGTGCCTAGCTAGGTACATAACATTAAAAATCAGCTGAGAATCGCCAGTATTAAGATTGTGCATCTAAAAGAGCATAGAGTGGTAAGCACAGGGAAAATGGAGATATCATCTTACTGTGAAGGGAAAGAGAGTCAGGAATTGTGTTAGTTGCAGCCATTCAATTACCTTCAGACATCCAGAACTGTAAACATGAAGATTGAGCACCAACAAATTGAGCAGTTTTGGTATATATATGTGCCATTATGTCATCCCTTTCACATTAATCCAGACCCTGCTGTAAGTCATAATATGTCAGTAAGACTGTTTCCTTTCTCAGGATTAGAGGGTCTCTCTAATCCTAAATCTTATTTATTTATTTCAGTTAGATGCTTTGATACAAAATGCTCAGCAAGAAAAGCATCTTGCTGTTCAGAATTATCTATTTTATTAACTTCAGCCAGTATGTGGCCTCACACTCCTCTGCACGGCACTGCATACAGAATATTGTGTTGCTTGCAATCTTTTTTATTGTGTGCGTTACTGCAGAAATAAGCATCTCTAATTTACTCAGATTTATTTGCAGCTTTTTTGAGATGTCCCCATTACACGCATAAGAAGTTAAAGCTGATACTTTTCCCTAAAGTTCTTACTGTTTCTGAGTGGGTGAAGATCTTCCGTTCCAACATCCTTCAACTTTTTCCTCTTCTGATCTCTGGCTATGTTGGCTTTCCACTTGTTACATTACAAGCTTTGCAAGACCAAAGTCCCTCTTCATCTTTGTGCCTTGTCAAATGTAAATAAATAAAGGAGGATGATAGAAGAGAATTTTTTCCCACACAGATCGAGAAGGAATTTGCGGTTCTAGCCATCTTGCCAGGCACATGTCAAGTATTACTTAGTTAAACAACAGTTTGTGAAGGAATGAAAGCTTGGACTCTCAGTATCTTTTCTTTCCTTCCACTTTTTTCAAAACAGCTCTGTAATTCAGGCTATGTGACACACGGGCAATGGGCGAGATTCAGTTCACAAGGCAATTCCTTAGGGTCTGTGTGCTCTCCAGCCCAAAAATACATGTGCTTCAATAGACTAAACAGCCCAGATGTGCCTCTCTAGCACTGCCAACAAAGCCAGTCTAGTTGTTAGAGTTGACTGTCCTGGAGGCTCCAGCTTCTCTGCAAAGTTAATTGACCCAAAATGCAGAAAAACAAAGTGCATTCTGTATTATTATTTATTGTATTCCAAACATCCAAGTTATTCAGGATTGTGAAAGCCTGAAAAAATGCTTTAGCATGCAATATCCATTTGAGGTCAGGCAAATGGCCTTATATATTGCCCTGTATCTGAGAGTAACTAGGGTCAGATGCCTAAGGAAAAACAAAAGAACGCAAGGAGAGTCTTATGGATGCTTCCACAGAATAATCTCACTATCAGTGGTTCAGGGAGTCCTTGAGTCTTTTATTTGACCTTTTTTTGATATATTTTTTCAACCACGTATTGTCCATTTCTTACAGAACCATGTATACTAGCAGCATCCACTTTTTTTGCTCACAGCTGAACTGTAAGGAATAAATAACTGGATGAATAAATATGTTCTTTGCCTGCTGAAAACAACTCACTTAGCACTTCCATCTGACACCATGTGTTTATTGTTTTAGAAGTACATTTATTTTGTTTTATTTTTTACTAAAGCACTGAGGATTTTGAAGACCTGTATGTACCCTCCTCCTAAGATAAGTTTTATTTCTTGGGCAAACCTTCCAAATTCTGTTTTTGTTATAGAATCATAGAATTATTAAGCTTGGAAAGACTTCTAAGATCATCTAGTCCAACCACCAACCCATTCCTACCATGTCCACTAAACCATGTCCCTTAGTACAACATCTGCGCATTTCTTGAACACCACCACGGATATTGATTCCACCTCTTCTCCATGCAGCCTGTTCCACTACCTCATCACTCTTCCTGAGAACAATACTTTCCTAATATCCAACCTGAACCTCCTGTGGTGCAACTTAAGGCCGCTTAATCTTGTCCTGGAAAAAGAAGCAGACCACCAGCTCACCACAACCACCTTTCAGGGAGTTCTAAAGAGTGAGCCTCCTCTTCTTCAGACAGTAATTCCAGTTCCCTCAAAGCTATCTTGAATTTGAATGACTTTGCTTGCTTTCTCTATTGCTCTTACAGTTGTAGCATAACGTTTTGGAAATGGATGGACACTCTTTGTGTAGCACCTGGTTTAATGGAGTCCAGACATTGCACTGGACTCTCTAATTCAAATATTTGTAATATAATAATAATAATAATAATAAAAAAAAGAGTGAATGCCCAGTTTGTTCAGAATAGAACCAATCAACATCTTCATGGATAAAACCAAGTAAAACACAGCAATGTGCAAAGTGTTTCTGCCAAATATACAGATAAAAGAAAATTATCAAAAAATGCACAAGAGTAAATGTCACACACTGAATTTGTGAAATTTAAAAATGAACAATTAGAAGTAAAAAAAGGAAGGGTTTATTTTTTTCAACATCAACAAAACTAGAAAAGATACGCATCAACACTGAGTAACATCAAAGACATAAACATGATTTAGCAAGCTGATTTTGAATTGCTAGAAGATGCATTGACCTAAATGACACACATTTTGGATGTTGTCAAGCCATTTCACTACCTACTAAACCCAATGAAGAATACTATTTAACTAAGTGATGGCACACTGTGGCTTCACAGGAGGATAAGCTAAAGAAAAGCTAAAGAAAATAAAGCCTTAGAAATAAGGAACAATGTCAAAAAGTATCTAAAAGTAGGGGGGGAAAAAAAAAAGAGATATAATTGAAGATGGATTATATATTGGAGATGTGAAGAAAGAGGCTGGAAAGAGGATGAAAAAATACTTTATGAAAAGATAATGGGAAGAGATGTCTTACTGCCAGCTTCAAAGAAGCTCAGAATGACTGCCTCCAATCACGCAGTTTTGCACAGAAGACAGATAACAACTAGGGAAGGAAAATGAATATGATGTAATTAACTCAAAATAACTGTTTTTAGCCACATCTGAAGACAAATAGGAGAAAGGTCAACTGCAAGAATGTGAAGCTGCTAAGAAACAAAGGAAAGTGGTAAACAACATTTGAAAATGAGAAATGGCAATGAGGAGAGGAAGAACTCCCAGTCCTTGCCCCTATTAAAAGTGAATTTGTCAAGTTTAGTTCTGTAAAACATTCAAACATAATAAACAATCCGCAGAAGGCATAAAAACAAAGATGAGGCTGCTGCTGCAGTTCGTACACTGAGTCATCAGGCCTGGCCCCTCAAACTGACCGAAAGTTGCATGCAGGAGAATACCTTTAAAAGTCTCTGCCAAACCACCCTAAATACTGACTTGGACTTTTGTATCAGTAACTTGGAATGAGAGTTCTTTTTGCAAAGCCAGGGTTTTTGTCAAGCATTGTAAGACTGTTATTTATATTATGATCAGTCATTTTGAAGCCATACAAATTTCACAGGGCAAATCACACAACAATGGGAAAAAAATCAGATTGAACTACACTGCAGTTACCTTTATAACAGGAACGTCATTCTGAGGTAGAAAGCAACACAACCAGGCTTGCATTTTAAAAAACAATTCAGATCCTGATAAAAACTTAAGAACGTTTTTGTCTTCGCAAAGAACAAAGTCAATAAAACCATTATAGAATAAGTCTCCATTAGTACAGAGAAAGCATGGAGAAAGAATGGAGAGTTCTGAATTACATACGCATTCAATGCAATCAAACTTATTGTTTGCACTTTGAGTTTTATTTAAGCGAATTTGGCAAATCTGACCAGTAAAGGGCATCTTGCTTTTTTCAGAAGCACCCAGTTGCAATAGAATAGTGCTATGAATGTGTTTTATTTTTGCTTCAAACAATCCTCACTGCATGCCATTGTAGTGACAGGAAATAGTGCACAAGTGGCAAGATATTAAAAATCAGCATATGGTGAAAGGCAAGTGGTAACTTAAAAAAAAACACAACGTAATGCAGGAATGCAGACCCAGCAGTAAGAGAGCAAGTGGTTCCCATCATGACTTCATTAAAGAACCATCAGTTACAGTGTCCATAATGCTCACCATCAGATGTTTTACATCACTTTACACAGTGGATGGTGATACTCAATACTTATCAGTACCTTTGGCATCAAGAGGAATTCCTACAAATTATTAAGCTTTTTTTTTTTTTTTTTTCCCCAAACAATACGCGTCTGAGCACCCACTTCTTCTGTCACTATTTGTATCTTCACTTTCTTCAACAACATGGGATCCAGTGGTCTTCTTCTACTCTTTTTCCACAGCTTGATCCATTCATTCAGAACTTAGTGTGAAGTAAATGGGAATTCTTCCCTTTAGATTGGTGTACTCTGTTCTACACATGACAATTCAACACTTACCTATTCTAGCTGAAGTTCTACTGATGGAAGAGCTGTGTTTACCTTCAGCCCTCACATTTGAAGTTTGCAAATGGTCTGTCATGTCCCACCTTTTGTCTCAGAATCACTGTTGTCCAGGAGACAGTTCCTCACTGTCTGCCCATTTACCTTGGCATACAACATGGCTTTATTAAACAGCAAATTATTCACAGGTACACTCCTCATCATGCTGTAGAAACCTATTTGTACAACTGACATCCTCCAAATTGCATGTTATTTGAAAAGCGCATCTTTTTTCATTGTAAGTTTTCATTTGAACTATCGATAATGAGCTCAGAAGTAGATCATTTATATTTTCTTTCAGGAAAATAATGGCAACATTTTATCATTTAATATATGCTGTGCTTCAGCACATATGAGCATAGTTTCAGTCTTCAAGCAATGAAAATTTATCAGTACATTAAACACAACTGGTATAAATGATTTCCTGGAGACAGTCCTGGCAAAAGTTAGTAAACTTGCACACTGAGTAATTTTGAAGACTAAGTATCTTAAGTATCCACACTTCAAGATTTAGGATGTTTATATACTACTACTATTTGAAGTTTAAATATTGTTATGATGTTTTTAAACTCAAGTTGGAAAAGAGGAAACAGCCAAAGAGCAGAAGAAAAACAGCCATCAGTCCTTCCAGCTGAGATAAACAGAGCCTGGATAACCAAGTCTTAATATCTTTTCTTTTCCTGGCAAGATTCTCTGTTTTTAATTTGCTAGGACAACTTGTTGATTTAAAAAAAAAAAAAGTTAAAACTATTTGCCTGTCTGGAGAGACACACGTGAGCGTAAGGGAAAAGAAGATGTGCTCAGAACAGTAGCAAAGCATAAAACGTTCAGGAACAGGAATGAGATGACTTCATCCTATTTCTACATGACTTGGCCAGTTGCAAAAACTGAGTTGGCCATGGATCTGCTCTAGCAATTCTTTCAAGAACTTAGGCTCACCATGAAGAGAGGCAGTGATGGCTGACAGCCAGCTGAACACAACTCAGCAGTATACCCAGGTGGCCAAAAAGGCCAATGGCATTCTGGCCTGCATCAGAAATAGTGCAACCAGGAGGACCAGGGAACCAATTGTCCCTTTGTACTCAGCTCCGGTGAGACCACACTTTGAGTATTTGATTTGATTTTCGGGCTCTCACTACAAGGACATGGAGTTGCTAGAACACATTCAGAAAAGAGCAATGAAGCTGGTGAATAGACTAGAAAACAAGAATTAAGAAGAGAAGATGAAGGAACAAGGGCTTTTTTGGTCTGGAGAAGGATAAGGGGAGACCTCATCACTCTCTAGAACTACTCAAAAGGAGGTTGCAGTGGGAAGATTGTTGGTCTCTTTTCTCAAGTTACAAGTGATAGCAGGTAAAGAAATAGCCCCAAGTTGCACCATAGAAGATTTAGATTAAGAATTTGAAAAATTTCTTCATGGAGATGGTGGTCAAGCATTGGAATGGGCTGCCCAGTGTAGTGGTGGAGTCCTCACCTTTGGAAGTATTTAAGAGTCATGTGGACATGGCACTATGGGACATGGTTTAGTGATGGGACTCTGTATGGCATATTGATGGTTGGAACTGGTGATCTTGACGGGTTTTTTTTCCTATCTGGCTGATTCTTTGATTCTATAAATGCAGTTCCTTCTCATCCACATTAATATAATGGCTTTTCTGGAAGTTTAGGAAATGAAAAGGTTAGTTCTCCCATAAAAACATCAACCATGTCAAAAAGGAACATGTCACAGCACGCACTTTAAACAGAAAAAGAAATTATCCAAGATATTTTTTGCAACAGGAAAAATATGAACAAATTAGAGCAAATAAATTCTGCGCTGAATGTCCATATGCTACTTAAGATGCTGTTTACAAAAATGCTGCTTTTAATTTCTCTTTGAAGAAAAAAAAAAAAAGTCAGCTTCCACTTAAAAAATTGAAAGAACCCAATCTAAAAGTTATTTTCTAAGAAAGGTTCCTCTGCAAGTTCATCTTATGCTGTTCATGTTCCTGCTTCCTGCTCTCCAGCAGACTCAGATACATATCCCACTCACACAAAGCAACAACAGCATTCAGTTTTATCAATTTCCCTTTTAATAGAGTCAATCCTGTTACATTTGTCCAAGTGATAACTTATGCCTCAGCTTGTTTTCCTCAGAGTTTTTTCTACAGTTTCAGTGAACAAGCTGTATCCATCCCTCTCCAGCTTTCCAGTGAGAACTTCCTCAGATTAACCATGAAAACTGGAAGAAGGCCACAGAGTATGTGAGTTAAAACAGCTTTCTTAGTTATAGTTAGGTACATCCAGAACGATGTCATTTGTCCACACATGTTGATTCCAGCAAAGCTGTTTCCTCCACTCAAGCTGGGACATACATTTCTCCTTTTTGGAAGGGAATAAGAGAAGCACAAGCTGCAGACTACAAAAGGATCTGCACATTTCTCTCCTTGTTACAGTGATGCAGAAGTATGCATGCACACACAAATAACCTCTCTCCAATATTTTGACAGAAAAGAGCACCAAAACATAGCTCCTCAAAATATTCCAGATTTGCAATTCATATTTTCTGTCACATTATCAAGTTAAGAATACTATTCCTACAGAGGCTTATTTTGGGTTTGTGGGGCTTTATTTAGTGATAATTTTTGAATCATGACAACATTGTATGGCCTATAAATGATATTTTCCTTGCAGCCCTTTACAAGTGAAAAACATGTTAAAATTTCTGGGGAAATATTTGTAAACCTGGAGTCAAGTTCTGCTGCCATTTCTTCAAGCATAACCCAAAACAATTCCAGTAAACTTAGTCATGTTTCTCTAGATCATCCTAGTGCAAACAAAATGCAGATTGACTTCAAATCTCTTAAGTTGTTTGCAGTGTGCATAGTCACTTGTGCATCCAAATGTTTCTTTCTTCTTGCCAAAAGGGTTTATGCTCACAGCAGGGCAGTAGCTGAGGTGAAGCTAGAAGGCTGTATACTCTGATCCAAAGTGTATATGACAAATTATGTGTGTATGCACAACTAGCCGGCAAATTCTGAAAGGGTTTTCCTGAAAGTTTTAAGTACCTTCTTGAGCACATCCTCAACTCTGATAGTAAAGCTTGGTTTTCAACCAGAGACGCTGCATGTAATGAAAGAGGTTTACATTACACACGAGGTTCCCAGATTATACAAGCTCTGTAATGACAGTGAATCACCTTCTGGACCATAAAGCTGAAAGCATGATCGTTTCTTCCAGGGAAAACAAAGGACAATTTATGTGTACTGTGTAGTCCTTTTAAACTGTTTTTTCCCAGTGGGGTAATAAAGTAACTCTGCAGTCATGGAAGGCAGGAAAGCATTGCGTTTCCTTTTTGCCTTTTCTTCAGAAGTAGCAGCTGTGCCAAAGACATGAAGAGATGAGAAGTAGAAAAATGAACAGATTTAGGCTGCTATAATTCAAACTGTAATAGAGAAAGATTGTATTTACTGTACAGAGACACAAGGTTTATGAATATGAATGAGGGAATTTTATATGTAATTAATTCTGAGATGCATAATTAGGTAATGGTATAATGGGTGGGAGAGTGTTGCTTCCTATACACTCCTGAGCAGCAGGGTGCCAGGAACCTCCATGCACCCTTATGGGAATTTCAGTTTCACAGAGTTGCTTCACAGACATTCTGTCTTCTGAGCCCAGCGTTGCAAAGGTGTATCCTGTACTGTCTCACACATAGCAAAGGACATGCTTACACTTGGAAATAATTGCTGTACCTGGATATGTGCTTTATGGGCCCCTCGCTACAAGACGTTGAGGCTCTGGAGCACACCCAGAAAAGAACAAAGAAGCTGTGAGGAGTCTGGAGCACAAGTCTATTCCACAGCTGAGGGAATGGATTGTTCTGTCTGGAGGAGCCTCGGGGACACATTATTGCTCTCTACAGCACCCTGAAAGGAGGTTGTGGTTGTGGTGAGGTGGGGTAGGCCTCTTTTTCCCAGGTAACGGCAATAGGACAAGAAGAAATGGCCTTAAGTTGTGCCAGCAGAGGTTCAGGTTGGATACTAGGACAATTTTTTTCTCAGATTGGTGAGGCATTGGCACAGGCTGCCCAGGGAGGTGGTGGGAGTCACTGTCCCTAGAGGTGTGATTGTGAGTGTGAGTGGGGATGATAACGTTGAATCCCTATGGGTAAAGATCAGAGGAAGGGCTGACAAGGCAGACATCCTGGTGGGTGTCTGTTATAGACCGCCAAACCAGGATGAAGTGACAGATGAGGTATTCTACAAGCAGCTGGCACGAGCTGCACGGTCGTCAGCCCTTGTCCTCATGGGGGACTTCAACTTCCCTGACATATGCTGGGAGTACAACACAGCGCATAAGAAGCAGTCTAGGAGGTTTTTGGAGTGTGTAGAGGATGCCTTCCTGATGCAGCTGGTAAGAGAGCCCACGAGAGGAACTGCCCCGCTAGACCTACTGTTTGCAAACAGGGAAGGTCTGGTGGGAGATGTGGAGGTTGAGGGCTGCCTTGGACAGAGTGACCATGAAATGATAAATTTCTCGATTCATGGTGGAGTTTGGAAGGGGAATAGTAAAACTGCTACCTTGGACTTCCAGAGGGCGGACTTCGAATTGTTCAAGAGACTAGTAGGGGGAGTCCCCTGGCATTCAGTCTTAGCAAACAGAGGGGTCCAGGAGAGCTGGCTGCTCTTCAAGAAGGAAGTCTTAAGGGTGCAGGAGCAGGTGGTTCCCCTGAGATGCAAAATGAGCAGGCGGGGAAGAAGACCGGCGTGGATGAATAGGGAGCTATTCTTGAGGCTCCGGGAGAAAAAGAGAATCTACCGCCTGTGGAAGGAGGGACGGGCAACTGAGAATGAATACAAGGAAGCCGTTAGGATGTGTAGAGGTGAAATCAGAAAGGCAAAAGCCCAGCTTGAATCTAACCTGGCCGCTGGGGTGAAAAGGAATAAGAAACTCTTTTATAAATACATTAACAGTAAGAGGAGGACAAAGGAGAATATCCACTCTTTGCTGGATGATGCTGGGAATGTGACCACTGAGGATAAGGAAAAGGCGGAGGTTCTGAATGCCTTCTTTACGTCTGTCTTTAAAGGTCAGACCAGTTATCCTCGGGGTACTCCTCTCTCTGACCTGGTAGTCTCGCCTGGGGAGCATGCTAAACCCCCTGTGATTCTGGAAGAAACGGTCAGAGGCTTACTACTCCAACTGGACTGCCACAAGTCCATGGGGCCGGATGAGATCCACCCGAGAGTGCTGAGGGAACTGGCGGGGGTGGTAGCCAAGCCGCTTTCCATCATCTACCAGCGCTCCTTGTTGACTGGTGAGGTCCCGGAAGACTGGAGGCTTGCCAATGTGACTCCCATTTACAAGAAAGGTTGTAAGGAGGATCCGGGGAACTACAGGCCTGTTAGCCTGACCTCGGTTCCAGGGAAAGTTATGGAACAGATTGTCTTGAGGGAGATCATGCGGCATGTGCGGGATGGCCAGGGGATCAGGCCTAGCCAGCATGGGTTCATGAAAGGCAGGTCCTGTTTGACCAACCTGATCTCCTTTTATGATATAGTGACCCATCTGCTGGATGAGGGAAAGGCTGTTGATGTGGTCTACCTAGACTTCAGCAAAGCCTTTGACATGGATGTCACGCCTGTCTCCCACGGTATTCTCCTGCAGAAGCTGGCAGCTTGGACAGGTACATTCTTGGATGGGTAAGGAACTGGCTGGAGGGCCGGGCTCAGAGAGTGGTGGTGAATGGAGTTAAATCCAGCTGGCGACCGGTCACGAGTGGTGTTCCCCAGGGGTCGGTACTGGGGCCTGTCCTCTTCAATATCTTTATTGATGACTTGGATGAGGGCATTGAGTGCACCCTCAGTAAGTTCGCAGACGACACCAAATTGGCTGGGAGTGTGGATCTGCCTGGGGGTAGCGAGGCCCTGCAGAGGGATCTGGACAGGCTGGAGAGCTGGGCTGAAGCCAGGGGGATGAGGTTCAACAAGACCAAATGCCAAATCCTGCACTTTGGCCACAACAACCCCAGGCAACGCTATAGGCTTGGGACGGAGTGGCTGGAGGACTGTGTGGAGGAAACGGACCTGGGGGTGTTGATTGATGCTCGGCTGAACATGAGCCCACAGTGTGCCCGGGTGGCCAAGAAGGCTAATGGCATCCTGGCTTGCATCAAAAACAGTGTTACTAGCAGGAATAGGGAGGTAATTGTCCCCCTGTACTCTGCACTGGTGAGGCCGCACCTCGAGTATTGTGTTCAGTTTTGGGCCCCTCACTGCAAGAAAGACATTGAGGCCCTGGAACGTGTTCAGAGGAGGGCTACGAAGCTGGTGAGGGGCCTGGAGCACAGGCCTTATGAGGAACGGCTGAAGGAGCTGGGATTGTTCATCCTGGAGAAGAGGAGGCTCAGGGGAGACCTTATAGCTCTCTATAACTTCCTGAAGGGAGGTTGTGGTGAGCTAGGGGTCGGCCTTTTCTCTCGTGTAGACAGTGATAGAACTAGAGGCAATGGTTTCAAACTGCGCCAGGGGAGATTCAGGCTGGACATTAGGAAATATTACTTCTCGGAAAGGGTAGTCAGGCACTGGAATGCACTGCCCAAGGAGGTGGTGGAGTCACCGAACATGGATGTGTTCAAGAGACGTTTGGATGTTGTGTTGAGGGATAGGATTTAGCTGGGGAGTATTGGTGATGGTTGGACTGGATGATCTTTTAGGTCTTTTCCAACCTTGATGATTCTGTGATTCTGTGATTCTGTAAAGAAATGTGGAGGTGTGGCACAGAGGAACACAGTTTAGTGGGCAATACTGGTGGTAGGTAGACAGTTGTACTGCATTGTCTTTGAGATCATTTCTAACCTTAACGATTCTATAATTCTGTGATACCTGCAAGTTATCATCAACCATAATTCTGTGAAGTCCGTGCTGTCCTGGGAGCTCAAACTACATTTTCTCAACTGTGGGAAAAATGTGCATGATCCTCAGTATTTACAGGAAATGTTGCCTCGGCCCTGTGACACACATTTTCTTAGAAATTCATATGGTACTCTACTGTGCTTCAATTTTCTCTTAGTACATTTTCATCCTTAGGAGATTAAAAAAGGTCCAACTTTCCCTTCAGGAAAAAAAAAAAAAAAAAAAAGTCATTTCACTAATACTGGGCATTGGTTGTTTCTTGGCAACTCTCTAAGTTCTGATATTTGTTTCAGATTTCTCATCAACAAGATACTTTCATGAGCAGCAATATTCTTGTAGCATCCTGTGCATCACTGACAATCACTGGGGTTGTTTAGTCTGGAGAAGAGGAGGCTCACGGGAGACCTTACAGCTTTCTACGACTTCCTGAAAAAACGTTGTGGTGAGGTGGGGGTCAGCCTCTTCTCCGATATAACTAGCAATAAGACAAGAGGGAATGGCCTCAAGTTGTGCTGGGAAGATTCAAGTTGGACATTAGGAAAGATTACTTCTCTGAAAGAGTGGTCAGGCAGTGGTATGGACTGCCCAGGGCAGTTGTGGAGTCACCAACCCTGGAGGTGTTCAATAAACTTTTAGATGTTGCAGTGAGGGACATGGTTTAGTGGGGAAATATGGGTGGTAGGTGGACAGTTGGACTGGATGATTCTGGAGGTCTTTTCCAACTTTGGCGATTCTATGATTCTATGACTTACTGGCTGAATTCAAATACAGGCACAGAATGTGAGTGGAAACATCTCAAATGTCTTTTTAAAGTTCATTTCCTTATAATAGTTCAAAAGCAGAAAGGTCTGTTGATGAGGCTTCCTCAGGCATGGAATTTGATCATCAAATCCCTGCATTCTAGTGACATAATTTCTTGGTATGACTGGAAAAAAATATTTCAGCTCTGTGGACCTTAATTGGTTATTGCTTTTGAAGATGTGTCAGGTCTCCAAACACGGAAATCTCCAACTACTTAAAAGACCATTCATGGTTTAAAATATTTTAACTGCTCCATCATGATTTGTTTATGATGCATATCTTCATCATAACTCATTAGTAGTTCAAGAGGTGTTGTTCGCATTAGCAGAAAATCATAAGTTCATTTTATTTTATTTTATTTTTAGCTTTTCCTTTGTGTTGAAAAGAGTCTATTAACATTTTGCTCTTAGTACAACTTTGCCTTGTAAGTATCTTGCAGCTCTACTTCTTCAAATGCTGCAAGGAGGCAGCAGAAGCTGTAGGAGGCTAACAGACAGGAAAGAACTTTTAAGATAAATAGATCAATATGTGTGAACATGTGCAGCATCCCAGCCTTCCCACCACTCTTAAATTCCTTCTTCATTTCTTTTTTTTTCCCCTCAGCCCGGCCCATTGTGGCACCTTGTTGCATACTTTCAGGGCAGCTGCCACCATGACTTTTCACTGCTTCAATACAGATAGGCAGGGTCAGGGAGATGGTGTGATGTGTTGTCTCAAAAATGTCAAAAGGTGAAAACATGGGAGTTCCCATCTTGTTCCCATTCTGCTTTTCCCAGAGGCACGGAACCTAAATGATGCACTGGAGAATCCCAGTGCATTCTGAGGAGAGGGCTGAAGGATGAACTCATACATGTACATTTAGTTGTTATTACATACTACGGGACACGGTTTAGTGAGGAAATATTGGCAACAGGTAGACAGTTGAACTGGATGATCTTGCAGGACTTTTCCAGTCTTAATGGTTCTATGATTCTATAGGCACAATCTGTTCAGAGCAAAGAAAATAATTTTGCATTGTGTGGACTTTCTAAATATCACAGTGGACACAGACATATCATCACACAATAGTGGGAGAAGATCTCTCCACAAGCCATCATCAATTAAACACAAATATAGAACCAGGTATTTTGCATAACAGGTATTTCTCATTATGTTGGAAAAGATCAGGCAAATTTATTGGAGTCCTCACTTTGTTTGCAGTTTGTAATGTGGTCCTTAATAACAGCAGGTGTGGAGCAGCACAGAGCCTTTGCAACCTACTCTAGGGAATCTTACTTTAGCAGGAGGGTTGGACTAAATGATATCCAGAGATTTATTCAAACCCCTGTGATTCTATAAATCTATATTCTATAAATCTATATTCTTTAATCTATATATAATGTTCTTTAATATTCTATTCTATCTATAATATTCTTTAATCTATATTCTATAAATCTATAAATCTGTAATTCTGTGGTCAGAGAGGCTGAAAAGTTCGGTGAGAAACTGAAGCATAAACAGTAAGCAAGAGATTAAACCCATTTCCATTAAACTCATTTCCTCGGCAACAGGTTCCTCCTCTTACAACTGAAAGATCATCACAGAGCTCAGTTCCTCAGATAGATATTTTTAATACTTAATTCTGTTATGCAGCTTAAATTTATATACATCCTCAAAAATCTGCCCTGAGTTTATTCCAAAACTCTCTTTTAGCTTAAATATCTTTTTTTTTTTTTTTTTTCCCACTTCAGCTTTTCCTCTGAACACACTTCATGTAATCATGACCTGTCCTTACAAGTTCTGCTTCTCTAGGCCAAACACAGGACAGAGATATTCTCCTGGGTAATCTGAAATCTTGCATCCCACTTGTGTATCAAAGCTGTGTTATGACTCCTTGCTGGGAAAAGACTTAACTCAGAGACATGTTTCCAAAGCCTTGGTCAACAGCATTAATAACTTCTTAGCTCTGGTAGAAATGTGTTGTTCAATATATTATGTTTATTGTTTTAAAATTATTTATTGAGGCCCAGATAAGGGAAATTTATTGTATTTCCTTTATTTAGAAAAAATAAATCATAAATCTTGTCAGAAAAAATATTTGGGTTACTGAATAATGTTTGTTTTTGGAAAAGCCATGCTGCCTTTTTTGTTTCCCATACACGATCTCACTGATAAAGGATTTTCTTCAAGCTACACTGCTAAACTTTTCGTATAACCAAGGTCATTCTTAAACATTCAAATTCTGATTTATCCAGAAGTTGCAAATGCTTTCTCCTTCATGTCTTCCCTTCTTCCTCTTGCATTTGTCAATAATCCTCATTAATACATTCATGTTTAATGTAATCAGACTATCAGAATTCTGAAATGAAATGAATTTAATTTTCTACAAATATACACTCTCTCTCTCTTATGTGCTAATCATATGCTAAGCTAAGCATGCTAGCTTCCACTTCAGTTGTGATAATTTTCTTTTCCATTATCAGTTTAATCAAGTTATTGATTGACTGGAACTTGAGTTCTGGCTGTTTGTAAGACAGTAACTAAGCTCTTACTTAGAATTATGCAAAAAGGAAAAGAAATCTTTCACATGTTAAGTAGCAGCAAGAGGAAGGCTTCTGCTTATGGATCCATCAGCAATCCTCAGTAAAGTGAAGTGATGAAGGTATTTAAAGGATCTAAAGCAGCAAGAGACAGGGTGGACACAGAAGTAGAGACAAGTCTGAAAGACAGGTCCAAAATCCAGGCAAGCAACAGGACTACAGATCATAGAATGTGTTGTGTTGGAAGGGACCTTAAAAGATCGTGATGTTCAGTGTCTGCCCCCTACTAGACCACACTGCCTATGGCCCCATCCAGCTTGGCTGTGAATATCCAGGGATGTGACATCCACAGCTTTTTGGGCAGTCTGTTTGAGTGCACCCCCACAGTGAAGAATTTCTTCCTTATATCTAGTTGAAATATACCCTTTTCCAGTTTAAAGAAGTTACTCTTTGTCTTATCACTACATGACCTGGTAAATAGTCTCTCTCCATCTTTCTTATAAGCCCTCATTAAGTACTGTAAGGCTGCAATGAGGTCTTCCCAGAGCCTTCTGTTCTCTAGGCTAAATAATCCCAATTCTCTCAGCCTGTCCTCATAGGAGAGGTGCTCCAGCCATCTGATCATTTTGTCCATGTGCATTTACAACATAGGTCAGGTAAGGAATAAAGTTGCATTCCAAGCTTAAAGCTGGAACAATTAGCAGGGAATGCATGGAGTGGAGGGCAAAGATGAGGTCAGCCCATATTTCCACTTTGCAGCATCAGGTTGGCAGTATGGTTTCTGAGAGGGCATTGGAGTACTCAGATTTCTTTTTCCTCTCTCCAACAGAAATGACCTCCACCTGGTGACACTCTGGACCACCATAAGGACCACAAGTTCAATGGACTCCTTGGAGAAGAGTAAGGACAGTTAAGGCTTGCTGGTATGCTTGAATATCATGGTGGTCTTGAAAAATTGTACCTACCCTTCTACCACTTGCTGTATGGATTTCACAAAAAGAAGCCCTAGAAAGGAAAAGGATAAACATGAACTTGAGAAAGAGCTTAGTAATAAGCATATCTATATGTATAGTTCCTTTCCTTTGCCCCCTCAGAGCTATCAATTTCTGCAAACATTCAACAGACTGAAAGACTCCTTTTCTGTTCTTCTCACGTTCTCCCTATATTTATTTCATGGTCATCAATACCCTGACAAGTGTAATGCTATTTCACATTGTTCTTTCTTTCAGTGCTATGTAGTCCAGGCTACAAGGAACAGACACATCTCTGAGAGATCTAAAACAAGGATCAAAGAATTGGGTGCAGTCATATTGAAAAGTAATGGCTGGTAAGGGGAAGCGTTAAAGTCTTTCAACTGTTTAAATTTCCCCTGTGGTGAAACAAACATGTTGCTTTTTTCTTTCCCTAAAAAGTCTGATGATGCACTGCTGGGCCAAGTTTCTTCTCTCTGTGCTATTCTGCCATGGCTGCAGCCAGCCCATATTTCCACTCTGCAGCATCAGGTTGGCAGTATGATTTCTGAGAGGGCATTGGAGTACTCAGACTTGCTTTTTCCACTCTCCAACAGAAATGACCTCCACCTGGTGACGTTCTGGACCACCATAAGGACCACAAGTGTAACAGACTCCTTGGAGAAGAGTAAGGGTGCGCTTCATGAAACAAACATGCTGCTTCTGCAGCTGAAACAAACTGTATTTCTTGCAACAGCAATGTGTTTAATTATAATGCCAAGCCTGGAGCCTTGGACAAGGATTTATTATTTTAATTAGGCTATGAGTATTCCATTGTACTAAGATACAATTGGTAAAGAAACCTAATTGTTTTGCTTGAGCAACTACTTATTAGAGATGCGCCATATAGAAGTGCATCCAGATTAAAAAAAAAAAAAAAAAAAAAGTGTTTTATAACATTAGAATCCATGACAATCAGTCATCAGTTTTTACAGTCACCTCAGTCTTCTGCCACTTCTTCCTTTTAAGGCTACAAACACATTTGATATTATTTCTAAATTCCCATTAAATGTAGGGTCTAGCTTATGATCTTACTGAAGACAGGATTTCACCAAAGGAAATACAAAGTGAAAATGCTGTGACAGTGCTTTCCAAATCATTGATAATACAGAATAAGATAAACAGATATTTTGATGGCAGGGGATACATATTTGGATATGAAGGACTCTGAGTTTACAGGTGGAAGAGCAAGTCTGAATAAACAGGTAGATGTTCAACCCTGAGCCAGGGAATGCTATGGCAAATGTTTTGAGTGTTTGGAAGGTAGGGTCACAGGAGGAAGAAGCAAATGAAATCCTGGCTGATAACTACTTCGACAAGGCTCTTGCTAGCTTATATTGTATCACTGAATTTTTTTGATTGGTGCCTTCAAATACTTGTAAGCCTTTCATAATTCCTCTTTCCCACTTTATGTTGATGCCCTGGCAAAAGTATTTGACAGCTGTTAGTGTAACTTTCATCAGTGAAGTACTTTATATGAGGAAGTTCCAAAGCTGGTGGTACAAATACAAAACATGACTGCAATCAGAGCGCTTAACAATTAAGACAAAGTTTATGAGGGAACAGTTTTATCTCAGCCCATAGCCTACACAGTGGCTGCACTTTGTAGCTGTCTTCAGCTTCTGTTAAGAGAAAGCAAATGGGGATGTCATGATATTTTTTATGGTGCGAGTCCTAAAACATGCTAAGACCAATGAAAAAGGAAGAAAAACCCTAATAATGTACTGAACGCTAATAAATCCCCTGCTGTGTGACACAGCTTTAATTAAAAATATTCAAATTTATCAAAGTGCAGATTAGGAGGAGCACTGGGACTAAAAGTTTGCAGGGAAGGGTCATTACTGGCTTGCATAGTCATATTAAAAAAGAAAACAAAACAACACAATTGTTTCTTGGACCATGCTTGGGAAAACAGACAATTTCTCATGGATAATCTGCAAGGTACTCCCCATTTATGCTACTCAAAGCAGAAAATAGCAAACAAAATAAATAAACACCACCAGGATCACACAAGGATGCCAAATTTCAGATAATTGAGGCTCCAGCTGAAGAATAGTAAAGGTTCCCAAGAAAGTCTGGCTCCACTTTGAAACGTCACCTATCTCCTTCTCTATTTAGCTTCCTCTTGAGACTTGCCAAGCCCAGTAGCATTTCCTCCAAATAATTTTTCATATGTCAAGGAATTGCTCCCAGAGGGAAAGAACCTTCCTTATAGACCAGAAAGGGCATCTGGTTCAAATCAAATCCTGTATCAGAGAGCAGGGATACTTTGCCTACTGATAATTGATTTCTGCAGTTTCCTTGCAGCAGAACAAGGCACAAAATGCCAATTCAATTAAGCAACACTATTGTTTTCTCTGACACCAGCAGGGAAGTCTGTAGCTGTGAGGCAGAGACTCCTGGGACCGACTAGCTCCTTGCTAGGTGACCTTGGGCGAGATTTCTTGTATTCCCATACCTCAGCGATCTGGCAAGAGTGCTGAAGTCTTAATTATCATTGTAGAAACACAAAGATGACAATAGAAAAAGCATGCAATTTTGTCATTATGACTTTCACATTCAGATTTGCTGTGCATAATTCAGTTCCTGTTGATCACCTTCCAAAAATGTTTCAGATTTAAACACTGGGTGACTGTTTGAATAAGGTAATTGTTAAGGTAGAAGTTACACTGGGCCTGGTATGGTTGTTTTGGCTGCCAGAGCAAACTGCTGACTCAGGTGCAATTTATACAGCTCATGTTATCAATGTGCCATGAGCTGATAGTGCTCACTGAAACTGGGGGGAAAAAAGAAAAACACCAATCTCCATGAAATCAGTAATTTTCTTGGAGTAAGAAAGCAGATCTGGCTCACCCAGATCAGAAGAGCTCTGGAGACGGCATCAGGGATCAGCATGGCCACGTTTCCAGGGAAGGGATGTGGGGTGGAATGAGGAACAGCTCTTTCTGCCTGCTAGCAATGAGGTCCCGTCATACTCTCAGCCTTACTCACAAAACATCTCCTCTGTCCAAGTGGATTTCTCCACCCAAGATTCAGTTTTCAGAATAGGAATACACAACAAATAATGTGACTCTTTTCCAGGAACCTTCAAAAGTTATAATATCTAAAAATTCAGTAATTTTTAAAGTAACAAGTATGCCCGCTGGGCACCCCATGGTTCCAGAAACCAGTGCTCATACTTCCCGGTGCTTACTTCCTTCAGACCTCTTCCCAAAGAGACAGGGACCCGATAACTGAGATTGAAGGAGTTGCACAGGAAAGTATAGGACTAAATCTGAAGACTCTAATAAATAAGTAGACGTTTGTTGTTACAGTTCAGGGCTAAGAGAGTTTGCATGTTAATCCCCCATTTTTCCTATAAATTTTCCAGTTCACTAAGAAAAATAAAAAATTCTCTTCCATCTTGTGATTGTCAGTGCATCCCTTTGGCCTAGAGCTTTCAAAAGCTATTTCACTGAAATCTAGATGTTATTCCTTAATGAAGTAACTAAGTGGACAGAAAGCTTCAGCAGTTGTTTTGGTTCAAGGCTATCTCATGCTCTTCTATCACATTGCTAAAGCAAAAATTTTCCAGCAAAAGGAAAAAACTCTACCTCATCCAAGGCTCTTCTGATCTCCCTTGTTCCTTGAACGTCCAAATACTTCCTCTAACTACTGATGTACCAGATAACTAAATCTACAGTGCATAGCCATACTAACATGCAAATTACTTTCTCTGGTTCTTACTTCAGAGATGCAATTGGCTATTCTGTGGAATCTCAGAATTAGAAATTGTTCCTTCTCGTTGTTTCCATTGCTTTTAGAAGGAACCTGATTAGAATCAAATTATATTTCCTGTAATTTCTTTAGTTTTCTTCTGCTTGTTCCCACCCTTTTTTGGAATCCTCTGAAGCTGGAACTTCTCATAATAATTGAGTAACCTCCTATTTTTACCACTCTTAATCCTTATTTTCAAAGTTCAGCTGCTATTTCTGTAAAGGAAAAAAAACAAAGCTCTCACTCCAGAACAGGCACAAAGAGTTGATAAGTTGTAAGGTTGTGACAGGTAACACTGCAAGAGAATTCACCTTAAAATAGCAAGTCCAGGAGATTTTACTAAAATGGCAATTTACACTAATCGAGAGAACAGAAGGTGGGCGTTCTTCAGAGATCTAGCCTTCCATCTTCAAGTCTGTGTTTGAAATTAAGTTAATTAACTCCAGAAGATAAATCAAGACATTTAGTATTCCACTAAATCCATTATGAATCCCTTGGAAGAGAGGAGCTAGCAAACATGTTGCCAAATTATGTTCTTTTCTCTTTTAGCAAGGAGAGAGAGACCAAGCATTTCGTGACCCATATTAATAATACCATAACTTCAGCTTTACAAACAAATATAGTATGGTACCCAATTATGTGTGCAATGGCTCAGGTTCACTGGAAGCTGACAAGTTGCACTCCAGTGAATATGAGGACATAGCTGCTTTGTTTCTGGTGCAGCAGGTCTGTTTTCATGCCATGCTGTGCATCCACTCCAGCCCAGATGGTGCTCCACCAGTTGGCTGCTATGAAGTCCTAGCTTTGAACTGAGGAAAACCAGAAATAGAGTTAATTGGCATAGAGTTAATTGCACAGGAAAAGTACCAAAGAGCACTACTCACATAACTAGTCGCAGAGCTTCTTTCCATTGAAAAATGGAGTAGGCTGTTGATCCGTTTCTGTGGCAGAATTTCAGCAGGGATGTAACAACTAGTCAACTGGTGATCCATCCTGATGCCCCTTCTTAGTGTTATCAGGCTCCCTCCCAATTTTTTTTTCTTTGAGACAGAATGAAAAGGGAGTCTGAAAAAATCAAGCAATTATAATACACAATGCAGAAAATTTCAAAAGATTCGGGAGATATTTCTACATTTTAACCACATTATCAGATTCACTGGGCCACAATGGCTGTGAGATCAGCAAGGTTACACTATCAGCCATGAAGCAGAACAAATACTGAAGCTTTTTGCTTATATAATGATGAGTCTCATGCTACTCTGGTAAATTATTCCTTGCACTCCAACTGACTTTCATGAAAGCAAGAAAAACAACACTGAGTATGGCTGACCAAGTCAGCCCTCCTAGCTTCATTGCCTCTTCCAGCAGTGAGGTGGACCAATGGCTCATTAACTTCACGCACTAAGAAGCCAACATATTTTTAATGTACTCAGAGTGACTGAGGTAATCAGTGCACAGCCACATCCATCATGCAGCATGGACAGAAGGACAAGTGGAGGCAGCAGATGCTCTGGCCATTTTGTTTGGCCATACTCATTCTCTTTGGGACCTATGTGATTTTTCAGCAGGCCCATTAGCACCCAAGGGAACCCACAAAGAAAAATGTCTAAGATTAATATGGTTGCTGTGGATAAAACAGCTCAAGGGGTTGAACATTTAAATGCAGTTAGCTACCTCACGGCTTTTAAAATGTGGGAAACCTTGCAACTTTTTAACGCAATTGGAGATTGAGATTTTAGTTTTGCTTTTAAGGTAACTGGAATGCTGTGATTGCAATCAGAAGAACTGCTTCTTTTTTAAACACACACATTTTGGAAAAAATGGTTTAACATTTGTTTATTCAGAGTTGCAGTCACTGACACCCAGGATGACTCATGTCTGTGTGTGATTCTCCCGGGCACCACGGATCTTCTACACAACTTTTGAAAAGTGCCACAACTTGCAATTTTACAGCAATATAAAATTCTGTAACCAAGCCATCCAAAACTACAAATCCTAATGCTTTAAACGGATGGGTCAAAACTTCCTTTTTCTTAAAAAAAAAAAAAAAAAAAAAAAAAGGATCATTGATTCATTTTAATGCTCTGAGCATTCATTTGTTGTATCAAATTTCAAAATTAAGGAATCTTAGTCAAATTTAGCAGATGCTCAGAGAAACATCTGTTGCTCTTGTTAAATAATAAAAACAGAATTTGTTTTCTTGGAAGGTCAGCCTAAATGTCAGCTTCTGTCTGCCTGATTTTCTAAACTGGGATTTCTTTAGAGAAACAATTCATGTGAAACAGCTTAGTGACATAAATTCCCAGTCCCAAAGCTACCAATACTGTCCCCTGGCTGGATATCATACCTGGCTCTGGTACAGATTTTCTCATTTGTCCACGCTTCAGAAAGAGCTCTTCCATTGTTACCTTTAATATCAAAAAAGTATGGATGCTTAAAAAGATGAGAGTAGGTGCTAGTCTGAAAAGCAAGCACTTATACTGTGCTTTACTTAAGTATACTGCAAGAACTGATAAAAACACAACATGCAAAAAGAACAGCTTGAGTAATGCTGTATGTACAAAAGCAATTGAGTTCCCGTGGCATTACAGTTTACTGCATGTTACTCAGAAAACTGAGGCAATTTACTTCCCAGCTGCAGACATCCAGCAGTGATTACTGAGTCTATCCCCACTCTTCAGAATGCAGGTAGTTTACCACAACAGAACAAAGCGTTTTTAGCTGCCCAACCAGACTTTGAAGGATCTTGGCACAAATTCTGAGTTAAGAATTACTGTGGTTTCAGCATCCTATCTACACTGCACTCCACTACTGAGTGTAGAGAAAATAAGTTAGCTTGGCTGCAAGAAGAGTCCAGTCATGTAAAGTTAGAGCTCAACATGGGCTAATGTATGCATCCAGCAGTCTGAATACAGCCTTAGAAATGGGGCAGGCTGTTAGCTCAGATCTCTGTCCAAATTACATTGGATGTTTTGGGGATCCAATCACCAGGGTCTAGACAAGTGAATCTTTACACAGGAATCACAATACTGAAGATACCAGGAAGTCTTTGGGGCTTTTTTTATTTTCAGTGTTTTAATTCTCCATCTATACCATGATATTAATGCTGGCTTATAGATTTTTAAGGTTTTTTTTTTTTTTAATATATAAAATATTCTAAAATATTATATTTTATTAAAACAGCAGTATGAGGGCAATATTTTTCTGTTTCTGTTTTGTTTTGTTTGTCAGCTTATCAGGGAAGATGGAAGTATTGTACCAAGCCCATGGGGATCCTGGTCTAATCAGAGATTAGCAATCAATATCGCTGAACAATTAATAAGCATTGTCCAAAGCCCTCTGAAGTTTTGGAACTTATGGTTATTACACATTTGCTTTAAAGATTAACATAACAGCCTTAAAACACCAACGTGACCAGACCCAGTTATTTTGGTATCATAAATAAGTGAAAGAAACCATCTATGCGTCCATTGCCAATCCTGGCATTGTTCAGTGCTGCAGCATTCCTACTGCAGGTCACAGCTCGTCTTCAGACACCTCAAATGCACATCCCATCCCTGTCATAGTGGATATATCAAAATATCTTGAGTAGCTTCCTATTTCCTTTTGAAGAGAGCTTACCAAAAGGAAGTGTAGTTTTAAAGGCATCTTTTCTCACCAGCACAGAATACATGCTTGTAGTACGTCCTCAGAAGATTTCATTTTGAGCAACCTGTCAAAATACATGCTGCCAGCTAATACCACAATGATACCAAAACTGTCAATGGCAAATATTCTCGGATCAATACTTCAGCTTCAATGCAGAAAAGGCTTTTAATAACTATTCATGTTAAAGGGTGATGTCTAAATGAGTGCATTTAGTCCAAACGTCTTAAGAGCATTAGAAATATACAACATAAAACATCTTCCTCATCTGTTTGTCAGTCAGAGTAATGTTTAATGGAATAAGGAGAGAAAGCAGAAATAAATATATTTACTAATGAAATATAAGTGAGATAAACAGATAATTTGTATTGACTTAATTACTTAGCTCGTTGCAACCTACTAACAACCCTCTCAAACACTATATATTAAGAACTAAGTGTAGAACTGGATTAACAATTAACATTGGATTTCAAGGCTAAATAATGGTATGCTCTATGATTTAATGCCTTCTGTGTTTAAAAGTCAATATCTTATTTGTCTCTAACATCAAATAAATTAAAATTATCCACTTGGATCGGAATGTAAGCATAATGAACATAAGTGCTAGTGTTTAGTTTGTGGAAGAAGAAACAGAAGTCAAAGTGATAGGAAGAAGAAATCTGAGTTCACAATGATGTGGCACACTTACTGTGTGCCCTTCACAATTTGTTTTACAGAAAAAAGCCAACACAAAGTATTGTCAGTGTATAACTGAGCAGTGGCTTTCATACAGCTGCCAATTTCTGGTGCGACAGGTTCAGCTATGTATCCATTAGCTCATTTCTCAGGGCACTGGGTGATGAATTAATGTCCACTGGTGTGATTCCAACTCAATGGGAACAGCCTTGGCCAGAGCTTTTGGTCCCCTCTGCCCATAAATGCATCCTAAATCATTATCAGATTATCTGTCCTTAATGGGCAATCTGTTGACCTGAGGAAGCAGCATGCTATTTGTTGGCATAGTATTTGGAACCCATCTGTGAGACAATTCCATAAGCAATTCAAAATTTGCCTATATTTTCCTGATCTGTTCCATGAAAAAGATACAGTGATTAAAGAGAGGTAGGATTTAGGACAAAAAGACTATATTCCTGCTCCCATGAGGCTCAGATAATTTAGATAAACTACAGTTGAGAAGATTTTTGTGTCAGGAAAATAAATGGTTTTCTTTTATTCCTGGAATGTAAATTTTAATTAAAGCAAGCCAGTTATCCATTTCAAGTTCTTATCCTTATAGCATCTTTTAATGGATAGCGTCCTGACTGTATCAGAAAGACTAAATACAGTATAAAAGCATATGAGTAACACGTGTCTCTTTAATGAACATTGGTCTCTCTGGGGCCAGAGTCACCAAAGACAATTTGTTTTAGCACCAACTTGAAAGCACTTTCTTTAAATCAAACTGTATTTATTTAACATGTTTTGCGTACAGTGTTTTTGGGTTAGTCTCCAAGATGTCAGTGCATATCACTGCAGTCAAACATTCAGTGCCATCAGATGAAATTTAGGCCAAATAGGATAGCTCTGTAGTAGCTGTTCTAATTAACCCAAAGGACACGAATTCAAGAAGGGCCCCAGCATTAAACAGCTCACTTTCTAAAGCACTTCTGTCTATCTGTCTATGTTTTGATGATGATTTATGACTGTAGATCTTGCATAGCAAAGTGATGTTGCCCTGGGCCACTTGCTCTAAGATATATATAAAAAAGAAGCAGCACAACAGTGTTCTTCATTGGTTGTCTTATATGTCATTATGCTGAGAGGCCTCAACCACAGCAGGCTTCCCATTCTGGTATTATTTGCATTGTAAGGACCAAACTCTGCTGGAAAGAACACACACTGAAACTCTGTCAGACGTGCTGCCTGTGTCTGCTTCCCCTCCTCTGTAACTCTAAGAGGGCAGAATCAAAGAGGAAAGATCACCAATTTCCAAGACAGCCATAAGCACTTATGTCAATAATAGTAATTTTTTAATTGCTCCTTTTTAACATATACTGTTTAAATTTCCTACCATACGGGACGTGCAGAGTACATCCCTCTTCACAGCATATAAGTGCAGATTCCAAATAAACACACTTTAAGATTACACGTACTAAAAATCAGCAGCAATGCACTTGGTTATGCCTAGAATGGGACACAGAGAATTGGTCCAGAAATTTAAGTATGTAGATCACAGAATTACAGAATATACTGGGTTGAAAGGGACCCACAGGGATCATTGAGTCCAGCTCCTGCCTCCACACAGAACCACCCAACATTCAAACCTGATGTCTCACTCAGATTCAATTTGCAATCAGCCAGAACACCCAGGCAACTTCTCATGGGCCTGCTCTCCAGCCTTTTATCCCCCAGTCTCTGCATCTTGTTTCAGATGATACCATCAGTATTCAAAGTCACAAAATCTGTGCACTGATCCCGTGATGTTAGACAGTGCATCCTGAGTAGGTATTATCAGCGGGTAACACTTGGATTGAATGTACAAAAATCTATCTATTTATCCATTGACATTATTTGGTCCCTATTCCACATCCCTACAATGTTCACAAGCTACAAGATATAATAATGACTAGAGTGTTATACATGTTTCTGTCCCTTACAGAAGTATTGCTGGGTTACATTGCTATAAATCAAGGGCACTGCTGAAGTGCTAAGTGGGAGGAAAAAGCAGCAGGTGCAGAAGAGAACAGAGCATGAGGTCTAGCAGTAAACAAAGCTGCCTCTGTCCAGAGGAAGGAAGCTATTATCTTCAACACACTGCAGACAGACAGAGCACTGTTACTTACCCAGACTTTGTCAGCATTGGTAATGCATGTTGCCCTTTCCCTAAGGATCTGGAGCTGCTACTCTGTAGAGAGATGCCTATTGAAACTTCTTTGTTTGTGAAAGCAATGCTTTCTCAATTGGAAACATTAGAAGAGCTTGGTACCTAAACATACAGCCAATATAACAGAAAACAGACAATGTACAAAGCGTGTATTTTACAAGACTAAGATGTAAGACCAAGGGGCACTGCCTACATTAAAAGCCTTGCCAAGATTGTATAATTTCATCCTATTATCTTTGACTTGAGCAGACATCCAGTTGTCACTATCATGCTTAAAAACTACAGCATTTTATATAATGTTAATTATAATAATGATGAAGCTTGGAGCTGTCGGTTTCCATAACACTGGACTGGAATAGCAGCAACAAACAGAAATACCAAAAGACACAACTTTTCAGTCTCAGTCCTGGACACCCTCCCTGCAAGTCAGGGAATGCATTCCAGGTGTCCTGAGTTCACAGTCAAAGCCCCTTTGAGTGCACAGTTAATTTGTTCTTCCTCAAGTCCACTGCCCTAAAATACACGCTAAAGAGATGTCATTTTTCATAGGTAAATACCAAATTCTGTCCTCAGTTACTGTAACATAAATCAGTTGCTTACCTGAAGCAGTACAAAGAAAAGGAAGAGTGCTGTCTCTGATACCACTGGGCTTAATTAGGCCTCAGGTAGCACATACACTTCATTACAGCTTTCACTTCAGAAATACATTTCCTAACGTATCAGTATGATATGTTATACTTGTATGATTCATACAAATAATTATTCTAAACAGACAAAAGCAACATGGGGAGGATGTTTATGTTCTTCTGAAGTATTTATAGAACTTTAATGTATACAGTAGTACATTTTTGAGGCAACAGATAGAATCATTTAATAGAGCCATAAGCCATCTAGTTCTGATGCACTGCTGGCTTTGCAGCACATTCACGTTTGCATTTACGTGCTTTCAGACAGCCAAGAGTGATCCAGGTACTGTGAATGTGTGCTCATAGGCTTGTAATTCAGATAATTAATTCTTTCTCTAGGACTGAAGGGAATAACCAAACCATTGCCTTCCTGGGAAAATAAGAACACCACACAAATAGAAATGGACTGAGATTCCACTTAGAGAATTTTTAAAAAGACAGTTGTCAGGCAGCCTTTTTCTAATCAAGCAAATAAGCTCTGGAAAGTGGGAAATGGTCCTGGCACAGAGCCCTTTAATTTTATACCACTATTCTAAAGAATAATCTCACTTGTGGTTTTGGGGCTGGGAGATAACCTTTGGAGTGATACGCCATAAATAGTCCAAGGCTGACTCTTTCTCAAGTACGTGACCTGAGTGCTGAGTTGTATGTCCACAGATTCCAGTCCATCAGCATTTCACTGGAAGAAACCTGGTAATTAAGAACACAGGCCCAGTTCTTCTTTGGACTACAGCTGCACTACAGTCCGCACTGAGGAGCTGCAGCTCATACTGCAGCATTTTACAGTGTGTGTAAGCCATAGGTGTTTCCACAAACCAGAAACGTGGAAGAAATCCAGGCTCCATTTCTTTCAGTCATCCTCGATCACAACCCAGTAATCCCTCAGAGACTACTGCCTGGCCACCCAGGGAAGAAAAGAAACTTCATGCTCCCTTTCACCTAACTTTGCTTTCCATCCTAGGTGAAGTCACCCCTGGGATTTGTTAATCCTCTGAAGAAAGGTCACAGCTTTGAGGGTGCTCAGGCACTTCATATAAACCTCAACAATAGAAACACATCTAGCAAGTGGAAGTGTGGCTGTGAGAGGAGGAAACTGGTAACTGCTGTCTGTCCTTCATCACACCCAGGTTGTTTCTTAGATCATTACTTGAAGAACATTCTCCCACCAATGAGAATAATGCATCCTCACATGGTAAAACTAGCCCTGAAGAGGAGCTCTGACTTTCAAAACAGTATTTTCTAAACTGAACTTCAGAACTCAAGCTAGCATTCAGTCTGTTGAGTACAGAAATTCAATAGCTATTCACATTTTCTTGTTAATTCCAACACATTAATACGTAATTATTTAGATTAAAAATCCATCCTCAGGATGCACTTCAGAATGGAAAGCTGCTGATATAAATGAGGTTAAGAAAACTAATTCTCTTCCTTTCTATCACATATTGAAATAGTCCAGCTTTGCACCAGGGATTAATTCCACAGTAGTTAACTTATGATCATGTCAAGACATGGTTTAAAACTCTGCAGAGGCATTTGAGAAACATGGAACATTGAACTCTTTCTATCCCATGCAGATAGAGATTGGTTTTCACCTTGCTTTGCTACATAAAACATTTTTTTTTCCCTTGGTTTACGAGTTATGACATTCTTTTGATTTTACCTCCGGTTGGCAATTCTCTTAGTGTGACACTGCCAAACCTAACCAGGTATTAAGACTGCATCTATGAGTCAGTATCCAAATAATGCAGCTGGAAAAAAAAGCGATTAAAAAAGGCAGATTCTCACATTTGAGTATCTAAGCTACTTTGAATGTCTTTTGGAGATTTAATCTATAAACAGGAGGAACAGCCTTTTTTTTTTTCTCCTTTTTTTTCTTTTTAAGGGGAAAATACAGTAGATTGGGACTTTTATCCTGAGCAAAATGGCTATTTAATCGAATTCATGAGCTGACAGAAGGTCAGTAGCAAATTCCACATGGGATTTCCATGGCCAACCACTTCTGTCTGCCATCACAGATCATTTAAGTTTTAATATACTTACCCTCACACAGTTATCCCTTTGAGGCAGGGTAGTAATTACATCTGAGTTTCCCAGTGCCTCACAACAAGTCTAAGAACAGAACTCCGGCATTGTTTGCTCTGTGACAGTAATTTCTTCACAAGAACATTTTTTTTCACATTATACAGTTATTCTGCCTTCAGCCCCACAGCACTGATTAAGCCAGACCTTGTTTACAGTTTACTCATCAGAACTGCTGGAACTAAGGCACAAGAATAATTGTTCAGCCTGAACTGAAGAAAAACATCAGTCAGAACCAGATCACAGGAACCTTGCCTTCCATATATAGATTTTATCTTCAAATCAGATACCTTTGCCATGTCAAAGGAAGACATACTCTAATAAGATGCCCGCTCATGGGTAATATTACTGAACAAAAGAGATGACTTCTATCTGAAGAGCCTGTTAGCATTACTGTGCATAGAAAAAATATGAGAAATAAAGGGCATTTGGGGATACAAGCAGATATGTAAGAAAGATTGGCTCTAGTCCTATATACTCTATGAACTTAGCAAGGTATGCTGTCTGATTGGTACCTCAAGTCGCTCCCAAAACAATTTGGATTGTGACATTTTTCTGGTATTGAGCAGCAGGAAAGATAGGGAACAAAAAAGGGCTGCTCCAAAAGTGATGCCTCCCATTTTAATATGTTGGCCCATGATGTCAGAGGCAGATGGTTGGTAGGATGGCAGTAGAGGGTGAAACTTTCCACCAGTATTTTGTTACATTTTGTTGCTGTGTGAGAGATTGCAGCAGAGGGGCAGTCTTCCATATCTGGCATCAGATATGGAAGTGAGTAAGGTGTGTCACTGAATCCTCCATGCAGAAAAACCTGACATTCACTGACACTTGGTAAATGTTTACGGAGACCAATCAGTGGATGTGAGAGCAGTGAGGTGGTGGGTGATGCGTTTCAGCAGACGTGACAGCAACAGTGGGTCACCTCTGCTGGTGCAGATTTTTGTGATTGCAGCATGCAGCTCTTGTTCGTTGTTGGTGAAAAGCATAGCTAATGGTGGGGACTGTGTTGGGAAAAAAGGTGCTTTATAGCTGAGAATTTTCTCTATCAAACAGCCTTATTGTGTTTTTTTGGTGTATGTTATAGTTTCCGTGAAAATAAAGAGGAGGCATTACTTTTGGAGCGACCTTCTGTGTCAATGCAATAACAAACTTACACTGGAGAAAATGTTTAGAGCAATATAGAAGAAGGCAGTTTGGTTGTCATGAAGAAATACAAATAAATGAAGAATACATGTGCAATAACACCGGAGTAACTAAAACTGAAAGCCTTTCGTTACAAAAGAGGCATCCCAGGTATAAGGGAATATGTCCAAATTTTTGACAGACAGGCCAGTGCAGAAATCAAAGGAAGAAAGCAACCACACTGAGATTTTAAAGAGAAAAGGTTGTAGCACTTTAGTCAAAAATGCTGGTGAAAAAGCATGAGTTTTTAGAATCATGAAATCTTTGGCAAAACAAGAATAAAAATCAGTTGTCATAACATAACCCAATATGCCATGGAGTCTAATATTAGAAAAAGTCAAGCTATGTTATAAGAATTCAAAAACTCAGACCAATATTATGTAAAAGAAATACAGGTCTCTGTAGTTCGCTTTTAGTTCTCCCTGCTCTGGTCAGTTAAATAATCATAGAATCACAGAATCATAGAATGACCTGGGTTCAAAAGGACCACAATGATCCTGTAGTTTCAACCCCTCTGCCATGTGCAGGGTTGCCAACCACCAGACAAGGCTGTCCAGAGCCACATGGCAAGAAAATGGCAAGTAATGGCAAGAAAAGAACCTTCACCAAGCTGAGCCTGTGTTGCCCATGATGGTACTTGGTGAGAAATCTCTCTGTCCATATCTCACCCCATAAACTGCTGCTACACAGTGAGCTGCAAGGGGTGGAACGTAACAAAAATAAACATGCTGCCAAAGTTAACCAAAGCTGCATCTCTGAAGGAAGATCTAATGATGTATGACATTAGAACATCCCCATGTCTTCTGTGAAACTATTTGATGGGGAGAACAACATATGGAGATTCTCACCTCCATATCCCGCTTTAAGAGCTCAGTGATGGGTCTTCATTGAGCAATATGCCTGGTGTTGTCTTGTGTTCTTATAAGTGCTGCTTCCTCACAGAACATGAAACTCAGCCCGGAAAGAGAATACAAGTGTCAGTCATACTATCACTGACACTGACAAAAGAAATCCCACCTGTGAGCCTAGCTGCGCCAAGAGAAGAAGAGCATATAGAAAAATGTGCCCAAACAAGGAGATGCATTATATATTATATATACACAAACCAAGTCCTGAAAACCACTAATCAAAACTCAAGGATTTTTCTATCAGATCGTTTCAGAGTGGCTTTGGTCTATTATTTCTAAGAACTGAAGTCTGCTCTTTCCTCTAGGTCAGTACTGGCAAAAAGGTACATATCTTTATACCTCAGCTCTTTGTAAAGCTGTTAACAGCAGCCATTCAGCACTGTAAACACCCAAATTCCTCTCTCTCACACTCAAAAGAGCTTGTGGTCTAGTTGAGATCAATTCTAGTAAGCACAGAGAAGAAAATCCTGTGTTTTCATTGCAGTGTTTGTGAATTAATTTACAATGAATGCATTGTGTTACTGCAAAGATGTCAGTAAAGACTTCAAAAGAAAAATATGGCAGTGCGTTTTAAATTGATTGTTTGGGAGAAATATATTCATTACTGCTCTGAGAATACATTAAAAAAGGCAGAAAAGCTGGAGTATAAATGTCAAGTACTACTCTGCAGTCTTAATATTCACTGCAGAGCTGAAAGACTTAATAACACAGAAGCATCTTAGATTTGGCGTTTGAACTGAAGAACAACAGTCAGAGCTGCTGTAACCACACCACAGCAGGCTGTGGACTTCAAGAGCATCAAGTACCTAGACACAAAATGACGAACAGGGCTAGACCAAGAATTTCTTCTGCAGTTACCAAATGATCAACGAGGAGATGTCTGGGTCAAAAGGCATGCTGGCCAAGTGCAGCTCATATTTACACCAGATTTATGCCAGCCAAAAAGGGTAATATGGCTCATATTTCCAAGCAGTATTCACAGCCCCCAGGATGGAACTGGTTCAAATCCTCTGCTGTATATACAGCTCCCACTGCAGTTGCTAGAAACTTTATCCGTGTAACTGTATCTATGCAACCAATTATAAAATTAGACTTCCAAACCAAGATTTCCTTTGGACTATTTGGGCAGTGCTTAGCTGACAAACTGTGCTACCCTTCGAAGTTCTATGTATTTCAATAAACACGTTGAAAGTAATAAAAACACTATCACAGCAAACTCTAAAAGGATAGACTACTGAAATCCTACTGTAGTGGCAAGATGAAACGTGTTTTTTTATACAAGCACCCTGTGTTCTACTAATCTGGAAGATTCACTGACAAATTGAATTAAAGCAGTGTCCTGGAAAAGGTCTTTAAATCACGACAAACATGAGAAGACTCTGTGAGAAATTCTGAGCAATTCTATGATTCCATAAGATGCAGAATGGAGAGAAAAAAAACCAAACTCTACATGAACCATATATCTTTGATTAGATATGTATGGTCTCTTGTATGCAGAAGCAGAACTTGTTTCACATTTTTTCAGCTCTCAAAGGAAGGACAACTTAGAGTCATAAAGTATTTGTAAAATTTCTGCAAGGGAATTGCTTCCTTTGTGGCCATTCTCAGCAGAAACTGCTAATTGTTGAGGCTGCAATGTCTTCTATCAGACCTTAAAGGAGTCCTTTTTCTCTCACCTGTAGGAATGTGCTTCCTATTAAGGCCAGAGATCTTCATGGCTATAGTCCTGAAACTGTCTCTGCTTTCCCCTGATTTGCAGGGCCAAAAAGGCATTGCATTGCCTAGGTCTAAGGAACAATCACATCAGTGGTAGCACCATAATTCACTTATTTAATTCCCTTATTCCCTAATATCCCCTTATTCTTCAATAGAGAGAACATCAGCCATAGGCTTATGGAGTTCAGAAGAAGTGAACTATTCAGCAATGCTCATGTTTGAGAAGACACCACGTTGAGACCACAACTGACTTGAGAATCTTCACTGAGCATCATGAAGTATGGAATATAAATTGATTCCAGTCAGAAATGGAAATCGCCTGTACACATCTCATCAAGCATGAATTCAACAGGGCTCAGTTTTTCTATTGTAAGCATTGTACAAGACAAACCAATCCTAACACTCTTCTGAAGTACTGCACTGCAGATAGACTTTGTCCCAGCTTGACATTCTACTAATTATCTAATCTTCCAAAAACATAACTTCACGAATCCCTGAACTATGAATTTTAACAAGAAGGCAGAGGTTAACAACTTATGATGGTATTTCCAGAAATAATAAAAGTAACTAAGGAAAAAAATAAAAAAGAATACTGCTTCTTTCTCGCCTTCTCTCTCACTTTCTTTTTGTTTCCTCTCTTTCTCTCTTTCTCTCTTTACTTTGTTCTCCCTTTCTGTCTTTCTTTTTTTTTTCTTTCCTGCATAATTGTGCAGGAAAAAAAAAAGACAGACAGAAAACAGCCACTTCAGTTTCTGTATTATCTAGAAGCTGGGAATCCAAACATTGCAAATAAACTAATTTATTTCCAGTCATTTTATTTCAACAGTTAGCAGAAGTCTGATTTACTGGCAAAAGCAGTTATCCCTACGGTTATTCTTCTTGATAGAAAATGCATTACTTACGTTTGTAATATAGTGCACGGAGTTTAATATAATGCTACTGAAGCAGAGGGCACCTGCAAATGAACCAGATGTTGTTAGAACATGATGATGACTGAGCAATGTACTGTTGCAAGGCTCTATTCAACTGTTATCAGTTGGACAGAACATCTGGTGCTGGGAATTCATCAGCCATTCTTCATCAACACTTTCTAACAGGCTAGTCTAGGGGTGGCTGTGAATGCCAATTGGTTTTCCCTAGATTCCATGGAAATGACAACAGGTACATGAACTATGAAGGAGGAAGAAAAATACTGCAGGTCTATGAACAAAATAAAAAAGAAAGGCAAGCACAACAATTGTCGGAGGCAGGAAAGAGACAGGTTAAAAGCATAAACCAATTTCATATGTTTTAATATCAGAAAATCTAAACTTATTTGAGAATATGCAAACTCATTGTATTACCTCCTCTTAGCAAATTACAGCTCCACAAGCAGCAATACAGAAGCATCCTCATTATGGCAGACTTGGGATACTCATTTATTTTTACCTCTGTAAAACTTTTATTACTGCAGTCTATTCTGGCAGCCTCATAATAGCTGCCTTAGCAAATAGGCCAGCACCATTTGCACCTCTGCAAAATATGGAAAACAAGCAAGAGGTAATTCTCCTGATGAGTACGCTCATGTCCTTGAGCAATGAATTCCTTTCTTGTCCTCTTTGGTAATTAAAGAAGGCAACAGAATTAGCACATTGTATCTATGCCCACTTTTGACTGGAAGAGCAGCATTACCTTTTCTTCAACCATTTGGCAATTTTCCTGCAGAATGCAAAGGATATGCTGCAGGGACTCCACTCACAAACCGATCCCACATAATTGATGATTGAAGCGTTCACTGCTAATCATTAACCATCTCTAGGAATTCTGATCTGCTTCAGTGCTCCCTGTCAGGGGAAATCAGACTTTTAATGTTGAAAGTCATTTCTTTATTTAATAATTGATGTTCCTACATCACTACTTCCTCCTAAATTAATAGCACCTGCACTGCCTAACATAAGAAGTTTTTTTTTTAAAAAACAAGTACTGAAACAGCAAGCAGAGTCTTCAAAACTGAAAAATGCTAAGTGAGACCAGCTCAGTTGCTGCAATGATTTGTTCGGCCCATGCAGCAGAATAGGAATAACAACAAAACTGCCCAAAAGAAAAAGAAAAAGAAAAAGAAAAGCTTTAAAAATCCAAACTTTCTTTAATAGGAGAACTGTGAAAGCTTATGGGAAGCTGTGCTCCACGTTAGAAAGGATATCTTCCCTCTTCTTTCTGATCAAACTCAATTTCATCGTTTCTAATGTTATCAGTTTTCGGCTCCACGCACTCTAGAAATGCACCAGTTTTGTTCTTTCTTCTTGGAAGTTTTATACATGCCACATGGACTAACCCTTCTACTTTTAGCAGTGAACTGCTACTACTGATCTGTGCTGATCCAAAGGGCTGATCATAAAAGTCTGACATATACCTTTTTTGACATGTCAGTGGTAACAGACCTGTAAGACCAGCAGCACAGCAGAGTACAGCTACAAAGCCCCAGATCAGGTAGGCATACAGTCCCGAATTCACCTCTGAAGTTATCTGCTATGGAAACTATATTTGGAGTACTTCCTAATGCTCAGTTTTAACATTGTGTGTCAGGCATACAATGACCTGTCACATCCTCCAGAGTATCATCTCTTTTACAGTTAAGAAGTGTTTAAAAATACTTCATCCAATTCTGTGCAGAGTCTGTGCATAGAGTCTGTGCAAAGCCTTTGTAATTCTGTGCTCTTGTTTTTTGTTTTGTTAACCAGAACTTCGAACTAAAAGCTCACTGAAATCACCACGGTATTTTCTTCAGTTAGCTAGCATATCTCATTCCTACCAGTGCAATTACGAATTATGAGTTAGGTTATCCTGTATCAGTTTTATGCTGGACCACTGACACAGATCCATTAATCAAAACTAATTTTTAAACAAAAATTCTGACAGTTTTGCTGTCCCTCATTTTATCATATGCCTTTGCATAAAAGGAAATTTCCTAGAACTTTATTTTTCATTCTTTCCATACCTATTTTCTTCCCTACCGGCATTCAGCACATCAATAGATTTTTCTACATCTATATTCTAAGCAGTTTTTTTTTTTCCTATCTGTTGTTTCTCAAACTGTCAGAACTATGACTGCTCAGACTTTCATCACTTTTCAATCTTGACCCCTTTTCATTTAGCTGCAGAACACTTACATTATGTAGAGGTTCTAACAGTGTCCTTCTCCTTTAGTAGACTAATACCATGACCAAACTTCTTACTAGCGTTTCAGGGTAGTCGTATTCCATTTTTGGATGACTGCATGTTTCCAAATGGTCGACTTTATTTAGAGTGGTTTGCTTTAAGCACACTTCCCACATTTTTTAGAACACCTTTTCCATTAGTGGCCGTTAAACAAGTAAATCGGTTACCCTGTGCTTTTGCCACTTCCTTTTACCATCTCAAAGACCAAACGCTACTATTCAGCTGCAAAACCAATGAATTCACTGCACTTCCAAATTTGTAAATTTACTCAGGTGTTTTTTCAGTCCAGGAAAGGGACTTTCCTTGGATGCATATGGTGCTCTCTGCTAACCAGTTTTGCATTAATAATGAGAGCTCCAGATGCATCTCCAAATGTAAGCAGAAGGCAAGGATCACCTCCCTCAACCTGACGGTGTTGCTTTGCACAGAATATCAGCTTTCAGTGTGACAAGAGCATATTGCTGGCTCACATATTTGACATTCTTTAAGCTGTTGTAATTTAAGTTTAATTCCACTTCAACATTCATAAATAGTTCCTTTGCCAGTTTAGCTTTGCAGCCCTTGGCATATCTGTAGCACAGGTCTCCTCATGTCCATCAGTTCAGTATCTAGCTTTTGGCATACTTTGGCTAGTTAACTTTCCACTGCATGTCTAGGACTTGCATCATTTCCAGGACAATCTGTTTCCTTCACTTTTATTTGGCTTGGTTGTCTTGGTTTGGCTGTTAAAATGTGCTTTCATCCTAGTCATCTATTTGTATTACAATGCTGAACTAAGCAACAAGCTCTCCTTATAGCTTTTCCTCTAAGTTGGGCCATCCTGGCCTCTGCCCAAATGGCCCTCTGCCTAAGCTGTCTTACCATGACAGAGAAGAATTTCCTAACTATGCTTTTGAGCTTGCACAGACATTTTGCAGTTATTGTTACAACAGAATTGTTCAACAGAATGTCATTTTTTCTCTTTATTACAGTAACAAAAGCATAGTGACCATTGTATTATGAATGTATGTTGACTATTTGTTCAGCATAACATACCTTGCTAGTACCACCGTTACACCCCTGACCAGAAAAAGAAGAAAAGTTGAAATCATGAAAAATGTAGGTGACAGTATATTTTTGCTGCTGCTGCTGCTTTATAAGCACCTAAACCTTCTTGAATACAAGAGATGAAGACAAATAAGGGCAGTTTCCTGGTCCATAGCAAACACATTTCCAGCAATTTTCTAACCCATTCTTCACACCTCTAAATATAGATCAATTCTTTCTTTCGAGTTTGTTCCTTTCTTCACAACAGTTTATATTATATACACCAGATACCCTCTAGAAGGTATAACTACCGAACTCCATTACATCTTCTACTTGGCATGAATTGTTTAACTGTCTTTTATAACCGTTTTACATGACAGACAATGATTCAATAAAGTTTGTCTGTTCTTTAATCTCAGGTACATACTTGTTTAATAAAGAATCTAATGTACAAAATAATAGATGCCTTTCTATTTCCTCTGATTTGTCAAATAAACATAATTTTTTTACATTGATATTTCTCAAGCATGGCATCAAATCTTCTTTAAATGTACAAACAAACACCATGTGTTTCTAAGATGATTCAGATAAAATTTTTGCTTTCCAGTAAAATCCCATGCTGCTGAACTCAACATAGGTGTTTTGTTTCATCCAAAGTATCCGATCTGTCTTAAGGGAAGCAATGATAAAATCAGTGTATCACCAATCACACAGGTTATCTGTCTTTTAGAGTGGCTACCTCAGTCAAGCACACCCAAGCACAGTTATCCTGCTGATTGATGCTAACAGCTTGTTTAACAGAAAATGACAGCTACTTCATACTTCACTTACTATCTTCTAACACACAGAAGTCTCAGCTTCACAAGGGTGTGGTGCAGCAGAACCTGACTCCAGATACGTTGAATTCATAAGGTAATTGATACACCATCAGGGAATGACTGACAATCTTATCTGGAGCATCAGATTTTGATGAAATTCAGTGGCAGTTGGTTTGACTGATTAAGCACAGCTTCACCTATGCTTGCATTTCAATTTTCCACATGCACGAATCTGAGAGCATTCCATTCTGTCAGACTGAAGTCTATATTCTACCAGCTGTATCTCTTCCAGGACACCTCTCTACATGTCTGGTATGTAAAGTCACTTAATTTTCCACATGGCAATCCAGTAAGGATGTGGATCTACAGGAGAAAGTTCAGAGAATAGGGATAGAAAAAAGGCAATGGAAGAAAGGGGAAAAAAATTGAGCTGCTTTCTTCAGAGAGGGAAAAATAAGATATACTGACATTTCAATAAGTTAAAGTACATTGGCTTTTTGAAAACATAAGAGATAGCCAGAAAAAGATAATCTCCATGCATGCTGTTAGTAAAACTGGTATCAGTGTGTTACATTACAGCAATAGAGATTTGAGCATCAGAAGTAAAAAGCTTCCTATCAGCATGGATAATTTACAAAGGAGGAGTAAGGTTCACAAATAAAAGTAAGGTTCAAATAAAAGTATGGGGATGAATGGATTAGGAGCATCCCTTCAGAGAACAACATGGAGGTACTGGTTGATGAGAGACTCAGCATGATTTGGCAATGTATGCTTGCAGCCCAGAAAGCCAACAATATCCTGGGCTTCATCAAAAGAAGCATGGCCAGCAGGTCAAGAGAGGTGATTCTCCCTGTACGTTTGGCTCCTGTGAAACCACACCTGCAGCGCTGTGTTTAGTTCTGGGGCTCCCAACATTAGAGGCTCATGGACCTGTTGGAATGGGGGCAGAGGAGGTCATGAGGATAATCAAAGAGCTAGAGCACCTGTTCTATGAAGGCAGGCTAGGAGAGCTGGGATTGTAGAGGCTGGAGGAGGCTAAATAGAGAACTTATAGTTGCCTTCCAGTACTCAGAGTGCCTGCAGAAAAGCTAGGGAAGAACACTTTATCAGAGAGTGCAGTGGTAGGACAACAGATAACAACTTTAAACTGAAAGAGCATAGATTTGGATTCGATATCAGGAAGAAGTTTTTCACTATGAGGATGGTGAGGCACTGAAACAGATTGTTCAGAGGAATTGTGGATACCCCATTCCTGGAAGTGTTCAAGGGCAAGTTGGGTGGGGCTCTGGGCACCCTGGTCTACTAGAAGCTGTCCCTGACCACAGCAGGGGGATTGGAACTTTAAAGGACTCTCACAACCCAGGCCATTCTATGATTCTATGAAGCAAAGGAGTTAAATTCTAATAAAAATTGTTGGGAGCTCCATCATAGAATGGATGAGTTGTTGGTAGGCACCTTTTAGAAAAAGGAATATTCACTTCAGGTATACCTAAATCTTCATCTTTCCCTTCTGCTCCTTTCCAAATACATTTTTTATGATCTAGTCCTCCCTTTAGGTTAAGAGATGCAGCTCTCTCCATTTCAGAAGGCACTTAGACATCTGCCTATGAATTCTGATGTACTTCCAACATTAACATTTTCAAATAATAAAAAAGCATTTCAGTTGATGATTCATTGTTTGGTGTTTAAATCACAGATTTTTCTACGGCTCTGAAATGCAATTGCTGCCTAATATGGTACTTTTTAACTTTTTTTTTATTTTTTCCTCTTGATATCTCCATTGATCGGGTTGAAAAAGATAGCTATGGAGTGGCAGCTAATGACTCTATTTTGCTACATATACATCAAATTGAGTAGGGGTCGCTTGACAATTAGATTTTAGCAGATTTTTCAGATATATCTCTACTGAAATTCTTTTGAGGGATAATACCGATAAAAAAATGAATAACTGTTTATGGACTTTTCTGATATAAAAATTCCAAACTGCCAAGAGTAAGGCTGCAATGATATATTTTTCTACTTCACTTGGTAACATTTCATTAACATAACAATTTGCTCTAGCCACTGAAATGATTGCTGTAAAGTGCTATCAGCCATTAGCTCTATCATAGAATCATAGAATGGCCTGGATTGAAAAGGACCACAAAAATCATCCAGTTTCAACCCCCTGCTATGTGTAGGGTTGCCAACCACCAGACCAGGCTGCCCAGAGCCACATCCAGCCTGGCCTTGAATGCCTCCAGGGATGGGGCATCCACAGCCTCCTTGGGCAACCTGTTCCAGTGTGTCACCACCCTCTGGGTGAAAAACTTCCTCCTAATAGCTAACCTAAACCTTCCTGTCTCAGTTTAAAACCATTCCCCCTTGTCCTATCACTATCCACCCTCATAAACAGCTGTTCCCCCTCCTGTTCATATGTTCCCTTCAAGTACTGGAAGGCCATAATGAGGTCTCTCTGGAGCCTTCTCTTCTCCAAGCTACACAATCCCTGTTCCCTCAGGCTTTCCTCATAGGAGAGGTGCTCCAGCCTTCTGATCATCTTAGTGGCCCTCCTTTGGACCCACTCCAAGAGCTCCACGTCCTTCCTGTACTGGGGGCCCCAGGCCTGGATGCAGTACTGCAGATGGGGCCTCACAAGAGCTGAGTAGAGGAGGACAATCACCTCCCTCTCCCTGCTGGCCACCCCTTTTTTAATGCAGCCCAGAAGGCAGTTGGCCTTCCAAGATGCAAGCACACACTGCTGGCTCATGTCCAGCTTCTCATCCAGCAGGGCTCCTAAGTCCTTCTCTGCAGGGCTGCTCTCAAAGAGATCTTTCCCCCAGTGTATAAATACCTGGGATTGCCCCAATCCAAGTGCAGCACCCTGCACATGGCCTTACTGAACCTTGTTAGGTTCTCAGGGACCCACTTCTCCAGCCTGTCCAGGTTCCTCCGGATGGCTTCCCTTCCTTCCAGTGTATTGACTGCACCATTCAGCTTGATGTCATCTGCAAACTTGCTGAGGGTGCACTCATGCCATCTATGTCACTGATCAAAGTGACATAGTAAGTCAATGTGTATTTTTACTAAAGGGCAGAAGAATGCTCCATTATAGAAAAGAGCGCATTTTCTGTACATTACACAGCTTATCCCAGTATTTCAGTCCTCCTGCAATTACAGAGTTTTCTGAATACTCAATAATTCAGCACTCCTAATACCCTGCCTCTTCAACAATGGAAGCTACCCTAGTTCTCTGCTTCTCTTAATATCATGAAAGTAGAGTGGAAGATTACATAATTAAGTTCTACCTTTTTCCAGTGTCTGAGGCCACTGAAGATCTAAGAAAAATTGCTTTTTTTTTACATGAGATAGTGAACTTGGAACAAGTACTTACACGTTGCAAGCAACAGGAAGATACTCATTTAGAAGACATGGATTGAAATGCAAACTATTAAAGATTTGTTATAGATTCTGATTCTATGAATTGCACCAATTAGTCAAGGATTGATTTTCCAGGGCAAGCAGCTCTACAGAGCATTTTTCCTGAAACATCAATATATTATTGCTTATTCAGTGAGTGATGAAGTTTACTTGCCTTACAGAGCATTACCGGTCTAGCAGGAAACACATCTCGCCTGTTCTCTCATGTGGAGAAGGGCCATAAGCAGTGGACAAATGTGACAAATGCAATCCATAATGGCACTGCCATTATCAGATTATCCCTGGTTGTTGGGTTGTTCACGTATGTCTTTTGCACAAGTGATTGGAAAAAAAATGCTTCAGATTAACCTGTGTGCTCCTTTCTAACAGCACACTTCTGTTTTCCTGGCAGAATTCCCCTACTCTGACTCTGCATTTATCAAACCCAATAGAAAGACAGAGCCCATCTCTTGCACATTCACTCCCTCTCACCTCTCTCCCCAAAAGTCACATAAATTTATGTCACCTGCTCTTAAAAGTCTTCAGAAATGATAATAAGTCCTCCCTGTAAGTAGTCTACTCCTGTTTTTCACTCATGAGCTGCCAAATAAAGCCATATCAGATCAGCTCAAGGGTCCTTGAAGTCCAGGATTTTACTTCCAACAGCTATAAACAGAAGAATGGAACAAAAAGATGAACACACGATAGTAATTCTTCAGACCACATTCACTGGCTCTGATGAATTCTGGCTTAGAAAGTCACAGAGCCAGCATTCTTCTGTATACACAACCTACATAGTAAAGGAAGTCTATAATGAAGAATTATACAGTTTCATTGTACAAGATTCAGTCTTGCAATGAATATCATAGTGAATATCAGATAAAATTCTTCCATGTTAATCAATTTAATTTCAGATTTTATCCCATTTCACCTATTCCCAGCATTATCACTTCCTTTACATTGCCTCTAATAGATTTCAGTGTACTGGGTCCAGGAAAAAATTCAAGTCCTACCTTTTGGAAATTTGGCTGTCAGCAGTAAACTAAGAGTAAATTATAAGTTTTTATAATGGGACTCACTTCAAAATATTTCTGTTCCTCTCCTTTGTTTCAGAAACAGTAATCTAAAAGCAATACACAAAGAAAACAGGTGACAAAGGCATGAAAAATCACGTTGCATTTATTAGAAATATCATTTGAGTGCCTTTTAAAAATGGTTATTTAATTAACATTGATCTCATGTCTTCATCTTGTGGATGAGCATCTCATTCAACTCATGATTTTCTTTTTTATTTTGATTTGCCTGATTAATCTGCCTCTTGTAAAGATGAAACACTTCAGATGGCTTTATTCTGCAGCAAACAAGAAGCTAGAATATCTCAGATAGGTTAGGCAACTCATCAGCATATGTCTTTAAGTTCAGAATAAAGATGTGTGCATGTCAAGAATAGCTCTTTTGGAGCAACTCTGCAATATACTCTCGAAAGTGTTAAAGTGGTATCACAGTTTTACTTGTTAGCAAGTGAATGGATAGCTGAATCAACTAAAGACATAGTAATGGAATAATACCAATTTAGCACAGCTGGCCTACTGTTAATTTACTAAATGTATTACCTTGACATGAAAAATGTTAAATACAATGGATACAATATAGATACTAATTCATTTTAAAATCTGGGCTCATGAGATCTGTTTGAGGACCTGTGAGTAGAGGCATATGCAACATAGACAATTGCTTAAATTGCTGATTCATTTAAAGTGAGAAAAGAGAAATTAAAAAAATAACAATACTTTTTCACTTCGCAAAATATACAAGTGAATAAAATACCAGTCCAAATTTTAGAATGCTCTGGGCTGAGAGATAGTATCCAAGCCAAGTTATAAGCTGGGTTCTGAAAAGGTGTTTTAATGTTTTCTATGTTTTCTCTTTCTTTCCTTTCTATGATCATGTCAGTCCCCAACTCTTCACATGAGAGGGGCTCAGTCCCAGACAGCCTTTAATAGCTGTGCAAGACACAGGGAGTGGATGCACAGTGAAAATGCAGCAAATCTGTTGATGTCCCATGTGTGCAAGATTGATACACCAGACTCCAAAGCCCTGCAAGCCTCAAAGACAGTGTTGGCTGCACCACCACTTTGTCACTGCAGACAGATATTCCCTCAGAGCTCATACATGCACTAACAATATGACGACTGCTCTTTCTCCCTCACTGAGAGGAAAAAAGAGCCATGTCATAATGAATTATACTTCCAACAAAAACAAATACACCAAGACAGCATCTTTGGCATTCCAGTTACAGAAAGAGCACACAGCATCCCAAATATCAATATGCAAGTCAGATAAGCATATCTGTCTTGGGTTTATCAAAGCTTGTTGTCAGTTCTGCTCTCTGCATTTTTGTGAGCTCACTGCTACCATACTGTTTTTCTACCCTCCTCTGTCTGACAATATCAGTCAAACGTGCAGTAGAGGATTACTTGTTCCGAAGATTTTCCCTTACGCTCTTTTTAAACCTAAGAAGGAATGGCCAGACCTTAGGAAATCCTGCTTCAAATTATCCAGTTTACATTAAACAAACTAGCAGTAAGGTTCTGGACATGCCCCTCAGCAACAGACACTGCTGAGGAAAGGACTGTGTCCATTTCAGACTATGAAAACAGATCTCAGATCCTCAGTCTCTCACGAACAAAATCATCATCGTCTGCTACAGCCCCTGTTGAGTTCATGTGCATAGCAATGCATTTCAGATGACAACAAGCATAAATGTCATACAAGAAAAGGATGTCGGGAGCATGATATAGTATTTTTGAAAACCGTTTTGAGATTGACCTGGCATTCAATTAGTGAAAGCTTTAATCGTGATGGAGACTTTGTGACAAAGTCTTCAAACTAAAATTCCTCATGAAACATATACATTAATCCTAACGACCTTGCAGTGATTAGTCCTGCTTTTGAAAAGCTACCAAATCTGATTCTACTCTTAACTAACTTGGAAAACCATACTAGCCAATCTTAATTAAAAGAACGATAACACCATCCAGACTCCAGACTACGCTTTACAGGAAAACGCAAGTTTCCTAACATTGACTATTAATCCCACATAGATTTCTTGGTTTATCAAGAGGTAACTGATTTCACTCCAAGTATGCAATTCTACATTTGAAGCAGCACTGTTGTTACAGATGAATTGCTTGTTTGTTCCGTACTAGTTTCACTTTTTGGCTCTTATCCTAACGCAGAACTGCAATGCTCAGAGTGAAAACACTCCCCAGGAAAGTTTCACTGTAAATGAAACAAATACTTTTGCCATTATTATTACTTAAAAACTACTCAAGAAAATGCATGCATGATATGTATACAACAAAGTTGAAAGCTGAATTTATACTGTAGCATCTGACCACTCCATCTTGAGACCACAGGATATAATATAGTCAGCAGGCTTTGGCAGCTGTCCTAAAGTAACTCTCGTACAAAGAGGAGCAGCTTTACTTTCATTACAGTTAATTTTGACACTGACTTTAGACTCGTGTGTATAAACACATCCAAATAGGATGTAAGAAGAAGGGCATTTAATCATATAAACCAACTCATCTCCTATAAATGCTATGTGGTTAAGAAACTAAGCATCATCCGTCTTCACACCCTTATTTGAAATTGCAGTTCAAAGGCTTTTTTATCCAAATATCATTGGTCTGGAAATCATCATGAAAAGTACTCAGAAATACATGCCCAAAAGTCATCAGAAATTCATCATGGAAGGTACACCAAGCAGCAGCTTTGAGGACAGTTTTATCAATTCATAGTTGCCTATTATATTTAAAGGACCAGAGAAGGATGTTAGGAAAAAGAAATGTAAAAACTGTTTTGATGCAGCAGTGGTACAACACTACCAGAAGTTACCAAGGTAGTGTGTAAAGAAAGATTAAATTCACTGATGGCCAAGTAGCTAGGACATGCAATGGCAAGTTCCTCCAAGGAGAGAAAACAGGGACCCTCGCACACGTCAGGCTTTAGTCACAGTTTTAATTAAAAGAATGCCATACATTATAGGAACAAGGGTAGTGAAAGAATACAAACAGAACTAAAAGTCAAACACTTTTGTTTATTGCTTGAATCATTCAAAGAAATAACAAAACTCTTCAAAGCTCTTTAAAATACTTAGGGTGAAGTTTTTTAGCCACAAAGTAAGCAAGTCCTCATTCTTTCAACTAAAGTTTTCTAATAATTACTTCTATAGGAGCATGAAACAACTGAAGAGCAATTGCCTCAGCCTTGGTAGATCCACCGATCTATAACAGAAGAGGATCTCATTTATAGGAGCCTGATGTCAGGGAACTAGCTGGATTATCTGAGAGAGGTGGTGGTGGAAATGGAATACATAGACCATGTATTAGTAAAAAAAGGATCACAGAATAATGGGCAAAATTTTGATTTGAGACTCCTTCACTCTCAGAAATCCATACCCTATGGCATGTTAGAAACCAAAACCACACATTAGTCAGAAAACAGGCATCAGCAATGGTACAGCATTCCTTGGCCCAACTACAGTGCTCATCTCTAGCCCCACAGAGGCATTCACTTGCTCCAGACTACTGGCTTGGAATACAGCAATGCTTTATGGTCTCACACTACCATCCTTCAACAAAAAATACCCACCAAATTATTTTGGGATAGATTTAAGGCAGCAAATCTCATTAGCCAATCTCTTGTTGGCTTAGGCTTCTCAACAGCCCATCTCAGCAATGCCCATCTCATTTTCTTCCTCCTCCCTTTGTTGCAATGACTAATATAACTACTGATTAAGAACACTGTACGTACAATTCCTATGCTGTTGCTATGATTGCAGAAGCAGTCTTTATTTTCTAGCTTGATTACATCATCCCTTTGCTCTACTGTACTATATGCAAAGATGCAAGAGTAAAAGTAAGAGAAAAAATCAGACCTGTTTCACTGTAATAAATTTCAACTGAGGTCTGGCTTCATATGTTTACACAAGTGAAAATGAAAACCGAATAAAACTGAATGTGTTTTATTCTATAGAAGAGTGAATGTCCAAAATAACACCAGGAGAATATTTTCCAGTTCACACAGAAAGGCAGAGCCAGCAGAAAGACAGGATCTCAAATGCAAACCTTCACAAAATTGATTTTACTGAAGTAAATTCTCATGCCTGTCTTCAAAATTAAATGAACAACACCAACAAAAGAGATAAGATATTTTCCTTTCTCTTGAATTGAATATTTGCAATAGCTTGCCATTTCTGACAGCCTTAGTGCAGGTTTCTGTTACAGCCGTTAGATAACACTCCCTATAACATGCATTCCAGTGTGGCATATGACAAGTAGGCATAAGATGTAAGAGAATATACTATAAATGATAGCTGATAGGGATATAAAGACAGAGACATTTTCATGCGATCCCTGCAGTAGCACCAGCATTGCTCACTGCAATATAAACAGATATCTTCTGTAATAATAATAAAAGTTCAAGATGTTTCTATTCTGAAAAAACAAATATGTAAGATGGAATTTCCTTATGTATAACATCTGGTAAAAATAACTACTGAGTACTTACACAACCAGTTCCTGAAAGAATAAGATCAGGGCCTGAGATAGGCAAAAACTAATGGTCACACTGAGCTTCACAAACATTTCTTCTGTTAGAAGCAGTTGGCTGCCTAAGCACCATGGCATCATCCTTACTAATGACTCCATTCACAAAATGATGAAGTATCCCCAAAGCCCAGATAAAGAAATTTGCTAGAGAATATTATCTAACATTAAAAAAAAACAAAAACGAAAAACCAAAAACAACACAAAAAAATCCTCATACGTCCAGCCAAAGCACTTGGCAACCTGAAGGATATTTCAGAATATAAACATTCTACAGACAGTGCCATTGCAAATACATTTTTATAAGAATAACTCTGGCGTTGCAGCAAAGAGGACTCTGACAAGTAATTTGCAGTTCCTGCAGTCTCTATAGTCTGTATCCCTCTTAAGTAATAGCGATATAACATGTTCACTACTTCCCTTGTTTCTGTCTACAGAAAGTGAAGAAGTATACAATAAAGCAGCTAGTAGAGATCCATAAATTAGACAATATGTATTTCAGGAGGTCAGATTTTAACACTGCTACAGTGCTATACTAACTTGAATACTTTTTTAATTATGAATCATGATGTTGCATAGCAGCAAGAGTCAGCTTTATACTCTCAGCTGTATGAAATTGCTTTTGTTGTTTTTAAACACAGTAAGAACAGTCAAAAGCTCCAACAGAAATTAATATTAGCTTAAATTTTCAACTCTGAACACTTACAGACTGGAAACACAGCAGCTCTGGGTGCCCATACTGGACTAAAAACATTCTAAAAATATAAGGATGCAGCATCCTTTCCCATGCCTATGGTAGTTAATACTCAAAGGAAAAGCTCAAATATTGTATTCTCTCACGTCACCAACACTGAAGGCAAATTATGACCTTGTTTTAAGACATGAGTAATAATCTTTTTCTTTCTAAGATGAAAATAAAAGTAGGATTGCCAGATTTTCCTTGCAGCAGAGAAGGAACAGTAACTGCTGAAATCCTTCCCGATTTCTACATGTGAAATAAAGTAGGTCAGGAAGCAGTCAATGGTAAAGCCTTTCAGAAGAGCTACCAGCAAATGAAACACGTGGGAAGGAAAAAAGTGGGCCTGTGATTTCTCATCCATGCAGCATTTCAAATGTGTAGGCTGCTGTTTAAGGTGGAATTGAGATAAGAGGCTACTTAGGAATCAATTTCAAAGCCACGTCCCTCCTGTTGAATCAAAACCTAGGGTAAGAAAGATGAAATAGCTGCGTGCAGACCCAATACTATATCTTGCTTTAGCCCCCTGCAACCTCCTTCAGCTTGAGTGTAAAAAAAAGTGTGAGAGACTCATGCAAGTGGCTTTGACTGTTTTCTTCCTCCACACAAGATACATCAAGGTACATCAACACAGCTTCCCTCTTGCTAACCGATTTAGGATCTTGGCTGCTACTGGCAGACCTTCATTGTGCCCCACAACCATGCTGCACCTCTCCAGCAGGTAAACGGAGTAAGAGAAGAGGCTGTGGCACTGCACTTCTGCTACAATCCATCAGGATTCCTTTAAATAGCACAGTCCCTTCTGTGAGATATTGTAATCGTTGTACCCAAATGTAATTTTCCACTTACTCTCATCTGACTTGATTTCTATCAGCCCAGAGCAGCCTCAGAGTAGCACTTGATCTTGCAGAGGAAGAGGCTTTCTGATAGCCAGGATGCTGTGCTGGAGACTTACTTATGGAAAAGCAGTTCTGTGCTGAGGAGGAACCTCTCTTTGCACATCCATGTCAGTAAAGAAAATAACGGCACTTAGCTTTGTTACTTCCACAGCCTTTACATATGTAAGATTCTGCAGTCATTACCACATCCTAACCCTCAACCTTCCAAAAAGTTTCAGCTGCTTTTTCTTCCATGTAGAAAAGAAACAACCTACCCAGCACGATCCTACCTTATAAACCAGTTTTGTCACTAGAATTCATTTTGTTTCATGCATGTCTCTGTTAGCTATAGTTCCTCCCAGGCTGTGTACTCAAATTATCTACTGGAGTAGCAAGGGTATTAAAACGCTGTCCTATTGTATGTTTCTCAAAGCCTGCCAGCCCAGAAAAACTCACAGCAGCCAGACCAAACAAAAGCCAAAAGCAAAGCACATCTCTGACAGCTCACAGGAAAACTCAGCTTCTAGTGCTGCTATTCTTGGGTCCTCCTTGGACAGCAGTTTCCAAATTGAGTAGCTACCAGTGTAAAAACCAGTTCTAAGAACTCAGGACAGCAATAGGTTTAAGTGACACTGCTCAGTGAAAGCCATAGAATGAATATCCTGGAACATCTGGGATCTCTCTTTGTTCTGTGTTGACAAGCTTTGTGATCTGAGGCATGTCCCTACTCATCCTGATGATAATTCCCTCCTACTGTTTACCATACATGTTCAACCCAACAGTTCCATGCTTTTCTTGCCCTCTTTGTATGTTATAATAAAAAATATATTTTTAAAAGTTTTTTATGTGCTTTATTATATATATTTTTAAGTGGTTCAAGATAATTCCTCTTAACTCAGTGCATCCTGAGTAAGCCAAGAGGTTGGTAAATCCTCTATTATGAAGATCCTATGATAAATTTTCATGGAGTCTAGTCCAGTAGAACTCCACACCTGCAAAATGATGACAACCATCTCCTCAAATAAAGATTTTAAGCATTTACTTTCAGTACATGAAAGTTATGATTTTCATTCTATTGATGATGTCAGAGCAGAAGGACAGAAGTGTTTTTAACATTAGTATACATGATCAAAATGTTAGGCAATAACAAGCAGCTGGTATTCAAGCTGGCTCCCTGTGGAAAGCACAATCAAGCAAGCTGCAGTACTGCCCTATCTCCTACTTAGTACATGTGATGGGGGTGAAAGCATAGGAAAGACCAAAAGAATGAATGGGAATGAAAGAAAGAGGCTCTCACACTGAATGCATGAGATTTAATGTTTCAATGTAGTTGGTAGGCTGCATCATGCCAGATGATGTAAAACTAGGACTGTTGTTTTCACTGGCTTAGGCCAATGTAACTTGATTGAATGCATTTCATTGTCTCTTTCCAAAAGCTGAAGACCTGACCTGACCTGACCTTACCTATTCAGTCCAGAAAAAGCTGTGAGAAGAATGCAACTACAGCCTCCATTAACAAATTTATTCTACTAGATCTAAATGCATTACATAGGCACATCCATTGCATACATACAGATTCAGCTGGCTGATTCCTAAGTTGGAAATGCTGTAGCAGCACTGATAGAAAACAAGAATAAGTGTAAAGCAGAACCAAACCCGCGATGTTCATTTTACAGTTGTATTTCTTTTTCCTTGCTTCTTTGAAAGCAAACAGCCCTGCCAAGCTACTGTCCCAGGCCTCAGACGTTAAATAAACAGGTGGGGAATAGGCTCACATTGGTGGGCAGTCTGTGGTTGCCATCTGGCGGCTTAATATGAAAAGTACAGGAAAATCAAGAAATTACCCATCCTTTGATCATATCTTAACAGTGTTTTTAAAGAACGTGTTGTGTATTCTCACTATTTTTAATTCCTTCAGGATGAGCAACATGAATATTTTTATACATACATCCATATAATAGTTACATATATACTCATTACTTATATTCTCAAAAATGTAAGTCCCTTCACTTTCATAAATCTCACCATTAGTCAGTTCACCCTCATTCTCCTCATGGAACTTACTCTTTGCAGAGTAGCTCTGTAAAGAATTAAGTGGCATATAGACACACAAGAGATTCCCTTGTGGTCTTTATCATTTGCCTTCTAGGATACCCTGCAGATGTTGCCACTCCCATCACCCTTTTGTCACAACAGTAGTCATTGAAAGTGAGGTTCAGAATGCTGACATTTAGGTGGCCAGGAGCATCAACAGCAGCACTGACATGGGCATTGTCAGGAAGGCTTGTGACCAAGGTGTGATACTTTTCAGGATGCAATTCCACCAAAAATACAGAAGGAGAGTTTGTTCACTTTCATTTTCCTATCAAAATCCCTGAAATTTTAAGGCTATTCCACCTGTAAGTTCAAAACATAAATACACAAGCTTTCCATTCATTCTCAGCTTTCCTATTTCTATTTTTTTTCAAAGTAACTTCACCTTGTTACAAGAGAAAAAATAAGTTGCTATTGGCAACATTTCTTTCTATAATCCCCTGTGCAGCACCATCTAAGGGATTCACCCTGTGGCTTCAAAACAGAGAACACAGTTTCTCCAAGAACTAAAAGGAATGCTGTAATACATCAGACAATCTTTACTTAAGTTCTTTTGGTGAGGAAGAAATGATTACACCTTTTGGTAAAGCCCTTCAATCCAGTATTCTCCAAGGATTGATATAATGACTTATTTTACAATGCATAGGCACTGTATCAATCCCATCTGATGCTGCAGGTGCTCATATAACACAAATTAGTAATACAGTATATGAAATATTGGATATACTATGCAGAAAGCTCATGTAATTTTACACAGTTGATCACTTGTACAGTTTGGGTGCAGAATGCACCTTTTTAGCATCCAATAAAGTACACTATGTTCTCACCAGAGAAAACCAAGGTTTGCTTTAGCAGTCTATCAGTAACAAAGCCTAATTAGTTTTCCTGTCTACATTTTCTTAAGGCAAGAACCTACAAGTTAAATGCCAAAACACCAAATGCTGTGACAGAGCTAAATCCTGTGTCACCATAAGGATTCAGACATGATAAATTTAGCTGATCTACACATACCTTTTGTTGAACACCCTTTCACTTTACTCTTCCACTATGGAGGTGCAGGAAACCTGCTCGGTTTGCACTTCTTGCTAGCAATTAAACCACCTGTAAGGAGATCTGTTTTAGTCATAATGATATTCAACAATGGAAATAGACCAGGACATGGATGAGACCTGCCCTCTCATTCCCAATATTCACATGCAAATAAAAAATAACAGTAGACATGGCAGGTCTCCTCAGAGTCACTAATTTCATTGACCTCATATTTGAAAGTTGAAATGAAGATGGTAATTTTAACTGAACCATGCAGTGTTGGAATTATTAAGATATCTCCTAACAGTAGAAGAAGGAAAGCCATTTACAGCTGGAATAAATAGTCTTGTAGAGACTGAGGAAAGAAGTGGACCCCAGTGATTCAATTTAATTCTCCCTGCAATCTCCCAGACCCTCATTTCAATCAATTTAGGTTAATACTTGTTTCAAGCTCCTTGAGTGATGCATTTTCAGCACAAAAGGGTTCAGCAAAAGATGGCCTTCCTTTCACTGCTGGGTAGAACAGATAACATGACTGAATTCTTTTTTTTCTTCAGGCTATATCAAAACCACTAATTGAAAATATAGTCACCAGATGTTAGCACTTCCTTTTCACATAGACTTTCAGAGAACCGATGACTTCTGTTTAGAGGTCAGGGCAGGAGAAAACATTTTTCCCCTTACACTGCAAGACTTTAACAAGAGTTATTTTAATGTTGTTTATTTTCCTGAATTGCCTTTCTTGAGCTTCTGTCTTTAATCTGAACTCTGTCCTTTCTTCATATTTTTTCCACAGCTGTATATCCTTTTATTGCTCTCTCAATTGCTTTTATCAGGAGGTTGAATGTAGCTCAATTTGTCCTTCGGACAGCAATCACACAAAGTTCAGGAGTCAGATTTACATATGTACCATGCCAATTTCACACTAGCACAGTTCCTTCTTGAAGAAGCAAGAGCAAGACTCCTATGATTCAGGCCTACGGTACAGACTTGTATACAGGACTGAACATCATAGAAGTATTTAGATACATCTTTGGAGGAAAGTTCATTTGAACCACTGCAGTATTTTTTAAAGGAATATTTTTCTCTGCATGAAATATGCAGACAAGTGGGAAAAATATCTCCCGACTTTCTGCTGACAGCAGAAATTATGACCACAGAGGTGGAACTTTCTCTGACAACATTTTTTTTCTTCATGCTCACAGTACATAACTACCTCTGTCAAAACAACTTGTCTTTGAACTAACAGCAGTAGTGAGGACCAAAATCTAGTTAGATCATCATCCAAAAGTCAAGTGTAGACTTAACTACTTAAGACTGAAGTACCACAGACTTCATATTCAGGGAAGTCTTGTGGTCAGCATACAGCGCTGAGAAATGAGAGACCTTCCTGTCTACTACAGCGACCTCAGACAAGTCCCAAAAACTACACTTCAGATTCAGCGAGGACAAAAATAAATATCATACTTACAAAAGATAAAGTGCTTCAGAGTAACCAGGAAAAATGGTGCTGCCTGCAGCCACATGTTCTAACTTTTCTGAATAATGAGATCCTAAAAGAAAATACAATAAGATAAAATCTTCAATCACAGGATTATCCCGAATTGGGCAAAAAATGAAGCAGACACTGCAAATTTGTGGAGCAAATATTATGTCTTACGTCTGACCACAAAAAAATCCTGCTGGGAATTATTAGCTCCTTATTTCTGAGATGAAATTCAGAACAGGAAACTATTTAAAAAAATAAGCTTCATACTTTGCATTACGATGCAATTACACTTCAAACAAAAATGTCCATAACAGCGATGCCTATTTTTAACTTGTTTTTAAAATTTTAAGCCACTGTGTCTTGTCCACCAACAGAATTGAAATGGTTTCCTGCTTCTGACTACAAACACCAAATCTCTTCCAGCTGCAACAGGAGATCAGAAAGAGTAAACAGCAAGGAGCAGACAAAACCATCAAAGCACACGTAACAGTGATAATCGCAGCAACACCACTATTTGTAACATTCAAAGAGTAGGTTTTGGCTAACTGTAAGTCACAAAGAAAGGGATATTTAAAAGGCAGAAGAGTGTCAGTCTGTTTAGGAAATCACAGAAAAAAAATATATCCTCACTCCTCTAGCATGCAAAAACTAGGGTATCAGAAAGCTCTAGGGCACTCCAGTACAGCTATGAGGAAAGCATAAACTGTTAGGATGCTCATCCTGAAGCAGTTGTAACACAGCTACATTGGAGTTTATTGATTTCCCTATCCAGAAGGGAATTAATATTTTGATATAAATTATGCCCTAAAAAAAGAGAAATTTTCCATGTGTACATCATTAATTCGCTCCATTATCTGTGTGTTCCACATTAGAATCTTGTTCTTTGTCAGTGAAGTCAGAAGAACTACTGCAAGAACCCGTGCTTTCTGTACATGATAGACCAACGTCCCGAGGAAAAGAAAAAAAAAAGGCTGAAAATATCCACAGAAGAAACTGTCTTTCTGTAAGTAATCATTTTCAATCAACAGCAAGATTCAGCAATGCTTCAGCATTGAAGAGTTAACTCTGCATTACTTACAAGCCATTTCTGTTCTCATGGCAACATCCACATAGGGAAGCTAGAGATGAATTAACATTTTGCTGTCCAGCATCTTCATGGGCCATCCTTTTGCATGTAAGGGGGAGGATTACCTCCCTATCTACTCTGATCTCATGAGATGAGGCCCCAGCAAGACAGTGACCTGTTGGAGTGAGTCCACAGGAGAAGCATGGAGATGATGAAAAGGATGGAGCACTTCTCCAATGGAGACAGGCTGAGAGAGCTTGAGTTGATCATCCTGGAGAAGAAAAGTTCCATAGAGACTTTATTATGGCCTTCTAATACCTAAAGTGGGTCTGCAGGAAAGCTGGAGAGGGATTCTTTATCACAATATCTAGTTAAAGCACAAGGAGTAATGGTTTCAAATTAAAAGAGAATAGACTAATATTAGATATAGGAAGAAATTCTTCATTGTGCTGTTGGTGAGGCACTTGGACAGGTTGTCCAGAGCAGCTGTGGATGCCTTAATCCCTCCAGCCAGGTTGGATGGCAATCTTTTGTACTGGGTGTTGTTCCTGCCCACAGCAGTGAAGTTGAAAGTAGATAGTTTTTAAGATCTCTTCCAACTCAAATCATTCTAATCCAGCAGAAAACTGAATGGTGATGAAACCTAATTAATCAGTAGCACACTGAGCACTGCAACTGGGAGATAACTGACCTGTGAAGCCAAGAGCAGGAGACAGCAGCAAAAGCTCTTCAGTTGGTATGGCAAGCTGATCAATCTGTGCACTATCTTTCTTAACTTACTTTCTGTAGCTTGCAACACTAGAACAAGGACAGTCTGGTACAATTCAGAATTACCTCATGTCTTTATATGCTTGGAACTGATCCTTTGCCCTAGTTCACAGTATCTTTTTCTTCCTTCTTTCACAATGTGCTACCCCAAAATGCTTTACTATTTGAATAACTGGACTGAAGATAGATGGATATTCATTCCTGTGAGGTCTGTAAAAGCTAAAGTGTCCCAGCATTTCATTAGCAAAGGCTCAGAAGGTGGGAACATAGTTATTTCTGACAGTTATAAATGTCATAATTCAGGACTGAGAGGAGCTAAAGAACCTACATGAGAAGATAGTTACCACAGCCAATTCATTTCCATTTTCATTCGGGCAGAAGAATCAATCCCCTTATAGAGTTTTACTGTCTGTGAGAGGAAATCCCTGAAAGGGAAAGGAGGAACAAAAGGAACTCAGATGTGAGCAGGAATAAAAAATGATTGAGCACTTACCACAGGAAAGCAAATCCCAGCCTTGTCACTGCTTCTTTTTTTTAACAATCATGAGAATCTCAGCAGAAGGAGTGTTATCACAGCAGTGCAAATACAACAAAAATCTCTAAGCACACAGTGTAGGGACAAAGCACAAAACTCAATAAAGAAAGTTAAGAAACCTGACTACCAAAAATTAAAATCAGAGAAATGCTGTTTGCCTTTCTATCATTGCTTAGTGCCTTATGTAGGCAGACACAGCACTCTTCTTTATACAGAGATCTATAGGGATAAAAATGCTAAGAAAGCACAAGTTTTATTTTAATACATAGGCAGATGTGGCACCTTGCAGAATGGGACATTTGAGAAGCTCTGTAGTGCGTTACCAAAATCAAAAGCAGTGTGGTTTCTGGACATTTGCAAAAGATTATATCCATACAAATGTCATTCAACCAGAAGGGTATATAGAAGGGGAAAGGAAAATGTAAGCTATAAATTTACTTATTATTTCTACCCTGTCTATGAGTAAAAAGTGGGAAGCTGGTATTTTATACAGCTTGAAACTAAGAAAGTCAAATAAATTTTAATAGAAGTTTTCTTGGTTAAAGGACCTATGTTTCACTTCCTTGTATTCTACTGACACTTTACAACAATACACCTCATTTAGTTCTCTCATGTAACATTCAACAATAACTTCTATCAGAAACCCTTCAAATTTAATTAGTGAGTGGTTCTATTGCATAACAGAGATTTGGAACTCATGAATTTCTTCACTTTTTCTAAATAAATGATTTAATCCTGCAGAACCCTGGGGAGCTAGGCAAGTCTTTTTATTTCGCTATCTGTATGGCAAATATGTAACAGAGAAGAGGGATATTTAATATTTACAAAGCAGACACGATGTTAATCCACAAGTAAGTCTCCATTGAAATCACAGGAAAAAAATGTTAGAAGGGACCCCAAGAGGTCAATCCGGACCAAATTCCTGCTCAAAGCTGTGCTACCCCTTCAAAGTTAGATCAGGTTGCATGGAGCTTTGTGCAGTGTTTTGAAATACTCCAGGAATTTATATGCTCCATCTTTGGGAAGTCTGTTCCACTGCTTACTCACTCCCATGTTGAAGGTACTGCAATGGTGAGACCTCTTCCAGTTGTTTACAAAAAGTTTCTTCCTCTTTCTTGTCTTGGGATAGCTGTCAGTTGCAGTCAAACAACATGAAGGCCCCCTTGTTGGCCTCCCTTCCTAATTCTGACACATAACCCTGTCATCATTTCCAAAAGAGAACTCCGTGTATTTGAGCATCTGCTTAGCATCCTCTCTCTGACGATTAAAACTGTAACAAAGACCAGCAATCTTTTTCTCTAGATAACTCATCTTTATTTGACAACCTACAAAAGTTTTTCTCAGACATTACATTATAACCTGAATCTCCACTCTAGACTAGGTGTTCCTCCAGGGGGTTGTAAGTGGAATAACTGGCTTCACCTTCTTAGCCTTCTGCTATAATCAAAATGTTGGAAGTTGTCTTAATCACCTATCACACAAGCTATGTGACTCACAGGAATGAAATTATATGGTAAAAATTACCACTGAGAGATCTCCTCCCCAGTTTATCTCAAAACATTACAAAACTCTTAGAAAACCTGAGTAAATTAACAGCATGCTCACTCAATTTAGTAGGAGCGTTATCAACTTCTATCTTGTATCTTCAGCAAGAGATTCTGCACTGGGGCATAGGGAAAGGAGAAATTTGCTACTTTCTGATTTATTTAATGTTTTTGTTTTAGTGAAATGTTTTGGCTGCAAAGTGATCTACAGAATTCTGCAGAGGAACAAGCATAGCACTTTATGTATTTATCACAGCTGTAATTTGCTCTTGAGCAAAGTTTGCCTATGCTCTTTGGGGTCACAATGTCCTGTACAAGTTGAGGCACGCTGAAGGCTATATATAAAATAGCTGAATTCATAGATTCTAAGGGGTGTGGGCAGGCCAATTAGCTTATGAGTGCTGAATAGCACAAAACTGTTGACAACATTCCCACTGCAGTTTCCTCACTGTTACTTTCCATCTTGAATTTTACTTGTCTAAGTGTGGCTACAACCCATAGGGATTAAATCTCCAAGGAATATTAGTCTAGAGATAAAATATTTTTGTTCATTGCCTAGTCCCACAGTGCTTCATTAACTCAAGTTCCAAATACCTCCAGCAGAAATTAACTGATCAAGGATTCCGAATTTCTAGGCCTAAAGGAACCCTGGCTATGTTAGTCTTCACAGGAACACCAGATGTGCCTGTTTTTCACCGTCTTCACTTAAAAACAGCATTGACTTCAGTTTACACCAATGAATAATGGCAGAATAGTGAACATGGGCACATAATGTAGATGGGCTGATGGATGGACTAGATGCTCTTACCAGTCTTTTCCAACCTTAATGACTCTTATGACACTCCAGGAACAAAACGTGACACTAACTGCTAAGGTAGGGATACAAACTTCCACTGTGGTCACTCCCAAACTCATGTTCCCTACTTTCTACACGGGAAATCTAAGACATTCCAGAATGGTATCTACAACAGAGGGGAATTTGGCAGACATCTGGTACTGACCTACTTGACAGAGTGGCAGAGCACTGTACCTAGACTGTTAGCTCAACCATTAAAATCATAGAATCATAGAGTTGTTTGAGTTGGAAGGGACCTTTAAAGGTCATCATGTTAAAGGTCCAACTCCCTTGCATTGAACAGAGACTCCTACAGCTTGATCAGGGCGCTCAGAGCCCCATTCAGCCTGACATTCAGTGTCTCCAGGGATGGGGCACCCACTGCCTCTAGGCTGCTATCAGATCTCTCCAGAGTCTTCTCTTCTACAGGCTGAACAGTCTCTCAGCCGGTCCTCGCAGGGAAGATGTTCCATACCTCCAATCATTCCTGTGGCCCTCCACTGGGAGCACTCCAACAGCTCCATGTCTGTGCTGTACTGAGGTCTCCACATCTGGACGCAGTGCTCCCCGGTGAGGTCTCACAGCACAGAGCAGAGGAGCAGGATCACCTCCCTCACCCTTGCTGGCCACATTTCTTCGGGTGCAGCCCAGGATGCAGCCGGCTTTCTGGGCTGTGAGGGCGCTCTGCTGGCTCTCCACCAGCTGCCACCCACCAGTCCTCTTCCAGCACAGCTGTGCTCCACACGCGCATCCCCCAGCCCGTACTGAAAGTGGGGGTCGCTGTGACCCACTTGCATTTGTTGAACCCCGTGAGGGCTCCCTTGGACCCACCGCTCGAGCCTGTCTGAATCTGTGGACGGCATCCTATTCCTCAGCTGTGCAACAAAACCAGGGCAGCGGGCGCTGCGGGTGAGGCCGAAGTCCCACGCCGGCCCCGGCTGAGGCGGGGACCGACAGCCGCGCCCTCCCCCCCGCCCGCCCCCGTGGCGGGGGCGCTCCGTGCAGCGGGCCGGGAGCAGCGGGCGGACATGTGGACGTCGCTGGGTGCCGTCACGGAGCCCGTCGGCCCCAGGGCAGCGAGCGGCCGCTTCTGGGCCGTCACCCTGGGGGCGGCGGTTGGGCTTTTCCTCCTCGGGTTCCTCATCGGTACAGTGCGGACTAAAGCCCTCTATGGAGCGGAGCCGGGCTGAGCCGCGGCCGGGTCGGGGGGGAGAGGGGGGAAGGAGGGAATGGGGGAGTCGTGCACAGATGGCTCTGGGTCGGGGATGGGGTGAAAGAAGGGGACGGACTCTTTAGCAGGGCCTGTGGTGATAGGACAAGGGGAAGTGGTTTCAAACTGAAAAAGATTGAAATCGGATATAAGAAAAAAAAGAGGTTTTGTACTGTGAGGGTAGCGGGGCGGGTTGCCCAGGGAAGTGGTGAATGAAGTCAGACCGAAAGTCAGACGGGACGGGGCTCTGAGCACCCGGTGGAGCTGTAGGTGTCCCTGGTCAGTGCGTGGGAGTTGAACTGGATGGCCTCCGAAGGTTCCTTCCCACTGAAGATTCTGTAATTCTGTGTCCTGACTTAAAAGTAAAAACTGACGTCAGAAACTTTCTAGCTAGGTGTTCCTCTCATCACTCTGATAATGCCTGTACAGTAAGGGAAGGTTTCCAGAATAAGAACCAGAGACAGAGAAAATAATTGAAAGGCACCTGTTCCTTAAAAAGGGGCTCTGTTTCTTTCCTTTTTTTTAAAGCTGCTGTCGTTCTAAAATGACTGACAGCATCATGGTCTGGTGCTCAGGGAAGATAGAAGTCCTCAACATCTCTTCATTCGGAGGAGAGGAGGCTCAGGGGAGATCCTGACACCCTTTGCAACTCTCTGAAAGGAGGTTGCAGCTAAGTGGGGGTCAGCCTCTTCTCTCAGGTAACAACAATAGGATGAGAGGTAATGGCCTTAAGTTGTGGCAAGAGAGGTTCGGGTTGGATATTACGAAGAATTTCTTCTTAGAAAGTGTGGTGATGAGTGGCACGGGCTGCCCAGGGAGGTGGTGAAGTCACCATCCCTGGAGGTGTTCAAGAGCTATGGAGATGTGGCACTGAGGGACACAGTGGACATTGTGAGAGTGGGCTGAGAGTTGGACTAGGTGATCTTCGTGGTCTTTTCCAACCTTAATGATTCTGTGATGTAAGATCTTCAGTAAAATGACTATGATTGGTGTAGCATTGTATTTGCCTCAGTGTCCTAGCTAACAAATACTGTGGTGCAGGACTGTCACTGCCATTACCACGCTCTGTATCAAGTTGTGGCTGTTTTATTGTGCTATGATAAAGAATAATGGTAAAATACACAGTGAAAATCTTGTGATATTGAAGAAAAATGTATTTTGATGTGTTGTATAGGCTGGTTTGCAAAACCTATAGAAGAGAAGACACCTTTAAGACCTCACGTGGAGATGAAGGCAGCATTTATGGCTGAGATGAAAGCTGAAAACATCAAGCACTTTCTTTTGTAAGCAATGTGTAGGCTTATCTGTCTAATAATAATAATAATAATAATAATAATAATAATATCGTGAACCCAGCCCAAGGATACCACTAAGCAGGTCAATGTGTAGGTTCTTGGCCATTGCTTTCAACTAATGTTTCCCAGTAAGATGAGAGAGAGTATAGTCCATCTTGACTCCTCTCATTCTTATTTGTGTTGAAAACACTTGGAGTCATTCTCAGCAAACTCAATACTTAAAAGTAATAAAGAGCTGGCCAAATTCTTGCTCAGCAGTTGGTGAATACTTGCACATTCATAGAAGTTCACTCTTTCACTTTTCACTATTTAGTCAACAGCAATGTTGACCTTACACTGTTTTTTTTATGGAGGGTGTTTCAAATTAGGCTTTATGAATGAACTTAGGTCAGGACAGATTCAGTGCAATATAGTGGAGTACTTAAACATAAAAGAGAAAAAAATCATGCCAGTATTTGAGCTTGTGTTTCTTCATGTAGAGACCTTTACACTTTTTTGCTGTTCTCCCAAATTTGTGACCACATTTGTGATACTTGGCAGCATTCTGTCATGTTCTCACTTTCTTGAAGAAAGATATTCCCAAGCACTCTCTGCACAGTGAACAGCTAGAATGGTTATCTTTAAAGCTGTAAAGACATTTCTAAGACCATGTTTTTTTTCCCTGAGGAAGTTTTCTACTCCTACAAGCAAAGATGCTAACTTTTCTTCCTGAAAATTCAAGTGGTAAAAAAAATGGCACTGTAGATTTTTAAAATCTATTGTAGTTGAATTCCCATAGATAATTTCTTGATTTCTTAAAGTTTAGAAGCTGTAGCTACTAGGAAGCTGATGCATTATTAATCATTTGTTCTAGTGACCTTGTAAACAGATTTTATACTAGGAAGGCATGTAAACAGATTTTATACTAGGAAGGCATGATATTTGTTAAAGTAATATATTTATTCAAGCTAGAAGTCGTAGATTATTGATAGAAATTGACTTTCTATGTAAAGAAAATATTAAAGTATTAGTGCTTTTAGAAGTAGACAATAGGTCTGATTTTGCCTTTAAATCCCAGCCTGATTAAATAGCAGGAAGTTATATCTTACTGCAAAACAAAATTACAAACAGACAGACAGACATGTTCAGCTTATTGATTGTGTCAATCCCACATATTTCAAGTGTGCTTCCACAAACTATTGCAAATAAGTTAGCTGTAAAGTAGATTCTCTTTGCTGCATAACAGCCGTATCCTGGACTATATAAAAATAGAAAACATAAGATTTTTTGCACTATTCAACCTGTGTTTTGGCTCCTAGAACACCAACTCTTGCTCAACAGCTCTGTAAAAGAAGGTTTCTGCACTCTGAACTCTGTCTCTTTGCCAACGAGAAACATTGTACCACATTTGCTGACATGGAGCCAGTTCTGTGGTGGAATGCACAAGTGCTTAATCACTACTCAGAGCTAGCAGTACAGGCAGTCAACAGATTAGAACAGGAAACAAAGAAAAACAAAGTTCTATTAAATGGGGATATAACACAGGAGAATACTATTGCATAATTCAAAATGTAATCAAATCCAGAAAATGGTGCCTTGACTGTATAAGGAACAATACAGTACAGTCTTGATAGAAGCTGTTGATGTTATCAGAAGAACATGGCTCTGTACAAAATTCAGAAGTATATAATTCTTCCAAAGTACTTTGTTGGTTTTTGGTAACACTCAGTGGAACTTAAGAAGTAAAATTTTCCCCAACTTTATACTTGGATCTTATCTGAGGTCTCCTTTCCTTCGTTAACACCACTTGGTTCATGTGGTGTGCTGATGGCATGGTCATATAACAGGATGAGGACATAATGATAATAATCTCATTCAGTGGAGGCTTCTTTAGATCAGTTCACCACTGAGTTTTCTCAGTAATCTGGCCAACTTTTATTTTCAGCTGATGAGTTGTTCACCATTCCTGGTATCATACACTATTTGTTATTCAGTGTGCACGTCTCTTAAGTCACTAGATGCTGAGTTTTACTGTTCCTTGTTTGTAAGCTGCTACAAACTCATGCTCTTATTTGCCAACAAAACACACTCAGTGTCAACTTTTAGATAAATCAGTATTTGTGCTAAAATTAATTAAAACAGTGGGATCTGCTAATTAAATGTAGGGATCACAGTAATTATGCACATTGCTAAACTGAATACCTAGAAGTAATTATGCTCAATTATTTTACTGCTTCAAGGAAGTCTGGTCTTATTATGCAGAGAAATGACTGTCCCTAGGTTGCCCAGAGGACAAGGAATAAAGCAAGAACAAGACCCCACGGCTGATTCGCTGCCATTCTTGCTAGGCTGCATTGCTAACAAGATGTAAACACCCATGACTGAAACCTTTTGCCTCATGTTATGTGTATGGCAGACAAAAGTACAAATGCTGAAGAATCTTGGTCTTGATTCCTGCTGGGTACATCTGGCCATATCCAGGAGATGTTTCTAGATAGGTTAAGATAATGTGCAGCAATGCCTGATTCTGACCAATTGCTTCTATTTCTTCTAGCAATTTTACACAGCGTCCTCACCTTGCAGGAACAAAGGAGAATCTCAATCTAGCTCAGCAGGTTCAAGCTGAGTGGAAGGAGTTTGGTTTGGATTCTGTTCAGTTGGTTCACTATGATGTCCTGCTCTCTTATCCTGATGAAAATAAACCAAATTACATCTCAGTAATTGATGAGCATGGAAATGAGGTACTGGAAACACCTGTTTTTGCAAACATTGCAAAAAAACACCTTTATACACCTAGGAAGACTGGAAGGGAAAGCTATCCTCTGCTCTGTTCATGATGTGGCACCTGATTCAATGTTCATGGAAATCAGCGGTTCTCATTTGCTTTATTTATTTTTTCTTAATTTATATATTTGTTTCTTCATTTTTGTGCTAGGAATACTAATAACTATGCTGCTTCATGCAGCTTACCGACACACATGGAGGAAAGGAAAAGTATGTATTAGAGTTACTGTATGTAATTCAGTTGTTTTAAAATTGCTTTGTTATTTAGGGAGAGGAAATCAACCATGGTTAGCATCATTACTTGTATTGAATCATTTTATAGTATTGGTGATTGTTCTGAATTCAGTTCCTTGAAAATTACAGAGTTTATGCCTCAAGATACATTGACACAAATAAAATCAGTTCATTATGGAGCAGCTCTACTGCTCAGGGCTCAGGGATGAGCAGAATGCAAACTTGTTTTTTTTTATCATTGTGATCTAACCTTCTCTTACTTGCTATATTGACACCTTTAAAGGAATCTGGGTTCACATAAACAGGCATCTGTGCTAAGTCTGTGACAGTGAGACTATCAAGATCACACACTGAATTTGCATACAGAAAGGGATATCCGTTGCTTATTAAAGTTTTGGTCACATCTCATTTTGAGTTAAAAAACTAGAGTCCTTTAAGCATAAATGCCTGTGAAATGTGCCTGCATAAACAATACTTCTTTTTCATACTTCCCAGTTTACTTTTTTGTTTGTTCTTTCCTACTAGGTATTCAACACATCATTATCAGAGCCACCTCCTGCAGGGTATGAGGCAGTTGGAGATGTGGTGCCACCCTACAGTGCATTTTCAGCCCAGGGAATGCCTGAGGTAAAATAGTGGGATAGTAAAAGAGACAGAGACAGAAATAAGAGAAGATGGGATACTGGAGCATAGTGTAGTTTAAAGTAGAATGGGATAGTATGGAATGGAGTAATGTAAAATTCCTGGGTCTTAGGCTGTGTGTGTACAGACCCTGACGTACTACTAGTAGGAAAGATGAGTCAGCCCTGATGTTGTTGGAAGTTTTGTATTACAGTGGAGCTGTGTTGAAACTGAACTGTCATACATACGTGTTTGCTTGTTTTTTCTTTTTTTCTCCCCTGTGGTTTGACTTAAAATTGAATTGTTTTGCATTTTCCTAAACATGTGAAAATAAATCTTTTGTTTTATCCACTTCTTCAGCTTCTCCAGATATTGTGTGAATATTCACTATTCTTTTCCATCTCGATGATCAAAATAAGACTTATATTTAAGTAGGCAATTAAACAACCTCATTTTCAAAGTGCTGTTTTCCAGAGACTGTCATACAGGTATAGCTGTGCAGTGTACCATGGCTATTGCAAATGGCTATTGCTGGCATTTATCTTTTCTCTCTTGCACAGATGGCACCAGCTAACAAACTGTCTATTCTGAAGCTGGTCTGTGCAACAGGAGTTTTCTTTTCTATGATCATTAATTGTTTCAATACATAATTTGTAAGAATAGGAAGTATTGTTTTGCCTGCTGTACCTTCCCTGTCTGTACGCAGAGTAACATCGGTGGGGAGGGCCCTCTGGAGGTCCTCTCATCCCAACTTGTCCTCTAAAGATGGAGCTGAATTTGGAGTCTGCTAGCAATATTAAATTCATATACTTTCTGAAGTTTGTTAATAAGATGTGCAAGCCCAGAAAGCAAACGATAACCTACATTCATGCTCAGAGGAAGCTGGAGAGCCAGACGCATAGCTTCTCTCCTAGGATATGAGAATTATGAGTGTTTCAAGAATCACAGTGGGAATTTTGGAAGGTAGAATAAGGTAAGATTTGATTCTGTCTTCCTGTTCAAATATTCCCACAGAAAGACAGAATAATTTCACTGTTTTATTTGATTTTTAGTGAGCTACAGTAAATGATGGGATAGGGGAAATAACAATAGAAACAAGTTTTAAAAGATGCAGCTTCCTTCTTTGGAAAATGATTTTATTTGAATTAAATAGGAGAACATTGTTTCTGAAAGAAACAATACCTAACAGACAGATTGTATATTCAAAATATATTGCTTATGTTTCCCCTTAAAGCATAATAGTTTGATAATAGCTTCAGATACTGGTGCTATTAGCCACAACACTCTTCAGTAAGCAGTTGTTGCAGCTCTACTGCAACTAGCATAGGAGGGAGCACGTATAAAGCTCTGCAGTGGGAAAGCTGCCTGCATTCTGGGCTTGTGAGTTTTCCCATATCTTTTTATGCTCTTTATGTTAAAAGCCATTTTATTAAAAACATAACTAGGCTGTGGAGAGAGGTTTGGAACCTGCCAGGTGCATTCATCAGTCTTAGGCTTTCTGCTCTGAATTTTGGAACAGTTCCTGCTTAAAGCTTGAAGTTCAGCGAAGGGAGAAGGCCGTCAAGAACTTGCATACCTGGGTAACTGTAATATCAAGAGTAGGACACCTTCCTGAGAAGTGGGAAGAAATAGATCAAAGTTCTTCATACTGAGAGAGGCCAGGAACTCAGCTTTCTTATTTTCTGGGTGAAAGCTCTCATCAGGGAGTTGTAGAGGTACAGTTAAGCGCTGCTAGCACCATTACTGTTCCCTGCAGCTGTTCTTTAAAAATAAGTGGTAGTGACTGTATTTTGAAGGTTATATACTGTCAGAGTGGGATGGTAGCTTCTTACCTGCTAGAGTGAAACCCTGCAGAGATTTAGAAATAGCTGCTGCTCATTTCTGGTAGATGTAGTATTGTCACTAGATCTCTCTGTGTCCATGAGAGGAGAACAGCAGGCCCACCAGCCAAAAATGGAGGGGGGGGGGGGGGTGTTGATAGTTTGTGGGCCACTTCAGCCCGGTTCTGTGACTAATGGGGAAAGGGACCCATGGATCCACGCCTTGGGAAAGGCGAAGGGGAAAGGGGGAAAGGTGGGGAGATGGGAGATGGGCTTAAATACAGAACAGCAGCAACCATCTGAGAAGGAAACTTAATATACTAAACATGATATCAGAATGCAGGATAACACAATGTAATACAATATATTATTGGAATTGAGGCTAATAGATCAAATAAAATGAGAAAGAGAGTATTCAAAACCAAAGGCCTTACTTCGAAGGTGGAATCATTGGAGAGCACACCCACACACTGCCAGGCAGCGAGAGAGGGAGAGTCCCATGACTTGTGGGTCTTTCCTTCCCCTCTGAAGGAAAGTCTTCTGGGGTATGTAGTTCTTCTTCTCTTCTGACCAGGTATCCAGAAGTCAGTCCAAGGAAGTAGAGTATTAACTCTTTAATTCCCTGAGCTTTGCGTGATGTGATGATGTGGAATACTAATAACAAATCTTTAGTAGAAAGCTTACATGGTGATGATGTGAAGTCACTTCTTACATACAGTAGTGTTGGTTTGGAACATTGGCATCATAAATAGCAGTAAAATTCTGTTCCTTCTTTCATTCCTTTTTAAGTGACTGGAAGAATGCTTCATGCCTTTGGATGTCAGGGGGAAGTTCTTTCCTGAGAGTGTGGTGAGGTGCTGGAACAGCTGCCTAGAGAGGTTGTGGATGCTCCATCCCTGGAGGTGTTCAAGGCCAGGTTGAATGGGGCTCTGGGCAGCCTGGCCTAGTATTAAATGTGGAGGTTGGTGGTCCTGGCTGTTGTAGATTCATGATCCTTGAGGTCCCTTCCAATTTGGGCCATTCTATGATTCTGTGATTCTCTGGTGAAGCCTGTACAGTTAAAGTGCTGTACCTCAGTCTATGCTGTATGCTGTATTGCAAGGCCACCTGAATGTCTGCGTAGGAGATTTAAGCTTATTTAGTTTTGAAATTAAATTGAATATCTCTCTTGAAGCATGTGGTCATACAGAAAAATGCACTTCTGAGAAGAGTTATCTGTCACCTAAGATTAGCTGTCTGAAACGGCAAGTGTCTATCTTAAACTGGTTCTTCAATCTCACTGTTTTTTCAATCTTACACATTTATTCTAAAGAGGGCAGCATGTTTCTTCCTAAGATAGGTTTGGGATACCTCCAGCTGACCAAGGATGACTGACTAGAGCTTAAGCAGACTAGGAGAGAAGAAAGGCCAATGCTCTGAGAGTTTACACTCAATTTCTGAATCATATCTTATGTTCTCTAAAGAGGCTTGAGGTCACACAGCTTTTTATATTATTGTAAATTCATGAGAAGTCACTTACTTACCTAATTGTCTCTATCAGAGAAGAATTCATACAAGAGCCAGTCCTGAAGATTATTGTTCCCAGCCTATTGTCTTGCTAGATCCCATACTCCTTCTGTTATGCTCATTGACATTCAAATTCTATTTCCTTCTATCAGGGTGAGTTAGTGTATGTCAATTATGGCCGCACTGAGGACTTCTTTAAGCTAGAACGTGAAATGGGAATTAACTGTACAGGAAAGATTGTTATTGCCAGATATGGAAAGATCTTCAGAGGAAATAAGGTAATGACTCTATGTAAAAATGTTATTTATGCCATCTTTTAGTTGACTTCAAGAGACTGAAACTCTTATCCAAAGTCTCCTCAAGCTTGTAGTGTAATTGAGTTTTTCATAGAGGTACGTTCAAAGAAAATTATTTAATAGGAGATTTAAAATATATATTTGATATGTATATAATGCATCTAAAGGATAAAAGTGAGTTGGAAAGTGTTACATATTTCAAAATGTGTCTGCTTACTATTAATTGTTCCAAAATGTAACTAACATGCTCCAGTAATATACTCTGTGAAGTAATCTGTTCTTCCCAGTTTGTTCAAATGCACCTTAACATAATTTGGGAAGTGCTGTATTTTGAATTTCTCAGTTCTCAGATCTGAGTGTCAAACACTGAATATCGTCATTGGAATACCAAAATTTATTGTACAGATTTGAGTAATCTTCTGGCTGAAGAACTCACTGACTTACGTATATGCTATTTTCACCAGTGAAAAGTGACTTGTGGCTCTTAACTCTAGGTCAGATACTGCTGTCATTGAGTTTTTATAGGCTACAACTCTTAAAGATACAGTCTGAATGGAAAAGACCTAAACATTTTAGAAGAATGTGAGTCATTTATTAAAATGAAATACACATCAAAATTACTCATAACCAGAGGGACAGGCAGTTGCCATTTAGTTTGAAAGCGGTATGTCCTCACTGACATAAAGGGATGATACGTTCACTCTTAAGGCAGTGTTTCTAACAACTGTCTATATCGGTGTGCAAGTCTCCTACTTCACTGTGTATCTATACAATCTTTTTGATATGAGACAAGTGTGGGACCTTTACTTAGCTTAAGCTGTGTGAAAGGTTCCAAGTTATAATCACTGCAATTTATAATACTTTCTTTTGCCCCTTGAACACTTATGTCAAACTATAAAGGTCTGGATAGTAACCAGAGATGTGCTTTGCAGGTGAAGAATGCTGAACTGGCAGGTGCCAAGGGAATTATTCTCTACTCGGACCCTGCTGACTACTGTGCTCCAGGAGTAGATCCATATCCAAATGGCTGGAACCTTCCAGGTGGAGGAGCCCAGCGTGGAAATGTGTTAAACCTGAACGGTGCAGGAGATCCTCTGACACCAGGCTATCCTGCAAAAGGTGAAGTGTCTGTTTAGTGGACCATCACACACTTCCTAAACAGGTGCTGAAAGTTACTGTGGAGCTAGTCAGTTGTATGTTTTCAGTACAGTTACTAAGAAGAAAGCCTCCCTCCACAAAGGTCACTTTGTTTAAGGTCAAAATTCCAGTCCATTCCATAACCTACTAGAAAAATGGCTTCCAAATGTTTATGTTTGTCCACACTATGAAAATTTAGATTCTGGTTTGTGAGGAAAAAAAAAAGAAAATAATAATTATTTGAATAGTGTCTTGTCTAAGCAAAACCTAGTCCTCATTTATTTATTTATTTATTTATTTATGTGAAAACAGCAAAACAGAATATTCATTAGTCTAGTGTGTAAGACTGTATCTGAATCTCTGGCAGATGCCCAGCTCAGTGTTCCAAACATCAGACTATTGGCTCACGCTTTAGTCTTGTTTTTTGACTGTGTCTGAAGTTTCTGAAGTTGCTTCCCACGAAGAGAAGTATTTCTGTGTCATTTCAATGCAAAAAAAAAAAAAAAATTAAGAAATAATTTTAAAATCTCCAGCCAACTGTAACTGTAACTGTAGATGCTGTGGGAGAATATTTTTTAGTGTTGTTTTGAAAATGTGCCGATGGAGCATAAATGGGGAAGTCACTGAGAAAATGTCTGCCCAAGTTATAGGGAACTGAGGACTATAGGACTCTCTTTGAGTCCTGCATTAGGACTGTGCTGTGAAATGTACAGATTCCTTCTGAGACTTCTAAGGACAGAAATCCTTGTCTTTGCCTTTCAGAATACACCTACCGGTTAGACAAAGCCAGTGCTGTAGGTCTCCCAAAAATTCCAGTTCATCCCATTGGCTACCATGATGCTGAGTCACTGCTGCGGTAAGTGTTTGGGAGACAAAGAATTTTAAAGACTGTTCAGTGACAGTGAAAGGAGTGTTTGAAAAGAAAGGAAAAGGATTTCTTCACTCAACAACTTCTGTAGTTTTTGAAATCCTGTTTGTGATTAGGGATCTGTAGGAGATCTACATATGTTGCTACATAACAGATTCATGCAAACTGTTTTGGAAAGGGCTGTTTTTAATACATCAGGTATTATGTGAAGTAACAACGATTAGCATAGGTACCCTGAAGTTATGATGTTACTGCAGAGAAAAGGCAAGAACTTGTGGGCTTGCTGCGATGCTTGTTTTGTGGAGGAAAAAAAAAAAAAAAGGTAATTAGAATGTCCAGGTGAATACTTAACTATACATCTTTGATGGGACAGTATCTGTGTTCTGTTTTAGTTATATGAAGCCATATGTTTTCTCTCCTCATTTGTATTATGTTGCATAAATGTGAAAGGATGCTAGCAAACTAATGTAAGGATACTGGAAAAACTCTGGAGTGTTAAAAAGTATTTAATAGATATCTATATGTAAGTAAGTGTGCATAGTAATTATGTAAGTGATCTGAAGACAGGCTCCAAGCTTTGTAGAGGATGGTATTAAAATTCATTTTTATGTTAACAGAACACATACATTGAAAAAACTGATGCAGTAGAGTTGGCGGATGCAGCATTGTCCTTGAACATTCAACTTGGAACAAGAAAAAATGACTTGGATGCATCATATTTGTTCAGTTTTAGACATTGTAAGAACACTTCAGCAATGTCTGTGCTACCATATTAAATGGTGCCCAGAGCCAGGCACTGAAAGACCATTGCCTGTGCTGTTAAACTGGTAGAATGGTCCAAATAACAATCTCCTGAATGAAAACTGAAAATGCTGTTCAAGACAGTAGAAAGTTCCAAGGACCATTTACAGTGAGCAGTTTATATGCAAAACCCTTGGAAGCAAAGACTGTTTTCCATTCTGAACTGTCCTCAATGCCAAGGAACAGTTCTTCTTGTTAAAATACTAGTATTAATGTAGCCAAAAATGTAGATAAGTCACCTTTGAAACCTTATGGTACAAAATGTTTAAGACAGTGACCATCACTGTAGTCTGCATTTGCATGGTTCTGAGCAAAATGTGGTTTCTGGTTCCCTGTTTGTGTTTAGTGCTACTGCAAGATGATTCTAATAACGATGATACTATGTATTTCTTTTCATAATAGTAATATGGGAGGATCTGCACCACCGCATAGTAGCTGGAAAGGAAATTTGAATGTGTCTTACAATGTTGGTCCTGGTTTCACAACAAATTACTCTACAAGGTAAGTTCTGTTTCATAAGGGAAACATGTTTGGGATTGGAGAAAAAAATTGGTAGAGCAATAAAATTTGAGTGAAGATACAGTAGTTGGGGATATATGCATTGTTCCTTCTATTTGGGCCATTTCCTGGGCTGAACTGTGCAAAGCTTCAATAGATTCACATCTAATTGGGCTCATATGACTGAATTGCTTTAGTCTTAAGCTAATCTTGAACCAAGTTCATTTGACAGTCATCTAGCTTTTGCAAGCTATTTGAATAGATGGGTTATTTTTGGAGAACAGAACCTATGTATTTAAAGTTCTTGTTGGGCTAGCTTTTGATCTTACCTTTTGCCATGCATAAAACAATATTCACCTACAGTTTTAATATTTCCAGAAAAAAATGCTGGAAGTGCAGTGTCATTTTTATTGCCTCAGATTTGTATTTAAGTAGATAATTACAGTTTAGGATTAATTCCAGGCATTTCACTATTGGCTGAACTACGGTATTGACTTCATATGAACCATTTGGCCTTCTGTCTTTTAGTCAGACCTCTTCCTCCAGAAAAAATATGCAGGTATCTTTGAGGATGAGCTCTTGTACCTCCATCTGTGTTGTGGATAAACAGAGTCTGTGACACAGCTCAGTTCATCTGATTTTCTGATGTCTGAGGTGCCACATCAGTACAAACATGCAGACTGTGCTGAATTCATAACAGTCTATTCTGTATGCTTTTTAAAGGTGTTGACACTTTATTATGTAACCTGGTTAATTTTTTCTTTGGATTTTCTTCCCAATGCACCAGAAAGGTAAAAATGCACATTCATAGCAACAACAAAATAACAAGAATTTACAATGTGATTGGTACCATCAGAGGCACAGTGGAACCAGGTAAAGTCATTTGTCTTCAGTGGACTAGCTAGAAAGGGGAAATGAGGAAGTTAGTTTTCTCTGAAATATTGCTCTGTGTGATACTTGGTGTTGAAATACTTATTGCATCAGATTTCATACAGTTAACAGTATAAGTGCTGAGTTCCAAAGGGAGAGTCATACACTAGACAGAGTATTTGTCTTCAAACAGGTAGTTTTGCAACTGAAGGAATACTCTTAAGTGGATATTTTTCCCTGTTAACAAGGGAACGATATTGCCAGTTGAAAGAGTTCAAAACCAAATGGAAATGATTCAAAAACAGATTTTCCATTCCGCCTGAATACATCATTTCCAGCACTGTTGCCTGATTGCCTGTCTTACAGTTTTCTGCAGCCAATGTTATATTTACACTATAAAAAAGCATAGAGACATCCCTAGAATGATACATTCATTTGATATATAACTGCAGCCCTTCTCTGTTCTTTGAAACACAACTGCTGACCATATTACAGTATCACAGTTACCTAGTCTGACTTTGATCATATTTCCCTTCCAGCCACTACAGTTCCATGATTCTGTGTGTAATTAACAACACTACAGCAGGAACAAAATGTTCTCTTCTAAATAAACTTCCATATTTTTCTAGATAGATATGTCATCCTGGGAGGCCACCGTGACTCATGGGTATTTGGTGGCATTGATCCTCAGAGTGGAGCAGCTGTGGTTCATGAGATTGTGAGGAGCTTTGGAAAACTGAAAAAAGAAGGTAATTCTCAGAAGGAATAAAGCACACAAAAAACACTGCTTTCAACAGTGTCTGCTGATATCTCTGAGATTTAAGTATGTGCTTAAACTTAGGTTTATTTATCTCTGATCTCTTAAAGAAGCACATTGATCTGCAGCTCTTAATTAATCACACCTACAGTCTCAATATCTCTGTATTACATCTATTCAAGAGAAAATATACCCAAAGAAAAGCAAAAATCAAACCATAAGTTATAAGAAGGTTAGTAAAATAAATACGACATTCAGATAAAATTGATTGCTGTTTACTTGATGTTGATCATACTGGGAGTTTGAATGATGCTATAAAATTGATACTGTGGTGAACTGATTAATACTTCTGCAGGGCAGCATTGAAAAGTATTCTGATGACTTGACTGGTCTAGAGACAGACCCAAATATGAATAAAATCTGTGTAATGCAAAGAATGAACTATGCAAACATAGTAGGAGATAGCTGGTTTAAAAATATCTCTTACCTAGTTAGATTATAATAGGAGAAGAATATTAAATATACCAGATTTTTGTTGTTGTCAGAGCAAATGCTGTCACCCTCCTTGATATCTCATTCAATGAAGCTCTGATAGAACTCAAGTAGTGTGCTATAGGAGCTTTCTTTGCCTTGCCACTGCATTATAAACCTATTAGCATTCCGTTTTCTCCTCTTTCCCTTGCAGTTACTGAATGTCAGAGAACACTCTCTTTGCAATGCTAGCTTAAAATTAAAAAAAAAAAAAAAAAAGAAGAAGTTGTAAAGGGGCAAATGACTGAAAGATTCCAGTATCCTCAAACTTTGTGCAGAGTTAGACAGGCAAGGCAACAGAGTCTGCCGCATTCAGCCTGGGTTTGAATGAACTGCAGAACTTCAAGTGAGATAACTTTGTTTTGAAGATGATTTAGGTATGGAAATCTGATACTTGTGAAACAGGTCAAAGAAATTGAGTACTAGATGTGATAGCTTTCCAAATACAACTTTTTGTTCAAGTATAATTGATTTACAGTGTGCAGTAAGTTGAAATGAGCAAATAGAAAAGCTTTCTTTCAAGAATTTATGCACAGACATTCTTCTTTCTTGTTCAGTTTTAAATTTGAGGAAATTCTGTTGAGAGGAGAAAAAGTGTACATTTTTGACATGATATTAAAGTGGATATGAGACGGCTAAAAATAATAAAGCATTATTAGATTAGAGAGAAAATTAGGTTTAAAGTTCCTCTTTTTCCACATATCAAGATAAAAGATGAACACCTCAGAAGTGACATGAGCTGTTTTTATTCTGATAATACACTTCTTATGGTCTTATTGCAGGATGGAGGCCACGGAGAACAGTGATATTTGCAAGCTGGGATGCAGAGGAATTTGGCTTGTTAGGATCAACAGAGTGGGCTGAGGTAAACTGATGTGGCTACGAGACAGGTTTTCACAATGGCAGATCTTTAAGAAATCTGTTTAAGAAAGCAGCACTTCCTCTCTCAATTGTTCTCTGTCTGTCTTACATACACACAGTTTTCCTTACAGACTCCCCAAGGTAGATCTACTCAGTGCAGTAGATCATATAACCTTACCTGAAACAGCTTTTACTTCTGTTGTCGGAAAAATTGTTCAGAGGAGAAAAGTTTATCCACATTTTCTTTCTCTTTTCCTTCTCAGGAAAATGCCAAACTATTGCAGTCACGAGGAGTGGCTTATATCAATGCAGATTCTTCCATTGAAGGTATATTGTTTTGGCTTTTGATTAATAGAAATAAAGATGGATGACTGGGAGGCATTTTGACTTAGAAATCTGTAAAAGCCTCAACATGATAATGTTGTTGAGTTAATGTAATAGTGAATGTGGAAGGAAATGGTGACCCAGAATTGTAAAGCATCCTTCAGATATTCCATTCCTGTTACTTTAGGGAAGAACTGCCTTATAGCAGCTACATTATTTGGGGAGCCATGGTGAGCAACAGTTGTGCCTCTGTCAGCAGTTCTGTAGCAAATCAGTAGGGTCTACATCCCCTCTCATGTTTGTAATCAGCTTAGGGGCATAAGAAGCTCTTATGGTTGCTTAAGAACTTGGTCTGCAATTCATCCTAACTAGCTCACAGGAGAAGAGCCCCTCTACAGGAAGAATCAGCTTGTTCCTTGTAGAGTGTGTAATTTTCTAATGTCTTTTTTATTAACTAATAATGGCAGAAGGCTTCAGTTGAACTTCCTTCTTCATATGAATATTTTTGTTCCGTTTTTCAGGAAACTATACACTAAGAGTGGATTGCACACCACTGATGTACAAACTGGTGTACAGTGTGACCAAAGAGGTAATATTGCTTTAAATTTTTAGCCACAACATTCACTGTTTATTTACTGGATGGGGTTTAGTGTATAAAATATGATGTCATGTTGCTTTCTTTTCTAACAAGGTAAAGGAAGTAGAGAAACTCAATGTAGGCATTTTCTGGCACTTGAAAGGCAACAAATAAAATTTAACTCTGTTAAAATTAGGTGCCCAGTTAAAGATATTTCTGTCTGGAACTGTGGAAGAGTTGATCACCTGCAGTTCCCATGGTAACTTGTGCTAAATGTGGGAGTTCAGAACTGCAGAAAATCAGGTCATTAGAGCCTCACTTTGGACACCAGAGCCATCATTAAGTCGTTGACCTAAATACCAGTAAACATGGTTGCATAACCCTTCCTTGAGCTGGAAAGCAGCAACAAAGGCCAATTAATGCCTGTTACTACACCCTGTTAGTAGCTGATGTCTGAAGAAATCACTCATCAGGAAGGAGGTTCTGTAACCCCATCCAAAATTAACCTGTGGCAGAAAATGTTAACACGTTTCCTTAAGCAGTTAGCTCCACGTCCACATAGCCAAGCATATTTTATTTTGATTGCTGTTGAGTCATTCTTAGATATATATTAAAACAAATACAAAAAAATAGTAAAAATATTTAATACAGTAAAAACAATGAAACTTGGCTGCAGTGAAAAGAAAGCTAAAAAATATACAGTGTTTATTGTGGCCAGTAATCTGGGAAGTAGTCTGAAAATAGTGATGGGAATGAACTAGATTATAATTGTATACCTCTATAGCAGTAATAATGACGGAAGCACTCAGTGCTGCACACTTTGTCCTTCTAAAGTCACTACTCCTACTCTGGAAATCCTTGTTTTAAACCAAAAAAAGGAAAAAAACAATTTTAAATTAAACCAAGACAGAATTGTTTGAAATTTCCTGCCAGATTGAAGCAAGAAGCTTTTTTTTTCCCCCAATATTTTAGTATTTAAATTACTGAACATCTCATTACAAGTATCAGAAGGTAGGTATTGACATGAAATGTTCTGCTTTTCTTGTGTTTTCTTCATTTAAAGTTACATATTTTTAGTAAATAAAATATTCCTTTGAAAAATGTGCATTTAAAAGTCTGAACTGGAAATGTAGACAGGATGAGGGATTAAGATTGTTATTTATTCACTGTCCTAAGCCATAGTGATGTGCCAGTTTTAGTTTCATTGACTGGTAATATTTAAAACTGTACCTTTTGTCTTTTTTTGCAATATATATTTTCTAGATACCAAGTCCTGATGAAGGGTTTGAAGGAAAATCTCTTTATGAGAGCTGGTATAAAAAAAATCCATCAACAGAATATAAAGGGGTCCCCAGGTTAGTGACAAAAGAAAATGAAGGCAATGCCAGAACTTACTGCAGCTTGTAATTGTAGTTAAAGAAATACCCACTTGAAAAACTGAGCACTTGAATGAAACAGTGTGATTTTCAACAGATACAGATTTCAGAGTTTGTCTGCCACTGATACAGCATTGTACAACACTTACATGAACTTGGACTTGCAGCATCAACAGGGCTTTGTGAGTTAAAAGTAGTGTTGGTGTAGTTTAGAGGTGCAGACATATAAAGGTAGTATGCGAAAGCCAGTGGCAGGAGCACTAGATGATAACACAATAGCATTCCCTTGCAGTTTCTTCCAGTTTCCTGGCAGGCCTCTGAATTTCTGTCGCTATGGAGCACACCAAGCAGGTTTTTGCAATACCGTCCTTTAGAACTTACTGAATCTAAGAAACTGATTCTCTTATGTGAAGCCATGCTAGTACTGTTGTGTTTTCTCTCAATTGAGAGACTGGAAATAATGAAAGTTTAACAAGAGGAAGGTATTTTGGTCTTCTTGATTATTAAAGGCAGTGAGTTAAATTTTCCCCTTTGATGTTTTCTCTGCACTGGCTCTGTCCTCCTGAGAATACAGTTATTGGTAGGAGATGAATATATTGATGGTATATTGAAAGAAAGAACATGCTAGGGGAAGATTATTTAGTGACTGTAACAGGAAAATAAATAGCTATCTCAGTACTTGGAAACAAACTAGAAAATGTATTTTGAGTATTGTCACTCAAGGCAATTTCTTGTTTCTTGTTAAAAGAATAAATAAACTGGGTTCTGGCAATGACTTTGAGGTCTTTTTTCAACGTCTTGGCATCGCTTCAGGCAGAGCACGTTACAGTAAAAACTGGGTAAGTCTGCATCTTAGTAATTATATCTCCCTTGCAGTTGCCTGAATAACTGTAAAAGAGCCATTCACAGTGGTAGCTTTTTGGAATAGTTCAGTTTACTGTGTCAGAGTGGAGTCTCAGTTCCTAACTAGAACTCTACATGCTACTACGCTACAAATATTTAATAAACAGGAATTGTCAACTTGGTGTCAATCAGACAAGAGAAGATGAATTTTATTCAGAGTAAGTGGATGTACTCAGAATTACTTATGGTTCAGGAAGGATTCAGTAGCTTATGATGTCTTTTAAATGAATTTGATGGCTTATGAAGCTTTGAATTCAGCAGTAGTTCGTGTTTTGTGAAGAATATAGGGTCTACTCTGGTTCATGGTATGAAAACAACTGGGAAGTGTTTTGAGAAGCAATCTATTAAATTTAGTCTTTTCCTGTGAAAAAGCATAGCCAAAGATGTAAATAGAAATAACTATTGAGATCCAAAGAGAAGAAGGGCAAATTCACACTAATTTAGAAAACTAGGATTTGTGTCTGTTCTTGGCTACCTTCTTTAGGTCCAGTAACAGGTTAGTGGAAAGAGCATCTCCAGGTATCCATTTCATCATAAGCTGATGTCTAATGCTCCACCACTGAGCCTTCCTTCCCATGTGATAGCAGCTACAGAGTAGTAGTGTGACCTAACACTTAAATCCTACAGCCAAGGTTTTCAAACAAACATAAAGTATCTGTAGCTGACTTGAATAATGAATTTGTTTGATTTTGTTTGTTTCAGAATGTAGAAAAATATAGCAGCTATCCAGTTTACCACAGTGTGTATGAAACCTATGAAATTGTGGAAAGATTTTATGATCCCTCTTTCAAGAATCATCTGACAGTAGCTCAGGTACGGGGAGGGTTGGTGTTTGAATTGGCCAACTCTGTTCTGCTTCCTTTTGACTGTAGAGATTATGCATCAGCTCTGAGCAACTATGCTCATATCATCTATAATATGTCAAGGAATCATGAGGAAAAACTGGCAGCATACAATGTATCCTTTGGTAGGTATAACATTTTAATTCCTCTGTTAATTGTAGTGATGCCTTATTTTAATTTATAAGCCTTCCAATTCAGTCCTTTCTGCTCCCTCCAGATGCTCTCTTTTCAGCTGTGAAGAATTTTACAGAAGTTGCTGATAGCTTTCATGTTAGACTGCAGCAAATAGATATCAACAAGTAAGTTTAACTGTTTTTTCTTCCAGCCAAATCTTCATAGTCCTCTGGGCTCAGAGGGCATTGTCTTCACTTGCATTTAGTCCCCTGAATAATCATGATGACAAATGACTGATGGTCATTTGAAGTCCTTACGGGCTCTTGTCTTTAAGGATCTGATTATTCTAAGAAACAGAATATGGAAGTGTTAAACTAGTGGACATCAGAGAAACACTGGAGAGCCTGGAAATCTAGCCATTTTTGCTTTGAAAAGTATCCAATGTAATGAATGTCAGTTCTGCTCAGGAGGAGCACTTGGATGATGCATGGTTGTGACTAGACTGCTGGATACAAAACTATACGTGTTACATTTCATGGGAAGAATCAAGCTTAGTCAGAGGCTTGCCTTGTGGAATACTAAGAATAAAAGCCATATTTTTAATAGTTTTGTGCTCCATTTACAAATCATAACTTCCCTCCCAACTCTGTCAGATCTCTTCTGCCTCCATTGTTTTGTAAGTCCTGTCAGATACCAACTTTACACATTTGTAAATTTCAATGTATTTGTTTTCCTGAATCACTAAAATATGTCGGTAAACATAGCTGACGTTTCAAAATAAATATAGAAGAAAACACTTTACCATTAACCTTTGTGATTCAATAACATGTCTTGATAATTCTGCAGCACAGTAGCAAATGAGGAAAGTTTGGTCCAAAATCATTTTACTGATGATTGACCTAAATCTAAGCATTAATTCAGCCAACCAGATTTGGTTTACATCTATATCAGTGTAAGCTTGAAACAATGTCATTGACAGTTGTAGAATTACTGCAGGCTTACAGTGATAGAAAATTCACCATTTGTTCTTGGTGAGTGCTTTTGAAGCTTTACAGTAAGTTACTTTGGATGTGAACTATCAAACTCACATACAGTCAGCATATTCTCCTTCACAGTTCTTCTATTTATTAAGCATCTGTAGTATGCCCAGAGCTATTAAAAGCACACAGAAACAGATTGTCTCTGCTCCAGGGAATTTGCAGTCTGCTACCAGGAAAACAAAATTCTTGGATTACTCTATAGATGATTCTAATGTTCCTGTTTCTCAGGGGTGATTTTATATAAATGTTAACAAGATTTTACTAAAATAATTTGGTGCTGAGTGGCTTTTTGGAAAATGGAGTCTTCTATAAAGGAAGAGAATGGTCTATCTAAGCATCCTAAAAAAAAAAGGAGATACAGGAATTAAAGCATGAAAGAAAATATCTGAAAGTCTGTCTTCTTTGACAATATTCCTTGGTCTGTAGAACAGCTTTAGAAGACCTTCAGGTCTTTTCTCTCCTCTGGAGAGACCTCATTGTGGCCTTCCAGTACTTGAAGGGAGTGTATAAACAGCAGGGGCAACGGCTGTTTATGAGGGTGGATAGTGACAGGACAAGGGGGAATGGTTTTAAACTGAGACAGGAAGGTTTAGGTTAGCTATTAGGAGGAAGTTTTTCACCCAGAGGGTGGTGACACACTGGAACAGGTTGCCCAAGGAGGCTGTGGGTGCCCCATCCCTGGAGGCATTCATGGCCAGGCTGGATGTGGCTCTGGGCAGCCTGGACTAGTTGTTGGTGACCTTGTACATAGCAGGGGGGGTGGAGCACAGAGACTAGATGATCATTGCGTTCCTTTTTAACCCAGGCCATTCCATGATTCTATAATTTATACACCAGACTGTCTCACAGTATAGAATAGCATAATTTGCTCGTGCAGGTTAGTTGTCATGGTCTGTCTTCTGTAGGGTATGGTTCAAGCTCAACATCCTGGATCTACTGTCCTTCATATATCCAGAACTGTATACATCTCATGGCATGGAAGGAGTAAGCAAAAAACTATAGCTGAAGTATTCTTTTGTTGTTTTCTTTGTAGCCTGCTTGCTGTTAGATCGTTAAATGATCAAGTCATGTTTCTAGAAAGGGCTTTCATCGATCCACTTGGATTACCTGGAAGGCCATTTTATAGGTAAGAAAGGGTTATTTTTCACTAGCCTGAAATACTGTATGAGAATTTCTTTGTAATTTATGGATCTCTAGATGAAATTGTAATGACTTTATTGAACATAGTGGAAGTACATTAAATAGAAAAAAATAAGATTGAAAGGGAAACAGTGCTAGGGAAAACTTCACTGAGAGACTCTATACAAAATGAGTCTTGCTGTAAGTATATTCAAATAAAAAAAATCCATTTTCATTGATCTTAGTGTGCTTCTAACCAGATCAAAAAGTTTGGCTCTGGTCCCAATGCAAATTCTCTGATAAAAAATCTTTAGGAAGCTGTGATTTGGAAGTGACATAGGGTATACTGGAAACATCTAAAATTTGACCCATCATAGCAGAACAGGCATGCTAGCAAATACATTATAGAGGGCAGTCCTCTAGCAGCAGTGAATTCAGTAGTTCTGTCTTCCAGATCAATAAATAAATTTTGTTTGAGAGGCAGAATAGCCAAATCAAACTTAGCTTTTTCATCCTTCTACTACTCTGAATTCTAAATAGTAATCTTTCCAATAAAAAGTAACTTTAGAAGCAGAACGTAAGATTTACAGTCCTCTCATAACTTCTGATTAAAAATCTCTTGAGAACAGCCTGTTGTTAGAACATCAACTTTCATACCTCAGAGCATGCCTGTATCTGTCAAAGACTGTGTATATCTGTGAGAAAAGATGCTGGCTTTTTTTTTCTATTTTTAATCTTTCCCTTTCTTCTGAAATGAGAGAAAGGTAAATGCTTTAGTCAGTTTTATCTCAAGACTTCTTAGCTACGAAGTCGTTGAATTTGCATGGAGTAATGTAGCTTGTTTAATTTTCTTCATAGACTATAGGCATTGTTGCTACAATGACAATATTTATTTACACCTTCAGTGTCAACAATTTGACAAACAATGTAGAAACACCAGATTTATTCAGAAAAAAAAACATTTTACTTTCCTAATACAGAATACTTTTTTTTTTTCCCCTTAATTACAGACATGTTATCTTTGCTCCAAGTAGCCATAACAAGTATGCAGGAGAATCATTCCCAGGGATCTATGATGCCATGTTTGACATTAAAAACAAAGCTGATCAAGATGAAGCCTGGAAAGAAGTTAAGAGGCAGATCTCCATTGCAGCCTTCACTGTAGAGGCAGCAGCAGGAACACTGAAAGAAGTAGCATAAATATCTGCATTATCATCAGTGAAGACTGTGTATAACAGTGAGCAGAAGCCTCAAAATCAGAACATTTGAAAATACTAAGACAATTACTAGAAGTGTCACAAAACCCAAACAGTCTTGTTCTTTGCAATTATTATAACCAAATGGAATGCATTTAGCAGTGTTAACAAGGTAATGATGTATTATATAAATTCTGGATAATGAATGCATTATATAAATTCTGATGTGAGAGTCTACATTAAAAAATATGTATTTTCTCTGCTTCATATTTTAAGAATCTCTAACCACTAGATTTATGCTTAATGTTTTATCTTTATATTTTTTACCTTTGAGTTGCATATTTGTACTCTGTGATTGTCTTTTCACTTTCCTTTTACATGAAGATTCACATAGAAAGATGGGAAAACTGTCACATACCGTGTGAGGAATGCGTTATGATCATAACAAATTTTCAGCTGCCAGCCCAAAATTCTCATCCATGATGTCCTTTTTCTTTCACATGCTAAGTCTTTTAGCTGTTTGCAGATAGATTTAAGCAAGAAGCTTTCTAGTCACTGGAGAGAAAATAAGGTGATATATCTTATCAGCAAGATAATGATTTCACAAAACATGTCTTTCAAGATGAAGACCTGGTTTTATACTTTCATCCTAAACATATGTATACTGTATCTTGGCCATACCACAGCTTTCTTAATAGTAAGACAATTAGAAGAAAATTCATCATGTCCTTCATGTGAAAGTTGACTAAATTATTAAAACTGCCATAGAACCTGTATTTCTGGTTTTGGCATGCAGCTTACTCTTACACCAAGCTGCTAGAAGGGACAACTGAAATCAGATGGAGAAGACTCAGAAAACCAGATCAATTCATCTGACAGTCTGCCACTGCAGGAATTAAATAATATTTCTGTGAAATTTGATTTGTTATTTCATCTGAGTCCTCCACCATTTCTTAGAAGATTCATCTGTCATCTGGTAGATTTCAGTGTAGTGAAAGATTTTTTATTTTCTGTAACAGTTAATTTATTCTTAAAAATTCTTTTCACATTAAAACCCTTTATTGTTAGATCATTTTACCTGGCAGCTAATCTTTCTCAAAATAATCCAGTTTATCAGGTAGTGGGAAGTGCTCTTACAACCACTGTTATTATCCAGTTATTTACACATTTTTATGGAATTGATTAAAGCTGGAATAAGAGCATGAAGACATGTTCTCCAAAATCAAGTTGTGTGGATGGGAAGCAGTGCTGTCTTGGTTTTATCACTGCTGTCTGCTCCACTGCTTCTTTTGTCAAAGAAGTAATGAATCATGGTGTTCTATCGTCCAATTCTTGCAAAATTAGTGAGGTTAGTTTAGGTCATCAATTAAGTTAACCTATAGGATTTTGTATTTGAAGATCTCTCCTCCCCTCCCCTCCCTTATGAGTTACAATGAATGAGCAAAAAATGAAAGAGCAGTTTTGTGTGCACTGAGAAATGGCATTTCACATTACTCATTTACTAGGAGGACAATAAGAAGCATGGGTCACATGGAATCTATGAATGAAGTCAAGCCAACTGGCATGTGCTAGCAAATGAAGCATTCAGTTCCTATCAGCCTAGTGGCAAAACAGTGGTTAAATAGCATTCTAAGCCATGTCTGTTAATATGTTCTTGAGAACTTTGTAACTTTACTGACAAATATTTCCAGGTCAGTGATTCTTAGAGCTCAGAAAGCAGCCTGAACCAGCCACATGCACAAGGAGATATATCTTATGAGCAGGTCTCCTAAGAAACACTGAAGAAGCCAGATAGAGGAACAGTTTTTAATCATCTGTACTCAGTTGGATCTGTTGGTGTAGCTCAGGTGTATAGCTGCTAGCTAACTGAAGCCCTAAGTGTGGAATCAGGGTGTGGTTGGTGTGTAAATTGGCTTCGGGTTGAAATGGAGCCCTGAAGGTCATCTAGTCCAACCCCACTGTTGTGGGCAGGGAAACTTTTCACTATATCAAGCTGTGCATGGCTCCCTACCAGCTTGGCCTTCCAGGGATGGAGCATCCATAGCTTCTCTGGGCAGCCTTTTCCAGTGCCTCACCACCCTTATCCTAAAGGATTCCCTCCTTACATCTAATCAAAAAAGCATAAGTCTTTTTTGTTGGACTTCCACAGTGAGTCGAACTTTTAGTGTTATCAACTGCTGTTGACCAGATGAACCGTTTTGACTCTTAAGCTTTGATGTTAATCCACGATAATTGGCCAAGAAGGACTATTGAGTTGATTTTTTAATACTGGTTGTAAATAGGAATAAAAAAAGAAAATTGAATGTGTTGAATTTACAGTTAGTATACTGGTTGTCCAACATGAGCAAGTTGTTCGTGTAACTGCAGATGTTTTCAGGTACAGATGACCAGTAGGGGTATTGTTTACTGTAACCGACCTTCAGAGCTTTTGTTCTTTAAGTATGCTATAATGACTACTGGAAGAAATAACATTGTACTTCCAGACAGCTCCTTGCATGGTCTTTGCAAGCACTCATTTGTTTTTGATGGTTACAGCAAACAAATTCATTATGTCATTGATTTAAAAACAGAGGCAGCTGACTTAAATAGAAGTCAGGAGTTTTAAAAGTGGTAAGTAAGCAGAGGGAGGAACCTCTGGCATTATTAAGAGAAACCCAAAAAAAAGAAAAGTTTTTTTTTTAAAGAAAGCACATCTTCTCATGTCATTAAACTGAATGCTGTCAAGGTTTTCCAAAGAACTCCATAGGACCATACTGTGCACTGCACATCAAATGAAATGAATGTGTTGGAAAAGTAGAACCTATACTTGTATTAAAATTAATCTTTGATGGCAATGTTAGAGCAGTCCCTGGTAGTCAAGATCTTTGAGATGGGACCTGTGCTTGTCTCTCTATATGTAAGTTGTTTGAAATTTGCAGCTGGATCACAGACAGTGTGGTGGAGCAGAGTAGCCAGCTCTAAACAGCTGCAGTCAGAGTGTGTGTCATTCTTTCATGTGACTCACGGCAGGTCCTGAGGGTAGGGGCCTGCAATGCATAGAGCAACATCATTCAATTGGAGGATTGTAGGGTAATTCAGGCTGAAAGATACATCAGAGCTCTGTAGCCCAAATTGCTGTTCAAAGCAGGATCAGCTCCGAGGGCAGATCAGGTTGCACAGGGCTTCATCTACTCTGGTCTTAAAGAGTTCCAAGGACAGAAACTGCATGACCAGTCTGTGCAACGTGTACCAGTGCTTCATTCTGTAATGAAGGAAATGCTTTTGCTTCAGTTGATGCCTACTGTTCTTCATGTTATTTCTTGAAAGACTTTTTGTAGACACATTAGGTTGCTTTTGGTTTATGCTTAATGTGCAGTTCTTTACTCTTTTTACCTCACTTGGTTTATTCCTCTTGCAGAAGAAAGGGTCAAAGTCTGCAAGCTGAACTTAGCTGCCAGTAATGTAAACTTTATCTGGAATCTGATAAGGAACTTTGAAGTTCAAGATAGCAGTCTCCAACTTAAGGCATCAAAATCTGCTGCCCTTTTAATCTAGCAGTCAGACAGATTGCATAGGCCATGAGAGAGAAAACTCTGGGGAGACTGTGAAACTGGCAGAGTCAGAAGGGATCTGTTGACTTGAAATTGCAGTTGAGCATTCCTTGACTGCTAAATAAGATGCTCAGTGAGATCTATGCATTTCTGTTTGGAGCAGCTTCTTCTATTTCCTCACAGATGTGATTTTCCATTCCAGGCATGCTGTACTTCAGCTCTCACCATGTCAGGCTCATTTTTCTCTGGCTTCAGTTATTCTTAGATGTTTTAGCATAGTCAGGACCCGCCAGTACAACTTTGGCTTTGTGATTTAGTAATGTCTCTTCTGGACTACTCAGGGCATGTATCAGGAAGTAGCAAATGAGCACGACACAGACTGCTTTTTTTATGCTGCATACTTTAGAATTGGTAGTATAAGCGAGGAAGAGAAAGCAAGGGAACTAAAGAAATAGAAAAAGATGGGGATGAAGAGGATAAGAAAATGGGCGGCAAAAAATACTAAAGAGAGCCCCCTCTTCCAGCTTAGGCAGCAAGGAAAATTAAAGTGGGTACAGGAGGCATCACTCCTTTTCCCTTCTCTTGAAAACCAGTTCAAGCCACTCTTTAAGAATCATTTGTTTCTGTACCCTGTTCCTCCTTCCAGAAGTGAAGATAGCAGTAGCTATAAATTCTGTTATCAAGCCTAAACTCCTGCTTCTCTTACATGAGTGGAATTTATTTAGCCTTTAAATGTCATTCTTCTCACCTTTCTACCAAGTATGTAGATGAAATAGCTAATGTATACTCTTGCAGCATATCAGCAAGCAATTTCAATTCTATATATAACAGATATGATCCAGGAGAGCCAGTAAAAAATGTTAGGTAGTAATGCCATTCCTTGAACTGGCCTCCACAGCACACCAAGATTACTGGAGGCACAGATTCATACTATGGTATGTTTGCATTTAAATGAAACATAATGCACTCTGCCTGTGGCCAAACCACGGAATCTAAGAACATGCCACAGATGACAACCAATAGTATTAGAACTTTGTCTTAAACTGTAGAAGCCACCCGCTTACTGCTGTATAAAACACAAGATATCTAATTCAGTCTCTGCATAGCTGATATTGTGAAGATATAAAAAGAGACAGAAATAAATATATTTTGTACTGTCTCCTTGTTACTATTCTTACCTTCTTCCTCCACTGATGTTAACATCATGAGAGGTCTAATTTAGCATGAATCCCCAAAAGCCCTTGTCAGTTTGCTGTCTATTATGTGCCAATCCCACACCAGTGGTGCTATATAAATGCCAATAATACACCAGTATGCTCATTTGTTAAATTTTCTGTAGGTGGAATTCCATCTGGTTAGTGTACGTCAAGTGAGATGGTGTGAAAAGGCCTTGCTGTCCAGGATTTGTGATGGTTTATGAGCAGCTGGGAAACGACAGGAAAAAAATAATAAGAAGAAAACTGGACTTGCTTATCATTCTTGCTTATCGTTTGAACAAAGACATCCAGCCATGTGGCCATATGTGCAAGTTCGTGGCTTTGAGTGGAATAGAATCCCCAAGTCTTGCCAACTCTTCTTTCATCTCTGGCCTTCCTGAAAGGCCCTTCCTGCTGTGACTGGGATGCTAAGCAGCCTTTCTAGCTATTTCTGATTATTTTCCTCTCGGTACAGTCTGAGACACTTGAAGCACTTGGATACTTGGAGCACTGCCATTTCTTTCACAGGATCCATCTCCTTTGGACCTTTGGGATCGAGCAGTAAGAACAACGTGCATGTCTGGGTTCCCAGAAAAGCTTTCCTGCCTTCTCCCTGAGAAGCTGTCTCATGGGCAGGCCCTCAGTTCCAGAAAGATCTGACTTGGCTTCAGTGGCAGGGAGAGAGATGCAGAGCCAGGGTAAGTTTCCACAAAAAGCCTTGGCTTTTCCCTGGGCTGAGGCTGCGTCCTTTCCCACAAAATACTGATGGATTTGGTGGAATTAGACTGTCAAAACTAGATCCTAATGACCTTGTAGTCCAAAATGTAAAAAGCTAAAGGATGTAGGAAATCCTTTGGCAACGTGTCTAAATTGGAAAGTGACATCTGGAAGTGTCCCCATTGGCTAATTTAAATCGTAGCCTGAACTACTCTAAGTATTTATTGCTTGCCAACATAACCACAGATTACAAAGAGGAGCGATTCAGTGCTTCCTCAGTAAAGAGAAAGCAATTTTCCCTTCCTCCATTTCACCTCGTGGTCACTTCCACGGATTGTGGTTCAGCTTGAAACAGGAACTTTCAAAAGCAGAAAGTCCTGATAATTAGTAGAAAATAGTTTTTAAAATAACAGTTAAACACTGCTTGCTGCTCAGCCTTTGTTCTGATACGCAGGCTGTCTTGCGGGGCGGTTTGCTGTGCACGGAAAATCCTCCCATCCTCATCGCAGGGTTGCAGCTTCCTAGGCAGGACATGAGCTGAGGATCACCGAAGCTAGAGGCAGCCCTGGTGCTGAGGGGGAGAGGAGGAGGGGGAGATAAAGGAGGAGAAAGAAGGCAGCAGCTTGCCTGCCCTCTGCCTCTCACAGAGCTGCCCGTATGGCCAGGAGCCGCGCCACCTTCTGCACATGGCTGGGCTGCCCTGCGCTGCTGGGCTGCTTTGTGCTGGGCTTTCTCACAGGTGAGTACAGAGCTCTGGGACTCAGCCTGCAGCCCTTGTCCCCCACAGACACTTCTATGCGTCCCGTGTCGTGATTAATTTCCCATCGAGGAGCTTGGGCTGCTGTTCAGGGGCTTCAGATAACGCTCACTTGCACCAAGAGCGCTCATCTCTCTGATCTGTGTCTTTGGGGAGGGAGAGGAATGCAGCAGTCACGCTTCAGCAGAAGAGGAGCCACAGTGAGTGAGCTGACAGCTCCCTGTAACAGGCAGTCCAGAGAGGAGAGCTTAACAGAAGAGTTTGAGATTTACATGACTGCAAAACCTCTTTTTATCTTTAATTCTTATTTTGTGATTCCTTCTGAAGGTCTACTGAAATGCTCCTATTCTGTTGAAGGAGTGCAGACAAGGAGTTCTGTCTAACAGCCAGGAGCGGAGCTGCTGAATTTTCCATCAAGTTCAATGCACCCCACTACAACTTCAGATTCATTTCTGCAGTCACATGCAACAGTTGATTTTATGTCTAAGATGGCATGTCTGCATCTGTCTTTTTTAACCTTGTGTTGCAACAGAAGCAAAGGGCTAAAGCACAAAGGAAGGCTATGAAATGTAAAAATCATTGCTTTCATTTAGGAGATCTCTAAACATCAAATTTCTGGTGGTTTTATATAAGGGGCCTTTGTGTCCTAGGCTTTTGCTTTGAATATGGTCATACATAGGTTTTTAGATACCTGTTAAATTAAGGAAACTTCACACATGATTCAGAATTTATACTATAGTTAAAAACTAACAAGAGATGAGCCTGCCTTAAAAATTAACAGTATTTACCAGAGGTTTAGGGTATGCTCTTTTAATGATGTCCCTTTTTTTGCAAATCAGTCAGTGAAATTTTTTTTTTTGCTTCTCTGTTTCACTCCTCTGTTTGAGTCAGCAGGCACTGACTGAGGGCACTCTAAGCCCCAGTCATCCTATTGACTTTGATGTGACTGTTCAGTACTTGAAGTTCCACGTGGGCCCATATATGTAAATAAATAACTTTTCAAAATGTGTTTCAGGATGGTTTACAAAGCCAACCGAAAAAAACCATGACTCTTCAGATGTTTTTCAGAATGTGAGACAGAAACTTGTGGATGAAATGAAAGCCGAAAACATCAAGCGATTCCTTCGGTAAGCCCTGCTCATCTTGCCTTGTGATTAATTTCATCAGCCATGAAAGCCAGGAAGTGATAACATCAGCTCCAAGCAGTCCCTAAAAGTAGGACTGCTAAGATGCATTGAAAATGCCTGGTTTGTGCAGGCTGTCTGGGGAGAGGGGAAAGGAGAGACCCACAACCCTTCTCCTTCTTTCCTCCCCATTTTTGAAGTTGTTATTTCAGCACATAGGTACTTCCCTCAAGCTCTGTTGCTTCCAGTGATCATCATAACATTTTGTTATGAAGATTTTCTATAGTCTTCATCTAAAGTAGTATAACTTTTTTTTCCTTCATGACTCTCTGAAGCTCTAGCATCAGAGAAGCGAAGAATTTTGTTCTTTGTTCTTGAACAGAGATTGTTATTTGGTAAGAGTCTTTATTTGGTAAAGACTGATTGCTATTAATTACATTTGATTGATAATCTGTCCAGTGTGTCCTTAAGTTTTCAGTACAAGCAATAATCCAGTTAATCCATTTAGTCCAAGTAGAAAATCTATACATTCAAAAAGTTACAAAACTTGCATGCCACTGTGTTATGTGTATAGTTACAACTTGGAACAAGTGATGATGAAGAGAGGTGGCTCAGGTTTGATATTAGGAAAAATTTCACCTCAGATGGAGTGAAGTATTAGCACAGGCTGCCCAGGGAGGGGGTGCAGTCACCAACCCTGGAGGTGTTCAAGAACTGTGTAGATGTGGCACTGAGGGACATGGTTAGTGGGCATGGTGGGGTTGGACTGTTGTTTGCACTTGATGACCTTAGAGTTCTTTTCCAACCTTCCAACAATCATGATTCCATGATTCTTTGATTCAATGAATTGATAACTACTACTGGTGACTTTTTGTTTTATTCTAGATCCTTTACCAAGTTGCCTCATCTTGCAGGAACTGAGCAGAATTTTCTTCTTGCCAAACAAATTCAAGGCCAGTGGAAGGAATTTGGATTGGATTCAGTGGAACTTGTTCATTATGATGTGCTGCTTTCCTACCCAAGTGAAACACAGCCAAACTACATCTCAGTAATTGATGATCGAGGGAATGAGGTGATATTTTTAATGATTGAGCTATATTTATGTAGGATGTCTTTTAAGAAATAATGTCTTCCTCTGTCTTCCCACTCCCTCATCCCAGCACTGGGCTTGAAAATACGATAAAAAATCCAGTGGAAAAGGAACTGAAATGTAGAAATGGTTTTCCAGTCTGTGCAGCAGAACAGAACAGTGTGGCTTAAATCTCAGTGCCTCATACAGAAGAGAAAGGACATGAGGATAGGCAGGGACTCAACACATGTATGCCATAACATGTAAGAATGACCATTACTGGTTCATATTAGAGATACATCTAGACCAGTATACTCTTTCTGCAGCTTCAAGTAGATACCCAGGCAAGTTTAGGAAAAAGAAACGTGTCCAGTGTGCATAATTCTTCCAGTGTCTAGATGTTTTCAGCTCGAATGTGATTGCACCACATTCAGAGAACGTCTTTAAGAATCTTCATTAGACCGCTTTTCCAAGTATTTAATTGGGTAGTACCCTCATTAGCTCTCTGTTCCAAGTGCCTGTCCAGAGTCTACTTGAATGTCTATACAAATGTTGTTTCCACACATTGCTGAGGTATGCCATATCTCTTTTCAATTGCTCTGAATATGGTCTTACTGCCTTTCTGGGGTGTTGGAAGTAATAACAAATGACTCATATGTAGTCACCTGTATGTAGTCACCTTCATTTTTTACACCCAGGAGAATTAGTAGGTAGAAGTGAAGAGGGAAGATGAAGCTGTTAAGGAAGCATCATAGCACATTGACAGGAATGGTGACCACTGGTAGGAACTGAGGAATATGTGCTCAGGAAGGAATGAACTTAGAGGTAAAGGAACAGAGAAAGCTTTCCAGAAACTCCTTAATACAGTCTCTGAGAGAGACTCTCACAACGTGGACAAAGAATAAAGGTAAACCTTGAGACAACGTGAGTGTTACAGATAGAGAGTGGTGAAAGGCTGCGTGTTTAACTGGAGCATAACTACTTCAGAGAGGTGAATACATGAATAATAACATAGGTGGGAGTTATCACAAGAAATGCCTGTGATGGCGTGGATGAGCTTAGGTGTCTTTATATTGTCATCACCCCTTGGCACTTTTTCAGCTACTTTTTCTTAAGTGACTGATGAACATCTTCTGACAAGTGATCTGTATTCATAGCAGCATTATGTTATAAAAATTCAGCCATGTATCCTCAGCTGATTTTTCTTTGAAGTTATGCATGAAGTTTAGCATTCCATCTTTTTGCTGACAGTTTAAGGAAATTAGCATATCATTTGCATTAACCAAACTTTACCTTGAGGGGCACTGCTTGACCAAAGATTTATGTTATTTATTGATAGATTTTCAATACTTCATCATTTGAACCACCTCCTCAGGGATATGAAAATATTACTGATATATTGCCACCATATAATGCTTTTTCAGCGCAAGGAACGCCAGAGGTAAGAAAGAAAAGTGTGAGATCTGTTGACTGAAATCTTGTTTTGAGAAACACTTGGTGGAATGGATTGCTTCAACATTTCAAAATATTTCTTGTAGAAATTTTAATTAACCATTGCTACAAGGGAAGAAAAAGACAGCTAGGCCATATATTGTGTGAAGGTTAGAGGTCTATTAAAAAGAAATCTGTCTGAAAGTGCTAGAAATGTGGTTCGTGAAACAAGTGAAGAGCTTCTATTTCTATGGAAAATTGGATACATCTCAGATTACTCCACATTACTCAGTCATGTGGAAAGGATTTCCATCAGTCCTAAGTGGAAATAACTATAGAAATCACTTTGAAAGACATTTAGGATTGAGTACGTGTCTTCAGAGGTTAAAAAATCACTTGAACTAATAATTCTTCATGGCTAGATCAGTCAGGGGTAGCATTGTTTTTATATATATATATATGAATAAAATTATATAATAACAAATGTTTATGTATACAAGAAATAGCATTATCTATCCATGGCCACAGAATTTTGTTATTTTAGCAGACTGTGTTGTTTTCGTTTGCAGCCTTCGTTTGTGTGGCTCCTGGGCAGCATTTAAGTGCAAGGTAATGTAGGAAGGTCAGCTATCTAAGACAAGATTTCCTGTAGATATGATGGAAATATTTTGCTATTACTTTTATCAGGGCTGGAACTCATATATGGAAATGCAAGGTATATCACACATGAAGAAAACTGAAGAGGTATTTTGTTTGTTCGATGACCAATTGCCAACAAACTGATGTTCTTTACTGTGCAGGCAGATCTGGTATATGTGAATTATGGCCGCACTGAAGATTTTTTTAAGCTGGAACGTGAAATGGGAATTAACTGTACAGGAAAGATTGTCATAGCCAGATATGGGAAGATCTTCAGGGGAAACAAAGTAAGTGCTGTGTTTAATTTTTTTTTTTTTTCTAGGTAGCTTTGTCTAATACTACTCATGGTAAAGCCTGCAGGAGTTAACAACAAATGTAAGTTGCAATATATGAGCAGAATCATAGAATCATAAAATAGCTTGGTTAGAAGGGACCTCAAGGTTCATCAAGTTCCAACCTCCCTGACATAGGCAGGGTTGCCAGCTTCTAGGTCAAGAACAAGATTGGGCTGACCAGGGCCCCGTCTAAGCTGGCCTTAAACACCTCCAGGAACAGACAACCACAGCCTCTCTGGGCAGCCTGTTCCAGCACCTCACTTCCATCTCAGTGAAAAACTTCCTTCTGACATTGAATCTAAATCTCCCCTCCTTTGATTTAAAACCATTTCCCCTTGTGTAAGCGCTATCTACCCATGTAAAATGTTTATTTTCCTTTTGTTTATAATCTCTCTTTAAATATTGAAAGGCCTTAATGAGGTCACCCCACAGCCTTCTCTTCTCCAGGCTGAGCAAGCCCAGTTCCCTCAGCCTGTCTTTGTAGGGGAGATGCTCCAGTCCCCTTATCATCTTAACGGCCCTCCTCTGGACACGCTCCAACAGCTCCACACCTTTCCTGTGTTGGCACCCCCAGACCTGGAGGCAGTACTCCAGTTGGGACCTCATGAGGGCAGAGTAGAGTGGGACAATTATCTCCCTTGCGCTGCTGACAGCCCTCTTCTGATGCAGCCCAGGATATTGTTGGCCTTCCAAGCTGTAAAAGTACACACTGCTGGCTTGTGTTAAGTTTTCCATCTACCAGGACTCTAAGTCCTTGGCGAGGCTACTCTCAAGGATTTCTTCTCACATTCTGTATATCCACCTGGAGTTACCCTGACCCAAGGGCAAAATTCTGCACTTGTTTTGTTGAACCTCATTATGTTGATTCGGACCCATCTCTTGAGTTTATCAAGGTCCCTCTGGATGGCATCCCTTCCTTCTGCCATATCAACTGCAATACTTAACTTGGTCACATCAGCAAACTTGTTGAGGGTATGCTCTGTCCTGTAATCTGTGTCATTGATTAAGATGTTGAAGAGACCTGGTAATGCATTCAGCATGTCTGCCTTCTTTACAGTAACTTGTAACAGAAGGAAAATTGTTAAGTGTACTAGAGAGTCATATGACTACAAACTCTTTAGGCAGTTCTTGCAAGAGATTCGTTTGGGAAACAGAGTAGATTGTAGAGCCAAGGTATTTACTACTTTTCATCTCAAGAGCTGCAGTATTTTGGAGAAGGATTCAACAAGGATTCTGATATACAGGCATTGAGTAACTACTCCTCTGGCTTTGGACATCAACTCCAATAAAATTCAGGACAGAAGGAAAAGGAGGGTAGTGGTTAGTTGTTTTTTTTTCTCTCAGCGTTATGCCTTGTGCTTTATCTCATAGCTTTGAGGTATGATTTAAAGGTGTGACACAAATAATGAACTTAATGTCTTTCGTTGTGTTTTTTTTTTTTTTTTCTGCTGAGTCTGTGATCATTTTCACTTTTCCACACATATCTTCTAAAACTGTGTCCCCATGGGAATGAATCACAGCACTCAAAGTTATTATTACACTTAAGAAACCCTGTATTTCTTAATGCCAAACCATTTTACAGGTTAAAAATGCCATTTTAGCAGGAGCCATAGGGATCATACTTTATTCAGACCCTGCTGACTACTGTGCCCCAGGAGTAGATCCTTACCCAGATGGCTGGAACCTTCCAGGCAGAGGAGTCCAGCGTGGGAATGTGCTGAACCTGAATGGAGCTGGGGACCCTCTAACACCTGGTTATCCTGCGAAAGGTGAGTGACAGATCTGTACCTTGGACCATCAAGTACTTTCTAAAATGATACTGAAAGTTACTGTAGCTCTCAACATTCATCTGGTTTTGGTACAGATGCAAAGAGAAAAGCTACTTAGAATGACTTCTAGCAGTCATTCATTTTCCTGGTGCACATTAGATTCTGCCTGTATGTCATTTGGACTGGTTGCTTTTGAGTTAGGTGGGGATGGTTACGTTTTCTGGAAAATCTCTTTGCATTTTCTCAGCCTTATAACTCTCAGATGAATGATTTCAGGTTTACAGACTGCAGAGTAGTTGAAAATGAGTAACAATTTGCAGCTGTTTTTAAATCTGTGTTTCACAAGAGGACAAATTTGAACTGCATTATATTCTATCATCAAAGAGGAGTAATAGCTTTGCTTGGAGGTGTGTTTTCTTTCTCATCCTAAATTCCAAGTAGAAAAACAGTTTAAAATTCTCTATATAGGGTGTAAATTTCTGTAATAAAAATAACAGTAGCCTAGAGCCTTTTGAAACTTGGCACCTTATGCTCGTCTTGTCTCTACAGGCATCCTGAATTAAGGTGCTTACCAATCCTGTCTGCCAATGGGATGGCAACAAAAAGGTGCTTCTGGAAAGCTCACTGGCTTGTGTGATCACTACTGAGGGCATCACACAACACCATATAGAAAAAAAAGCAAACCTAACAGAGCAGGCTGTATGCACCTGGCTCATAGATTCAGAGACAGTGAAAGTCTGCAACTTAGGTAAATCACAGCATCACAGAATTGTAGGGGTTGGAAGGGACCTCTAGAGATCATCAAGTCCAACCCCCAAATGCATCTGCGGATGTCTTCTGAAGCTTGCAGAAAGCAAACACCAGCTTGGTTATCTCACATTCAGCTTTGAAGAGACACAATAATGTAGATGTAGATAGCAAATCTAGCCTTCAGTCAAATCTGCATTCAGATTAGGGATTCATCTGCACCAATAATCTCTTTCTACAACCAGCTTTAAGTGGATGCCCATGCAAGGTTAGAAACAAAGAAGTGTCTGATATGCAGTATGTAATTCTTTTAGTGTCCAGATGTTTTCAGCTTGAATGTTCTCTGAATGTGAGTCAGTCTCTTTAAGAATCCTCATTAGACCTCTTGTGGGGACTGTGCAGAAGCACCATTGGATTTGTGACTCTCTTACTATGTTTTGGTTTTCTAGAAGCAATATCTAAGAAATGATGTAAGAAATGATTTAGGAATTTATGTATGCTTGACTGCATACATCATGATTTAGGAACTGATGTGATTTGTGAGTGATATGTGGCTGCATCAATCATTTGGTGAAAGCTGATAAGAATGCTATACAATGGATATTTTGTTCTGGCTTTTTAGAGTACACTTTCCGATACAAAGTGAATGAAGGTGTAGGGATTCCAAAAATCCCAGTTCATCCCATTGGATATCACGATGCAGAAGTGTTATTACAGTGAGTATACGTCAGTCCTCTTCACCACAATTTAGTATCCACAAATGTACTGTGAGATTTTTTTTATTCTAAGATGGTATAATTGGTAGAGTTACTTGTATTTATTGTTATTCTGTAGTAGCATGTGCTTCAGAAATGTCAAAGATTTGGAGCAATCTGTTTCTGGCATGATGTTTTTAAGAATTTTGTAAGCCCATTTTGGTTTAGGTGCAGCAGCTATTAAAGGAATTTCTGGTTTTAGCCCACTGCTCAACTGTTTTTCTTGGTTTTCACTTCACAGAGCAATAGGAGGACCTGCAGCTCCAGACAGCGCCTGGAAGGGAGCTCTGAATGTATCTTATAACGTAGGGCCAGGATTTGTAGGCAGCTTTTCAACAAGGTCTGTTTTAACACTCACCTGTTCATAAAAATTGCAAAAATGTCCACAAGAAAAAGGCTGTGAAACAACACAACCAGAGGTGCTTAATAGCAACATACAATCATAGAATGGTTTTGAATGAAAGGGACCTTGAAGTCAAATCTAGTTCCAGCCACTCTGCCCTGGATAAATTAACTTCATTCTTAGTGGAGAACGCTCAATGATAAGTATTAGAATTTGGAGGTAAATGGTCAAAACTACAGCGTTGCTCAGTGTTCCCCAATGTAAATGGATAGACAGATGCAAAGAGTATATATCCAGTCCGTCTGTCTTTCATGTTTCTAACAATCAAGGGGAAAATAGTTAAGCCAATTTGTAGATGTCCAAAAAGGAAGCACTACTAATTCAGTAGTACTCTCCTAGATAGCTTTCCATTGTCCACTGGAAGCCTCCCAGTGTTTCTTTGAACCTAAGAGCTGTGGAATGGTTTGTGAGTCCATCAACTGTTTCCCAAAGCTGGTAGTTCCCATGGTGGAAAGTCTGCTTCATTTTCTTATATTCTGTTATTTTTACAGAATGTGTTACTAATTTGATTAGGGAGAAATTGGACTTGGAACTGTTGGATAAGCAATAGTATTTTGCTCATTACCTTTCTTCATCTCTAATGGAGAAATAAAACTAGTCAGGTCTCCAGCACTAAGAATCACTTTCAAGTACACCAAGCCCTATAACAATTGTGGTTGGATGTCAATGGTTTGACTGGCTGTCAGGGACTGTCATGGCATTCCTGGTATCTGATAACTGATAAACAATGTTTAAAAAGTTAAGATTGTTTTCACATGGGAATACATCATGTAAATGTAGTTCCAGCTTACATTAAATTTTACTCTATGAGGGCTGGTCAGTAGCAATGAACAGTGTGTGAATATGATGTGTTGTTACCACTGTTCAAACTCCTGCAGAACAAGATATTTTTTTGACACTCTATAATTTTGTAAAGACTTCATTTATCTTTATTCTTTTCTTCTCTGTTCTAAAACCATCTGAAAATGAACAAAGTAGGAAAAAAATAAGAAAGCATAATCAAGGTGCTGTTTTGAATGTCTTCAAGAGTAATAAAACCAACAGTTAGGAAAGAACTACCATGATTCATTGTGAACACGTAATACAAAGGAAATACTTCTGAATGCACTTTTTAACATCTTCCCACTTGATAGGAGAAGTAGTTTTTGTAAATAGAGACTAATCCTGCATATACTTTCCTATCAGAGTAATTCTATATCAAAAGGAGACTTTTGAGTCTAGGTAGACAGACATTGCACATGGAAATGTGCAAGTGTAAGCATGTTCAAGCCACAGGTGCCAGTTACTTTCTGGGCAGTGATCCAGTAGCTGTCTTGGGAAGTGGATCTGGATTTTGACAGCCATGCAGATTTGCTGCTGAAAAGATGTGAAGCTCTTGGGGTTTTGCCAGACCCCAAATTAGTGTTGTTTCATTCTTTGTGTCTTCTATAGGTTAAAAGGGGCTGAATAGTAAATTATCTTTAGTTCTTCTAATACCTGAATTTCCTTTCTTTTTATGAAATTTCACGAGAAGTTTTTTTTTTTTAATATATTATTTTGCTTTGACTAATCTTGATCACTTTGATCTGCTGTCCTAAACAGAGATTTCAATGTATTTGTGCATGACTGTTTATAATGACCATCTTGCCAACTTCTATCACAATTCATGTAGTTTTACTAAAAAATCACAGTGTATTCTTTATAAAAATATTTATATCTGCAGTTATCATTTTGGTCAAAATTCAGGTTCATCTTTAGTTACTGTGTAGACTTTTCAGTTTCCTGCTCTAACATATGTTTGACCAATTGTCACCCATAAAAAACAATTCAGTAAATTCTGTAACCATTTGAAACCTTAGAGGCTGACCTGTATAGGCCTCTTTCTGTCAACAGTTTAACTGGAAATAAGAAATTGGAATCTGATGCAGCATGATGGATTAGATAAGCGCTGAACACACAAAGCAGAACAGAAACCTTCTTACTTACAAGTTTCTCAGAGATGGTTACACCAACTGTGTTTCATTTCAGAAAAGTCAGAATGCACGTTCATACAAACAATAAAGTTGCTCGAATTTATAACGTCATTGGTATCATCAGAGGAGCTGTGGAACCAGGTGAGCATAAGGTGCCTGAGGATTTTAATTCCTTCTTTATTTGGTGTTTGGTGAAATTGTCATCGGGTTGCAAGAAAAAGTCGCTTTCTAAGATAGCCAGATAGTACTGGAATCTTTTGATTATTAAGAAGAAATCCTTAATAACTTGTCCCATCCCTCCACTACACTGTTTTTAATAGGCATTCTCAAGAATATACTTGAATTATAATGCTAGAATGATAGACATAATTCTTTACATGCCTGCTCTTTTACCATGGGATTCTGCTTATATAATTAATATGCATTGTCAGGCAAATCTTGACAGAATGCAATGTGCAGAAAACTGCTTATGATTTAGGACCTTAACATCCTATTACTGGGACTGAGTAACATGACATGCATAAAAGAATGTTAATTCAAAAAGTGTGTAGAATCCCACTTTCCCCTGTTCCAATCCCCTGCCATGGGCTGGTTGCCCAGGGCCCATCCAACCTGGCTTTGAGCACCTTCAGGGATGAAGCACCCACAACATTTTGGGCAACTGTGCCAGGGCCTCACTGCCTTCAGTAAAAATGTTATTCCCTGTATCTAATCTAACTCTTTTAGTTTAAAACCTGTTGGCTCGTGTCAAGCTTCTCCATCCTGAACACTGGCTCCTCAGGGCTGTACTCAATCCATTCATCCCCCAGGGCTTGGAATTGCCCTCAGCCAGATGTAGGACCTTGTACTTGGCATTGTTAAACTTCATGAGGTTTGCATGGGTCGACCTCTCCAGTCTGTCTTCATCCCTCTGAATAGCATCCCTCCCGTTCAGTTGTTTCAACCACACCATGCAGCTCGGGGTCACTGACAATGCTGATGAAGGTGCACTATCACAGAATCACAGAATGGCCAGGATTGGAAGGGGCCTCAAGGATCATGAATCTCCAACCCCCTGCCACATGCAGGTCCACCAACCTCCCCATTTAATACTAGACCAGGCTGCCCAGGGCCCCATCCAGTCTGGCCTTGAACACCTCCAGGGATGAACGGGGCATCCACAACCTCTCTGGGCAGCTGTTCCAGTACCTCACCACTATCTCTGTAAAGAACTTCTCCCTGACATCCAACCTAAATCTTCCCTCCCTCAACTTAAAACCATTTCCCCTTGTTCTGCAGTTATCTGCCCTTTCAAAGAGTTGACTCCCCTCCTGTTTGTAGGCTCCCTTTAGGTACTGAAAGGCTGCAATGAGGTCACCCTGCAGCCTTCTTTTCTCTAGGCTGAACAAGCCCAGCTCCCTCAGCCTGTCTTTATAGGGGAGGTGCTCCAGTCCCCCCACTAAATCCCACTGTCCATGTTACTGACAAATATGTTGAATAATAATGGTGGAATCAATAGAAATGCAAATAACCTAAATGCATTTTTAAGTCAGGACTGATATTGTGTGCTTGTTTGCAGATAGATACATAATTTTAGGAGGTCATAGAGACTCCTGGGTGTTTGGTGGTATTGATCCAAGTACGGGTGCAGCTGTTCTTCAGGAGGTCGTTAGAAGTTTTGCTAAAATGAAGATGGAAGGTAACTTACTTGTTATGAACTTAAAGTGATGGATATGGAAAAGATCAGCTTTGAGAGACTGTGATGAATACTCTCAGTAGCAGCTGTTTTGATTTAAGCTTCACCTTTACAGAAAGATGGTTGTATATTTCATTATGAAACATAGAAATTTGTTGAAGGGATGCAAAATGCAGCATTGCATCTTAGTTGGCTGAATTTATTCCCTCATCTTTCTCATCAGTGTAATATTACTATTTTAGTTGTATGGAATGAAAATTTTACATTAAGAAGAAATGTCTTTGCAGCAGTATGTTTCTCTAAAGAACCTAGAATTGTTTTTTTTTTTTACTGCTATTTCAATTAAGTCTATTTTTTAAAAGTGATTCAATTAACTGGGGCAAAATTAAACTTGGAAATTAATTTTGTGACTGCAGGTTGGAGACCTAAGCGAACTATCATTTTTGCCAGTTGGGATGCAGAGGAGTTTGGATTGCTGGGTTCCACAGAATGGGCTGAGGTAAATCATGTGGTTTATTAGCACTGGAACATTTAACAGATTATTTTGCTGTTAAAATTTTATTTACGAGGCTGTATTTATAGCACTTGGATTTTGCTTTCAAAATATGTAAAAGAAAATACTTAAATATTTTTGTTTAGTGTTTTTATCAGTAGAACACAAAATTGCAGAACAAAACCAGAAACATAAAACAGCATCGTTCTTATGTTAACAAAGCTGAGATTTCTCTTTCCTTGGACTTGCAGTAACCTTTTCTGCCATGAAATGATGTTTTGCTTCCAGCTGCAATAGACACTCTGCCCCTTAATGTTGTTTTATGGGATATTAGACAAAGGAAACATAATATAAATTACCTTTAAAATTATTTATTGAGTGGAGGGAATTGGTACTAAAACTTCAACTTTCCTGAATTCCAGTGGTAAGAAAAGTGTACTGTATATTAATCTTCTATTTATTGTTTTTTTTCTCTATGTATCTGGGCACATTTAGATGCTATCAAGAGAAAAAAGAACAATTCTTTTAAGTATGAGGTGTATGAAAGCATGATACTTAAAAGATCTATTTCTCTTGAGCGAGTAATGAATAGATTAGTTCTTTGTATGCTTGTTCTCATATTACTGCTGCTGCTCTGTAATGTTCTTTGTTTAATAATGTAACAGCCAGTAATCCATCATCCACTATTTCACTCCATGGCAGCTGTAGTAGATTAGAAGCCTCTAAGCACCACTCATATCTGAACCTCAATGTTTTTCTGTTATTGTTTTCCTGCTTTGTCTCAGTGGTGTGCATTCCTCCTCTTTGACACCAAAATTAGATTTTAGTTTCTCTGGAGACATTCCTCACAGCTTACATTCATTTTCCTGCAGCTGCCAGATCTGCCATCTACTAAATCTTGGGGAAAATTAATCCATTATATTTACTGTCTTCTCTGTAACAGAGACTCTGCAAGTGTGGCAACATCCTTTTGTTACATAAACACATCTTGAAGGAATTTAAGCTGCAAATACGCTTTTCCACGTATGCATGGCCCCATGTATGCACATACAGGATTGCTTTCTTCTTTCATATTCTCCTGCAGAATCTTCTCTAGTGTTTGTCTGTGAGTGCATTATCAGGTTATCAATTATCAAGCTAATTTGTAGTTCGCATGATTTAAAAATAATTAGTTGGTTATAAATTGAATGAATCAAGTATCAATTACCAACCTAATTAGAATATCTATTACAAAGCCAAGATTTAGTAACATACCACTTCATGATTAGAATATCAATTCCAAAAATAATTACCGGTTTGCAAAAAAATTCAGCATGTGTGTGTAAATATTTATCATGAAAGCAATGCTTAATTGACTCAAAACTGCTTTGATTCATTGTTTTTAGAAATGAGTGAGTGTAGAAATGACAGCAATACCCACTTGTTAAAATTCAGTTAGATACTGGAATGTGATATCAGTGGCAAAACTGGTGAGGCTACATTTAGAATACTGTGTACAGTTCAGGGCTCCCTGGTTCAAAAAGGACAGAGATCTCCTAGAGAAAGTCCAGTGGAGGGCAGAAAGATGATAAAGAGCCTGGAGCATCTCCTGTATAAAGAAAGGCTGAGTAACCTGGGTTTGTTCAGCCTGGGGAAAATAAAATTGAGGGGGGGTCAGATTAATGCTTGTAAATATCTAAAAGGAGGTGGGAGGCAAATGAATGAAGCCAGTCTTTATTCAGTGGTGTGTAGTGATAGGACAAAGAGCAGTGGCCTAAAACTTGGACGTAGAAAGTTCCATACAAATATGTGGAAGAGCTTCTTTATGGTAAGGGTGACAGAGCTTAGGAAAGAGGTTGCCCAGATAATTTGCTAGTTTCCTTCTATGGAGATATTCAGGGCCCATTTGGACTCTCTCCAGTATGAGAGGTTGGTTGCTTTCCAGAAAAAAATGAGTCCCAGAAGCAAGAGTGAATGCTGTATGCTGAGATCATTGATCCATCCTCAAACATCACAATAATTGGTGAAGAACATTGTGCTACTTATCCTGACTTGTTTTCTAAAGGTAATGTGGTTAAAAACAAACAAACAAAAAAAACCCACCTAGTATACTTAATATGCTCTTGAGTAAAGGTCACTAAATGAAGGCAATAATTACACTTTTACAACCCCAGGAAAATGCCAGAGTCCTCCAGGAACGGGCAGTGGCGTACATCAACACAGATTCTTCTATAGAAGGTGTGTCTTACTTTTAAACTCACTTTACTTTATGGATGTCAGTTTTAGTAGTTCACTGTGTATTATTATTGCATCCAGAGCTAGCAAACATCAATTATGTAATTAATATTCAGAGTAATTGTAGCAAATACAGAATGAAGTGGAGGGAGAGGACAATTCAAATCCTCATGTTGCTTGCTTGTTGCAAGTAGTGCCATCCATGAGCTGCAGTCCACATATCTGGAAGCCAAAAGGCCTCCTCTGTATTCAGTGTTGTGTGCAAATGAACTAAGCAGTCTGAATTTTTAAATCTCTCTTAACTGCTCTAGCAGTTATTATACAATTATTGTTATGATGTATGGCTGACTTACACATACAGCTCCATTTACTGTGGAAGTGTCGTATCTTGGGACACTATACTTATTTACAGTCACGGGACAATTAGCATCAAAACCTTGGGGTTGTGTTTTGTAGGTGTGGGAAATCGTTTTGTTGCTTTGGGATGGGGTGCACCCCTTTGTGCAGTGCTGTGAAGAGGGAGGCTGTGCAGAGTGCCTGAGCTGTCATAGAAAAATAACCTCTCCGGAGTGACTCACAAAAAAAAGTGACCCACTTATTTAATTTACCGTGTCCTTCAGATTCTCAGAAGAATCTGGCATACAGGAATGCTAGATTCTTTCTTTCTTAGAAACTAGACCTGGGAAGTTAGAGCAAGCAGAATGACCTAAATCAGAATAGCAAGAATAATATCATTAGATTATTCTGAGCTGCGTAACAGAAGGTCTTCATTTGCTGTTTTCTGTGCTGAAATCAGCACAGAATCATAGAACTGTTTGAGTTGGAAAGAACCCTTAGAGGCCATCCAGTCCAACTCCCTTGAGGTAAAGAGGAACACCTACAGCTCCATCAGGTGCTTGGAGCCCTGTCCAGATTCACCTTGGGTGTCTCCAGGGATGGGGCATCCACCATTTCTCTGGGTAACCCGTGCCAGTGCCTCACCACTCTCACTGTCAAACACTTCTCCCTAATATCCAGTTTAATTCACACCTTTTGTTTGAAACCATTTCCCCTTGTCCTGTCACCACAGACTCTGCTAAAGGGTCTGTCCCCTTTGTTCCTGTAGTTCCTTTAGATACTGAAAGGCTGCTCCCTGAAGCCTTCTCCTTCAGCTCTCCAAGCTGAACCCAGCTCTCCCAGCCTGTCCTCGTAGGGGAGGAGTTCCATCAGTGGAGCCCCATGAATCTGATCAGCACCATATTCTCAGTTCTTTCTGGCATTGCTTTCCCCGTATTAAACCCAACCGCTCTGAGCTTACTCTGTGTAAATAAAATGGATGTCAGTAGGCACATTTAAAAACTCTTTTTACTTCTGTCAGCTGAAAATGCTGTCACAAAAGGATTGGAAGGAAAGAAAAGCCAAACCCAGTTTCTAAATGCTGTGTTGGAGGTTGGGTGTAAGGACAGTAGAGCTGTTCCTTCAATTATACAGCATACATGCTGTGGAAAAAAATGGAGCAGAAGTTCACACTTAGATTTCATGGATGAAATAATAGCTTTACAACAGCTTCGTATCTCAGCATGGATTGTAACACATTTATTTTTTTCACCTGATCTGCAGCCAACATGCTGCTGCATTAACTATTTTCTTCCAAATCCTCATTACTCAAACACGTCTCTTGCTTTGTGTATTAAAGAAAGTGTGAAAGTAAAACCAGTGGGAAAGATATGCAATAAGGCAAAAATGTACCATCATCAGTGGACTGTTTTAAGTATTTGGACATCTTTCACTTTCCTTCGAGCATCTGTTGTAGAACCAAAGCATCCGTATACTCTGGGAATTAACTTTTTTTATCATCATGCATTTTCTACGGTGCTTCTTGTGCCACGTTTTGAACAGCAAATTCTTTCTATTCATTGGCCTCGAGACTTGAAAATCCATAAAAGGAATAGCAAGTCATCCTTTTGATTATTTTTGTGTCTCTAATTTCCAGTTCTCAAGTAGAGACTCTTGCTGGAAACATTATTAATGTTATCAAATGATTTTAACATTACCTAGAGTTTTTTACATTGCTGTTGTGTTTTCTGTAATTGTTAGTCCAGTGCTCTTGTGAGCATGCAGTGGATGACCCCAGGTCTAAAGCATAATAAAAGTGTTTTCTGATGTTTCATTATGTCAGAACCTTCTCACCCTTCTAGTTGTCCACATCTGAGAGGAGAGCCCAGCTGCTGTTGGGTGACTACAGAAACGGTTGTTTTGCAGACCTGCCTCCCTCAGCAGTGACAATAGTTTCTTTGCAGTGGGGCTCTTGCTGCTATGGCTGACAGCTTCCCTTTTTGATACTTACCCACTTACGATTGCATTCTCTTTAATGCAGGCTTTCGGGAGCATGTGAGAGACAAGGCACAGGGAGTGACAAGTAGCTGATGAAGGATAGTTGCGCATGTACTAGAACTATGGGGAAGCTTCAATACATTATTTTGCATGTTCAATAACCAGTGCATTATTGTTGTGTAGAAACAGGAGCTTACAAAGTGTGATTAAATACACAATCTGTTTCTGTGTATATTCTGAGGAAAGATCTACATTCTTTGCCTTGGAGTCGAGGAGTTTGTCTAAGAAAGGATTGCAGGGCTCAATCCATTAGGAAGATAATGTCAGTTGTATGCGGAGGGAAGATTTCCATGTCTGTGCTTCATTTTCAGGCAACTACACATTAAGAGTTGACTGCACCCCTCTTCTCTACAAACTGATATATAATCTAACAAAAGAGGTACTGAATCAAAGTGTTTATTGTTCTTGTTTTCTGAGAGTGTGCAAATTTATTGGATAAAATGGGACTACTGAGTAATATTGCTTTTGTCTTATAGCGGTGCTGAAAGAATCTTGATCCTACTAAAATCAGTAGCAAAACATTCTCTTAGTGGTGCACAGTCCTGGCTCACAGGCTGAAATGTATCACTGACATAACTGGAATATTATTTGCAATATATAGTGAAATAATTGTATGTAGAGATAACTGTATATATATGTATATACAAAAATTGGAATATAGATAATTGTATAAATAAATAAGTTTGAGATAAGAAAAAACTTAAGCAAGATCAACTCTTGTAAGCATGCAAGGAAATAAACTGCACTTGACATTCAAGTACAATCTATTACAATCTAAAATCTATTTCTTTTCACGTTGCCTAGATATCAGTTTTTCTCAGATCCCCTTGAATCACCTCCAGATCTCACTGAGCTTCTGAAACACTGTAATAAATATCAGAGGACAGAATGGGCTTTGTAGTGAGCCAGATGTATGGATTTGCTTTATAACAAGTGGTCAGATCATGTCTCCTTTGCTTTTTTAACTCTCAGCACAAATTATCATGAGGCTGAAAGACTTATTTTCTCTCTCTGAAGAATCTTATCTACATTAATTTTCTCTATGTACTCTTTTTTTTTTTTTTTTTTTTTTTTCCATGCCACAGTTTTCTAGAGAATAATTTTTGGCTATCTTTTCTTAGTTCTCAACCTGTGACTGCCTCCCATCAGTTTGGAAAATAAAATCATGGTTCAGTTTTTACAGTACTTCAATTCTGTAGTTTTCAATTCCAAACCATCTCTAATTTACCAATGTTGGTGTGTCCCAAGTGACCACATACCTCTCGTGAAAGCCTTCTTTTCCCCTCCTTTGACCTTCCCTGTAAGATCAATTGAAGTTTTTGGGATTTCCCCAAGGAAAATTATGTTTTGATGGACTGAAGAGAAACCAGAGATACTAATGGCAGTGTGTTGAAAGATTGCTTCTACCTAGGCCACCATTTCTGGTAGTATAGAAACATATGTACAAGTGACTGATAGACACTGTAGAGCTGTGATATATCTTTTCCTTGCCTCACCAATTCTACCATCATAGAATAAAATTTGTGTAAGGATTTGAATATCTTTATTCTCCTGGGATCTGATTCCAAATTTAAATCTAAGTTAGAGTGAACAGTTCATTTTACAAGGTTCTTAGCATTGTATGAAAGCACTGGCCAATGGCCAATGGTTTTGATATGACCAGAGCTGTTAGAATAACATCTCCACCAGAGCATGAAGCACTTTTACTTAGCTATGTCAAGAGTTCATCTTGCTCCTGTTATGCCATTTCTAATTTAGCCTTAAAACTTTACTGAAATGCCCTGAAAATGACAGCAGTCAAATGAGTGCTTCACAAAGTTGTTATTTTTTCTGCTAACTGTTGCCATAATTTTAGAGGTCAGAGCTCCTAGGATTTTCAAGGATTTTGGAGTCTGTATGTTTTTTAGTGCTGTATTAAGACTCAACAGTATTATGCATCTAACCATGCACAGTTATGATTTGCATTAAAAAAAAGAATGGATAACTATCCATTTTATTTATTTATTTTTTTAAGGTAAGTGTGTCTTGCACAATAGGGCTCCAATCCTGGTTGTTTTCCACTGTGTTCCACTACTTTAGACCACAATTCCTTTATAAGCTTCCTTTAAGAAATGCCAATTTCAGGCTCAGCCTGTTGAGGGAACGTCATTGTCTTGCAATGCAAAGTTGTGATGATGGCTTAAGGCTGTCTTCTTGCCAGCTGAGAGGTGAACAGCTGGAGCAGCTCCACAGTACTATCCTGTGCACTTGTACATATGCTTACATAGTGCTATAATAAGTTGGTAAAAAGTCCTGGAAACTCCAAGTACGCTTCTGCTTTCTTCCAAAACTAGATGGGTTTAATTTTGTGTCTTGCAGCTTTTATCTTGTTCTACCCTCTGCCTGTGGTTGGTTCCAGGTGCCTGTACGATGCTATTTAGTTGTATATAGCAATAAGCAGGGTATGTGTGCCTCCTTGCATACAGCAGTGCTGTTGGTTAAGGTCCCTTTTGATACCAGTTTGACTCTGAGTCAAATTTTCAGTGAGATTATAATGTATTCTTTTCCAGATTTCAAGCCCGGATGAAGGCTATGAAAATAAATCTCTTTATGAGAGTTGGCTTGAGAAAGACCCTGCACCTGAAAATAACAGTTATCCCAGGTAAATAATTAGTCTGTTTTCACTTTCCCAATGTTTTTGATGTATCATAGCATCGCTCCTCTCCGGAACTCTTCAGGATGTGCTGTTGTTGACAGTGCTGCAAAAATCTTTTAGTACCTGAAGTCTCTAACAATATTTAAAATAAAATGTCATGACCTTTTTTTGAATGATTGTGACATCTGTGTGCACTACAAGAAAAAAATGCTCTGTAGAAGTCTGTTTTTAACAGAAAAACATTTTGGAAAGCAAATATGGAAGTGCAGGGTTAGGAAAAAATCAAAGTATAGTTTAGTTACTCTTCTAGATGAGTTAATATCAAGACAATTTTGCTAAGCAAGTACTTTGTCGAAAGAAACCGCCTCAGGCAGTAATTAAAAAGCTCTCATGATACTTATTCTTTGTTTATACAATGTTTGTAGATGTTATACATTAAAAATCTATACTTGAAGATATTAAGACCTCAGCACACTGTTTAATCCCATGACTGGTAAGGCTAAATCTTACATTCTCATAAGGCAAATAGAACTGCCCCCTGTATCATTCGACCCAAATGTTCTGCATGGATGAACTTTCAAACCTTGGTAACGTTCTTCTAGACACATTAAACTCACTTAAGATTTCTTCCTTTTGAAAAATCTAGATCTAATCCCTCTTAGCTGATACTGATCTGTTTGTTTTTTTGCAGAAATAAATACTAACAGAAGAAGCTGGGTTTTCTTTTTTTTTTTTTCTTTCTTTTTTTTTTTTTTTGGTCAAGAAATGCCAACTGTCTACCTATTCTCTTGTCTAGACACTTAAAACTTAAAATAAAATCAAATACTTAAAAAAATAATACTTAAAAAAATACTTAAAAAAAAATAAAATCAAAAACTTAAAATAAAATCATATTTTGCTTTTTCTCTGTATTGCAACACCTACCCAGCAGATGGCAATATTTACTTGTAAGTAACAAACGTTAACGTCTTCTGCTGTGGAAATTATTTGCCAGGCTTTGTACTGTGGAATATGCTAAGTATGTAAGCACATCTGTCTTTACATATATTGCCTCCCAATTCCTTTTAATTTGGGAATAGGCATTTAATATTTTAAGCAGAGACTTATCTGATGCAAATCTACACTTCTCGTGCATGCCATGTTAATTTTTTTCCTAATGTGGTCACAATCAGGGGTGCTACCTTTAAGAGAACCTCGTAGTAATACTGGATACTGGATTAGTGTGCTGGAATAAAATCAGTTAGGGTAATTAAGCTTGCTGCTCATCTACTCTCTGATCTGCCTGCCGTCCCCTGGTGTGCCCTTCAGAAGCCTTGACCTCCATTTCTATGAAAATCTGCATTTTGCATACATTACCACCATTTTATAAAATAAGTCCTGCCTCTCTGATGTGTTCTGTTTTCTACATGCAGAATAAACAAACTGGGATCAGGCAGTGATTTTGAAGCTTACTTCCAGCGACTGGGAATTGCATCTGGCAGAGTCCGCTACACCAAGAACAGGGTGAGCCAACAGATTGTTCAGTAGTGCTGAACAGTCATCTTTTAAAAGCATTTATTCATAGTTAATAAAAAAAAAAGCTTCAGTGAATTTTTGGCTCATTTTTGACTCATCAGTACCATTTTAGAATTTAACAAGAAACCTAATGGCGTGGAGAATAAAACGTTACTGTAATGTGTACGTTTTATGGGCTATCAAGTTCTCAGGAGTATATTTATAGTATCTGATTGGGAGGGTGGATTTCATTCCACTGTACTATTAGTAGTCCCCTTAATATATACATCCCCCTGGAGTTTGTTCAGGAAACTGTGCAATATTCAGAGGAGCCACGGCTGAGGATTTCTGTGATCCCAGACTTCCGACTGATTTTCAAACCAGTGAAGGCCATGTCTGTACAAGGGAACTGAAGTCAGGTCTGCGTAGGTGGGAAGAAGGAAACCTGCTCCCTTATTCTTGTGTGACAGCCCGTGGATTTGGGTTGCTTTATTCTCTGAAGATAAACACACAAAAAGAAGGGAAGGAGAGTAAATTGTGTTTTGTAAGAAGTAGCTTTTTAGATCTGGAAGCCGTGCAGAACATCATGGCAGCAATACAACCTTAACTGCAGTCACCGACAAATTCACTTGCTCTTTTTTTTTTCAGAAAACAGACAAATTCAGCAGTTACCCTGTTTATCACACTGTGTACGAGACCTTTGAGCTAGTGGAAAAATTTTATGACCCCACCTTCACGAAACAGCTAGCAATTGCCAAGCTGCGAGGCAAACTCGTTTATGAACTTGCAGATTCCCAGGTTATTCCATTTGACTGTAGAGACTATGGAGAGGCGTTAAAAGGATACAGCAACAGAATTTATAAATTGGCTAAGAAACATGAAGAACAGTTGGAAGCATACAGAGTGTCATTTGGTGAGTAATAGCCAAAGCAGAATTTGCTGAATGGGTCAATCGGATTTATGCAGTGATATGATATATCTGTTCTCTCTCTGAAACTGAATTCCTTTTCTGTTTCCAACCTGCTATCATGTTAAGATGCACTAAAAAAAAGATCTTTCTGAAGCTAACTGGAATTATTATTTAGAGATGAGTGAGTTATGATAATGTTCATTCATATTATTAGGTGTGTTATCACACTACTAGTGAGCAGCCATGAAGCAGAATCAAAAGCAGAACAGAGAGATAGTATCAACCTGGTTCTCACCTGTGACCAGATTATTTTATCTTCCTTAAAAAAAGAAGACAACCCCCCCCCCCCCCCCACCGTAAGGTTAGAGCAGGTCTGAGACTGCCTCATGAGACTGAATGTATACAAGTCTATGGGGCCAGATGGCGTGCATTCCAGGGTTCTGAAGGAGCTGGCTGAGGTGGTTGCCGAACTGCTCTCTCTCCATCATATTTGAAAAGTTGTGGCTGTCAGGTGAGGTTCCGGGTGACTGTAGGAATGGTCACATCACTCCCATTTACAAGAAAGGGAGCAAGGAGAACCCCGGGAACTGTAGGCTGATGAGTCTCACCTCTGTGCCTGGGAAGATCATGGAACAGATCCTTCTGGTTGACATGCTTGATCATGTGAGGAATGGGCATGTGATCTGAGACAGCTAGCACAGCTTCACCAGGGCAAGGTCATGCTTGACCAATCTGGTGGCCTTCTGTGATGGAGTGACGGCATCGGTGGACAAGGGAAAGGCAACCGATGTCATTTACCTGGACTTGAGCAAGGCCTTTGACGTGGTCCCCCACCTCATCCTTATCTCCAGATTGGAGGGATGTGGATTTGATGGGTGGACCTCTCAATGGATAAGAAACTGGTTGAAAGGCCACAGACAGAGGGTGGGGGTCAATGGCTCTATGTCCAGGTGGGGGCCGGTAACGAGCGGTGTCCCCCAGGGGTCTGTCTTGGGACCGGTGCTCTTTAACATCTTTATCAATGACATCGATGACGGAATCGAGCGCACCCTTAGCAAATTTGCTGATGACACCAAGCTGAGTGGTGCAGTCGACACGGTGGAAGGAAGGGATGCCATTCAGAGGGACCTCTACAGGCTGGAAAGGTGGGTCCAGGTGAACCTGATGAGGTTTAACACAGCAAAGTGCAGAGTTTTGCACTTGGGCCGGAGGAATCCCAGGCATCCATACAGACTGGAAGGAGCAGTCCTTGAGAGCAGCCCTGTGGAGAAGGACCTGGGGGTCTTAATAGATGAAAAACTTAACATGAGCCAGCAGTGTGCCCTTGTGGCTCAGAAGGCAAATGGTGTCCTGGGCTCCATCAGAAAAGGGGTGGCCAGCAGGGACAGGGAGGTGATTGTTCCCCTCTACTTCTTGAGGTCCCTTCCAACTCTGGCCATTCTGTGATTCTGTGATTCTGTGAAGACAGATGAAATATTGGTGGCAGCTGCCTAAAATTTGAGAGACATGGCTCAAAGGCTTAATGTGACCTTGGGAAACCGGCTTCCCATCTATATCAGTGCCTGGGTGCCACTTTTAGGCAACAGAACCCTTTAATTTCTGCATAAATGCATTTGCTGAGAATGTGAGCACATTGTAATGAGGCACATAGAATGGGAGAGGCAGAATGCTGTGGATCACAAGCTCAGAAAGAATTATAGAATGGCCTGGATACAAAAGGACCACAATGATCACCTAGTTTCAACTCCCCTGCTATGTGCAGGGTTGCCAACCACCAGACCAGGCTGCCCAGAGCCACATCCAGCCTGGCCTTGAATGCCTCCAGGGATGGGGCATCCACAACCCTTCTGGGCAAACCTCTCTGGATAGTTTCCACAGTCATTCTCTTTTTTCTCCCTCTCTTTTTTCTTTCTCCTTGCCTTGTTCACCCCTTGTGTTTCTGTACCAAAGAGGATTTTTGGTCACTCCTAACACATTTGGTATCTGATGGATCATGGGTTAGAAGACATAAATTAGCTTTAATATAGTCCTCTTTTGGGTTGTCTGAAATGTGAAGTAATTCATATCAAATCCCCACGCAGGGGAAACCTAAAGAAGACATTTAGAACTTCCTGTAATGGCCTAGGTAGAAAACTCTTGACCATTTTGAAGTGATGTTTTTTGCCATGAGACCACAAAGGAAGCCCTTTGTGATCTTGATGGGTTGCCCAGACTGAGAGCTTACCTAACAGAAAGATTTAATTCAATGAGAAATGCAGTATATTATATGAGGAAAACATCAAGACTGGACTTTCTTTTTCCACTATTGGAACATCTCCCAAAATTTCTATTAAATCTTTTATTTTTGTCGTTCGTGTTTCTTTCTCATTTCACATTAGAACTTGCCCGAATTAACTTCTAAATGATGCATACACATACTATACTGGCATACACTATGTCAGGCAGGCTCTAGAAACAATTCTTGGAGCTTTTTAGCCCCATCACTGAACTGTCTCCTTAAGAACTTCACAGATGGGGCACTTTGACAAGGCATGTTTTTCAACCTTTTCATTATTTTTCATTATTTTCATGTCTCTCCTCTGATGCCTGATCAGTTTTAAAATATTTCTCAGATAAAACTATGATTCTCATTTTATGTTTATTCAGTGGCAGCAGAGTGCGTTGCAATAAAGATGTAGTTTTTACAATACTGTGAAAATCGAAATTCATTTCACCCAACATTTCTATGGAGCTGCTTATTGACATCCCCGAATGTCGGAAAGCTCTTAATTAAAACTGAATAAATCACATAATTGTCCTTCAAAACAGTTGATGAAGTTTTTAATTTGCCTTTGTGCTACCATTTCAGCTGTTCCTCTGCAACAATGAAGGCTGGAAGCCTTTTCTTCATGAAATATTTACTTGTAATAATGAGCTATTGGGAAATAAGGCCTGCGTGGGAAAAAAGAAGAAAAAAAAAAGTGACAATATTTCTTAAAATAAATAAAATTGGCAGCACAGAGTAGCTCATGAACATGAGTACAAATTCTCTTATATATTTTCAGATGACCTTTCCTTTTTCTCTTAAATCCCCTCCTACTGCTTCTGAAATACAATCTGCTGCTTCAATGCAGCCGTGATGTCAGCGGGACATCTGTCCTCTGGCAAGATGATAACTATTGCCCCAGGGAAGTGCAAATCCTCCCCAGCAAGGTGACTTCACATCACAATCCATAAACAGGTTGCAGGAGCAAAATATGTGCTTCTACTTATGTAGATTCTGTGATATTCTGGATTATCTAAAGATTTCTGAAACTTGTAGGCCAAATACACAAGTTGTGAAACTTCCTTCTGCGTAGTGAGTTTTGGTGAGGCCATTTCTGCTCACAGCACCAGCCTTGTTCTACAGAAATCAGCTGCAGAAATTGCTTCTTTTTTCCCCAGGTCTGTATCAAACAGCCCCTTCCACGGGGAAATCATTGCTGCTGGTATTGTCGTTAGCAGGAGGTCTGCTGCTTCTGTGGCTCAGCTATGGCATGGGGTTGGATGGGCTGCCAGGGGCAGAGCAACCAAATGTGCGGTGAGGTGTAGCAGGCAGAGTCTGAGATAGCAGTGATGTGGGTGGCACACAGGTCCGTGGCCGAGGTCTTTCTTCCTGCTGGTAGTGCAGCTCTTCCAAGCCTGCACTGGGGAAAGTAATACATTCTGTGAGAGACAGGAAAACTAATGCACGCGGTGCAGCCAAACACGTGTAGTCGCGCTCGCCCTGGTTAAATGGAAGGCGTGTTGGGCTCTGCAGGTCGTCTGAAGTTGCTTAAATCCTTCCCATTCCAGATCCTCTTTTTTCCGCCGTGGGGAACTTCTCGGAGGCTGCTGCTGAATTTCACAGGAGGCTTGAGCAAGTGGACAGGAAGGAGTAAGTCTGAAAAAATAAGGACGTGTATCTCCGTTTTGGTAAAAGCTCGTCTCTTGGTTTTTCCCTTCTTTGTCCCAGGGTACTCCTGAAGCCCTCCATCAGACTTTGACTGGAGAAAGTTACAAATGCAGACCAGCTGAACTTTTTGTCAGTTTTGGATTTGCTCCTAGTGCAGCCTGCATTTCTTTCTCTCCTTGGGGTGATATTTATCTTGCTCAGTTTTCAGCCACCTTAAAGATATAATTACTTGTCTTGATTCCCTTTATATTTAATGGAGCAAAATTAGTATTTTGAAGGAGCAGTTAATCACATCTGCTTTGGGTAGTGAGGGCACTGACTGAACAGGGAGTCTGTCTGATTAGTATGGACCAGAGCCCTTGAACTCTGAGACAGGCAATGTCTGCCAGGATTAATTTTGCTTACAGTGATGAATAGTATCAGCTGTAGAGCTTATAAATATCAGTTTGTCATTACAATTATTGTAGATTTTGCAGATAGCAGTGGAAGTTGGACTGAATTTAGACCCCTATGCTTGAATGCTGTAGGTGTCACAAATATTGATGCTTTTAGCACATCTAAAGGAGATAGAGTGATGCTTGAGAGTACATAAGACATTCACGTGGTGCTTGAAAACCTAGGGGGCAGCCCTGTGGCCTTACGTTGCACCAGAGGAGGTTCAGGCTGGATATTAGGAAACACTTCTTCTCAGAGTGTTGTGGCACTGGCACAGGCTGCCCAGGGAGGTGGCGGGATCACCATCCCTGGAGATGTTCAAGAGCTGTGGAAATGTGGCACAGAGGGATGGTTAATAGGCATGGTGGGGGTGGGTTGATGTTTGGGCATGATCTTAGAGGTCTTTTCCAATCTTAATGATTCTATGGGACTCACATGCCCTATGGGTGCAGTGGCTGGAGGCCACTATTTGCAAAACTTCACCTTCTATCCAAAGAAGAGGAGCAGTATTTGAATGAAAAGGAGCAGTCATGTTTCCTCACTATGTGAAACGCATCTTGCATCCATTTTCTGCAGCCCAGTTGCAGTGCGAATCATGAACGATCAGCTGATGTTTATAGAAAGAGCTTTCATTGATCCTCTTGGCTTACCAGGAAGGAAGTTTTACAGGTGAGGTAATAAGTTTCTTAACTTGTCCAAGTTCCTTAACTGTCTAAGTTAAGTTCTCTAACTCTTAAGTTTCTTAGCTGTCCAAGCTGATTTTGGAGATGAATTCCACGCTAACAAGCCAGCCAGTTTAACTCCTGTGTAGGCTGTATGTAGGCATCGTAGCTCAACAGATACAGTTTTAGGTACAATTCAGCAAGTAGGAGACTGTTGATAACTTGCAATCTGTACCACCCTAATTGTTCTTTCCAGTTCCAGCACTCTATTAGCCGGGATACTCTGAAGTTTTTATATAGCCCATGAGCTATTCTCTGGAGTCCTGTACATCTCACCTTCGGTTGCTTGCCTTTGTCTTTAATCCTTAGCTGGCTATTATTAAAGTTTTCTCTGTACAAGCCTGTCTGGAGGAAGGCAGTGCTCGATTCACCACCCTACCCTCTGTAGAAGTCCAATGCGTTTCTTAGTTCCACTTGCCAGAAGCTAGCTTCCAATGCCAAGTACGCAACTGCTTCACTTTGCTCACGATATCCCCCTTTTTCCAATATCTGGATACATCTGATGGCGGGATGCACCCACCTGACTCACTGGCTGATGGCATTTGCACCAAGCCAGAAGTCCCTCAGGCAGAGGGACTTCCATCCTCCTAGGATAAAGTGTTGTTCACACTTGTGTAACATTGAAATGGTTGTTTTCTGCAGTCCTTCTTGTGAACATTTTTATTTATTTATATTTATTTATTTATATAAAACATATTTATTTATAAGATGGGAGGCATGTTTCACATACTACATATGCACTTTATTACCTTTTATGAACAAAATAAATTTAAAAGTAGGACTGCAACTATTCATTATATATATATTACACAAAAAAAAAAATTAAAAAAAAATACAATTTTGTCCACTTTGGTTCCCATATAATTACTGCTTCTCTAAAGAATCCATGCCTTTCTTACCAATTCTCCACACAGTTTTCCACATTCCTTTCCCAGATTTCACAATTATCAATCATTTGCTGCATTATTTTTGGGAACTGATGTACTTTTTCTCCTCTGTTGTACATCCATTTGCTATCATTTGCTATTTTATTGCATGTTCTGTACTGTCACATTAGTTCAATATATTTGTTGAGCTCTCATTTACAAAAGTTCCTAACGTGGTTTCATTCCTAATTAGATAAATGCACTGTGTTTTCCCAAGGAGAAGGCGGCCTGTGCTAAACCTGATCCCTTCCCTGTAGAGTTGGTCCTATGGGCTGGTCTGTTCTGTCTTTCTAAAGACAGTTCCAGCTAGACTGCCTGTATATTTAGTGAATTCTAGTCTTGTAATTCCTTATTGCTTTTGTAGCACACATTTTTACAGTTTCCCCCAATGAATGCACACAATACTCATGATTTTTTTTTCTTAGTATACCTACACTTTTCTTTTTTCCCCACAGACATGTCATCTTTGCTCCAAGCAGCCACAACAAGTACGCTGGAGAGTCCTTCCCAGGTATCTATGATGCCATGTTTGATATTGAAAGCAAAACTGATCATCGAGGGGCCTGGGAAGAAGTTAAGAGGCAGATTTCCATTGCAGCCTTCACTGTGCAGGCAGCTGCAGAGACACTGAAAGAAGTAGCATAGGATGATAGCCTGGAAAAATGCACTGTAGGCAGGCTACTGCAGTGACCCAGCCTCAGCTAGCTGCTGCTGTGCCTGAGCTCCCAACCTCCAAAAGCATTTTCTTGGAGATTTACACGAAGACTCGTGAACAGTGAGGTTCCACCACTCGGACAGTGACTGTATACTTCATCCTGTAGTTGCATTTTGGAAAACAGAGATTATGGGATAACTGAGAACTGACATCTTTGCTCCTGTTGATGCTCTCACCAGTCCCAAACCAGTGGCAGCTTTTGCCTTTCCTTTTCCTTTTCCTTTTTCATCCTGGAAGAGCTCTTTCACACAGTGATGTTCCTTCTTGCCACTATTGGTGTAGGGCTGGAGTGTATGAAGTAATTCTGTCTTCTGCTAAGAGATAGTTTCCCATCAGGAGCTGCATGTAGAATCATAGAATCCTTAGAGTTGGAAGGGATCTTTAATGGTCATCTAGTCCAACTCTCCTGTAATAAACAGGGTCATCTACAGCTAGATCAGGTGCTCAGGGCCTAGCCCAGCCTCACCTTGCAAGTTTCCAGGGATGGGGCATCCACCACAACTCTGGGCAACCTGTTCCGGTGCTTCACTACCCTCACTGTAAAATACTTTTTCCTTATATCCCACTTAAATCTCCCCTCTTTAAGTAGAAGCTATTTCTCCTTGTTCTATCACTACAGTCCCTGCTAAAGAATCTGCCCCCTTCCTTCCTGTAGATCCCCTTTAGATATTGAAAGTCTAAACTGTACAAAACAGTTTAATTTTTTAAAATTATATGTATATCATCATTTGCCTCTAAGTGTACCTCTCATCTGCTTTACAGCTAATACAATTGCTAGAATTTTCTTAAATCACATTCCTGTTTGTGAGGGAGCCGATAATAAAAACTGATAATGACCTTTTTTTTTCTTTTTTTTTTTTTTCTTTCCTGTTGTATACAGTATGATACAGCTTTTCTCACAACCATAAATTGCTGCAGGTTGTGGGAATGAAATGCTTTATGTTTTATGGGGAGCGGAACAGATGTGGTGCTAAAACAGACAGAACTGCAAACAGGGCAGTGGACTCAAGAGGCTACAGCAAGAGTTATTCTCAACCCAAACGTCTTGAATTCAGGCATGGGAGCCAAAATTTACAGTAGTTCAGTCCCTCAGGGTGTCGATTTCAGGGGAATGTGCTACCAAGAACAATGACTCGTCCATAACCACTCGGGTCACTGTTCCCTTTTCTTGGGTAGCTCTTCCTGCCTCATAGATTTATGTTATGTTATGGACAGTAACTGAGTGGTCCCCAGGGAGAGGTTCTAATGCTTGGATGGTGAAAGAAAAGCCACAGGTGCCTCTTCCTCGTGAACAGCTGTTGGTGGTCACTGCTAGGGCCTGTCAGAGGATGTGACAGAGAAAAAAGAAATATATGGAGGAGCATGATTTCTTCATAATTGGCAGGTATCTTCATAATAAAATAAGCCACCTCTCGTTTAAGAGAACAAATGCTCCACCAGTACACATACACATTCAATGCAAGTTTGTGAAGCTCTGTGCCATTACCTCACCTCTGCAAAATAACCTGTCATCTCCTGTGGCTTCCATGCACTATTTGAAGCAGTACAAAGAGTGCCCAGCTAAAATCTATTGCTTCCTTCTCCTTCTCAACTTCATTGATAATTACATATGAATAAATGAGTCATTATCACCTGCTACGTCCTGAAAACTCTGTGAAGCTTTGGTATCTTACCCTTCCTCTGTTATGTTATAAAGGGATGGTGATACCAAAACACTTACTTACAGATGGCTTATGCTCACAGACTCACAGGAATTTAAAATTGGCATTAATTTAAAATAATCTCCAAAAAAACCTTACAGATCTTAAGCTTAATGAAAACAGAAGCTGATGTGGTACCTTTGTGGATGAAGCATTTGGGGTTGAGACCAGTGCTTCTCTCAACGCTTGTAATGCTTTGATTTAACAACCCTTCCCAGCACAGTCATTCATCAAGAGATGATGGAGCAGTGAGGAGCAGTGAGACTGAGGTTTCCCTGTCCCACTACCCTGACCACTGAAGTACACCATCAATTTGTAATTTCTGGTTTTGTAAGTCTTCTCAATAACAGTGTTGTCTACCTGTTAGAAGCTCTCATGGTTGGGATCCAACCAAAGCAATCTGTCAGGTTGCTTCAGCTGATCTCAAGCTGCCTTCTTTTACAAGAATGATAACAACAAACCATGCAGTGTAACTCAGTGTACCTACTAAGGAAAAGGCATTGCAAGAGGAAGGTCCTAAAGCTATGAATCAGCCCATTAAGCACATGGTCACAATCAGTACTGGTTCTGTATACACTGATTTCTGCAACAACCCAATTTCTGTCGTTCAGTCCTTCTTCTATAGACAACCTGTAACATCTCTGCATGTTTGTAATTGCCAAGAAAATGTGATCCATGTGGACTGCCCATGATTCATGCTGGCCCCTCTGGCCAGCAGATTAAACATGCCTGCTTTGTGCCTTTGCTTTGCTTTAGGAATCCATGATTGTGAGGTTGCTGGGAAAATAACCTCTGTACTCTGAAACAGAGTGCAAGGAAGCAAACTGGAATTTCCAGGCTTCAAAAGCACCTGGAGAGCTGCCCTGAGCAGGGAGGAATAGGGTGTACTCACCATGACTTGTTAGTTTCCTCTCTTACTCCAAATTCCTCTTTTTTCAGCCATGAGATTTTAATGCCATACAGTTAAGCGTGCCGTTACCAGACCTGGATGAAGGTGAACATCACTGACTACGGTGTAGCACTGAATGCAAAAGTAAAGTACTTGTGTCTGCTGTGCTGTTCTGACCCAAGCCAAAGCAGTGTGTTCCTTGCTGAGAAACACATTTCCATGCAGCAAACTAGAGAAACCAGGAGCTGAATTTAGCTGCAGTGAGACCAGAGCATTGCCATTACACGCCTGAGACCTAAAGCAACACCAGTACAGTACACATGGCTCCTGTTTAACCCTGTATCTCAACTGTAAGTACACAGCGTGCTAGACTTGAGCTTCAAGAGAAGTGCAGCAGGGACATCAGTTTCTGGCAGCAATTGTTGGGAGAAACACAGAAAGGCTTCAGACCTTGCAATGGATTGTTTCTATACTTGCTTGTGCCAGTTATGAAGCCAAGGCAGCTCATATCAGTGTCAACTGGTCTTCCTGATCGATCCAACTTGGGGAGCTTCCCAAATGTAGGAGAACTGGATTTGAGGAACTTCATGCAGAAGGGGCTGGACCTGGTTCAAGTAAGCATGGTTACAGCCTTCCATAAGGGGAAAGAACGGGAGAGGCGATAACGGGAAAAGCATTTCACAGGAGGGCAGCAGATAAGAATAGACTTGCTGTGTTTACATGGCAGCTTCCCCAGATGTGCTCTGCTAGGCTGCTCGCTGACAGAAAGCTGCTGACGCACTCCTGACTCTGCCATCCCCATTACCTCCAAACTTGGCTGTATTTTTAGGAGACGAGCCACGGTTGCTGGACGCAGCGACTGTTGTGGCAACACATCCTTAGGTAATCCACAGGCAGCAGAACGTCAGCCTGGAGAAACAGGGTCAGCTGCAAACAGAGCACACAAAGCTTTCACTCCCTCTGAGATCACTTTTCCCTTCTGATATTCCTGAAACCAGCATCTCCCTGCTGAACAAAGCAGCTGAGCTTCAGTCCTCCGGCACTTCCTACATGCCCTGAAATACTGCATGCAGCCCACGGCTCAGAGCTTTTCCACCCATTGCCACAGCTGTGGGATGAAGCTGAAGCATCCTCCCACTCTTGTTATGTGCAGAAAGAAGCACGCTTCACAATTAAAGCCAAGTTTATTGTTAGTACCATAGAATCATAGAATGGCCTGGGTTGGAAAGAACCACAGTGATCACCCAGTTCCAGCCCCCTGCTGCGTGCAGGGTCACCAACCACCAGACCAGGCTGCCCACAGCCACATCCAGCCTGGCCTTGAATGCCTCCAGGGATGGGGCATCCACAGCCTCCTTGGGCAACCTGTTCCAGTGTGTCACCACCCTCCGGGTGAAAAACTTCTTCCTAGTATCTAACATAAACCTCCCTTGTCTCAGTTTAAAACCATTCCTCTTGTAAACCATCCCCCCACAAGCTGCCTGACATGGTGCCTGGGCACCCTGCTCTGGGTGTCCCAGCTGGAGCAGGGGTGGGCCAGGTGAACACAGAGGTGCCTTCTCCTCTTAAGCACTCTGTAATTCTCTGTGTGATTCTTTTTCCATCAGCCAAACAAGCTAAAACAACCCACCAGGAAGGTGGGGAGCTGCTCAAACCAAGCAGACTCAGCAAGTCAGAAGAGACAGCAGGGCCAGAACGAAGCCTTGCTGCTAGTCATGGCAATGCTGCCTTCATGGAGCTGTCTGCATGGATCCGCACTCAGGGAGTATCTGGGGGAAGAGTCCAAACATTTCACAAACCATGGACAGGGACAGCTCTCTATACACTACCTGAAGACATACTCAGTTTTGGTAAACCTGAGGAATAGATGAAATGGACAGCTTTTCTCTTTTCACATAATTCTGCCTAAACAGGCTTTAATTTTAGAAACATCTATCATTTCTAGCCACGTGCAGTCTGAAAAATGATATTTTTTTGGAGGGCTGTAGGTTTATATGGGATTCAGAGTGTAACTGCAGAATTGAGCACTTGCTTCTCAGTCAGTACAGCACTCTGCCCTGTACCAGAGAGCAATCATCAGATGATATATCATAGCTAGTGCTCATTCTATACACAACCACATTCAAAATTTCTCAAATAGCTAGAATGTATGGAGGAAAAATCATAGAATTGTTTGAGCTGGATGACTCCTAAAGTAATCTAGTCCAACTCTGCAGTCAACAGGGCCACCAACAGGTAGATCAGGTTCAGAGCCCTGCTCAACTCGACCTTGGATATCTCCAGGGACAGAGCACCCACCACCTCTCTGGGCAATCTGTATCAGTGCCTCACTGCCCATACTGTAAAAAACTTACTCCTTATGTACAGTCTAAATCTCCCCTCATAAAAACGAGGGTGCACAACACTGCCACAATTCAAACATGCATTTTAGTTAATAACACAACTGTGAAATGGAAAAACTCATGCAAATAGCACATTTTAGCTTTAGAACAATATATTCAATGTCTTGGTACTGCCACTCAGCAACACCAAAGTGCACACCAGCTTTTGTTGAGCAAACCCCAACCACACCGCAGTTTTCAGGCAGTGGATCAACATCACGGTGCAATGATTTTAACAGGGTGATTTAAGGAAAAAAACACTAGAGAGGAATAGAAGTAAAATACACTCTGCTTACTTTTTCCACCTTTATCTTCTTTCAGTTGTTAAACCACGGCTCTTGGCAAGCATAAGCATCCCACTTCATTTATAAATTCATTGAAGTAAAAATTCTGCCACAGAAGTGCTGACAGGCTTCTGATTTTCAGAGCTAATATCAAAGAGTAATTCTGAACAGAACACCTCTGTTTAGGTTGTATTCACAAGTAAACAAATATTAACAGCATCCACACGTAAAGGTAGAATTTCTGAAGTTTGGACTCATGTTTTTGTCTACAGTACTACCTGATTACAAAACTTAAAAAGTCCCTTAGGGTCTGGAAGTGCAGAGTAGCGAGTGCCTCCAACACACAGATCTCATTTTCAATAAAGGAAGAACAAATGAGGTGAAGCATATTAAGTTTGAAGTACAGTCAGTTTTACCTTAAGCAATGAATTCTGTTACAGTACTGCAGTACCAATATTTATGTCAAAATAAACATTTCAGAGAACAAGGTTTTTGGATTACAAATATTTCAGATGGCTCAAGGTGCAGCTCTGCCTCCAGCTAACTTTCAATAATTTTTGGTTGCAATGCAGCTTTTATTAATATTTAACCAAGAGTGATTTTTTCAAATACTCTATACAAGAGGATGCTTCCTCTCACACAAGATCACTAGATGGAAAAAAATAATAATAATAATAAAAAAATGAAAGCACACATTCTGAATAGCCAGAGTTGGTCATCATACAGTAGATGATATTAAACTTGTCATTCAAGGGGGGGTGGGGGGGGGGGGGGGAAGTTTTACACTGGACGTCAGGGGAAGTTCTTCATAGGGAGATTGGTGAGGTGCTGGAACAGGCTGCCCAGAAGCTGCAGATGCTTAATCTGTGGTGGTGCTCAAGTCCAGGTTGGATGGGGCCCTGGGCAGCCTGGTCTACTATTAGATATGGAGGTTGACGGCCCTGCCTGTGGAAGGGAGTTGGAACTTAATGATCCCTGGGGTCCTTTCCAACCCAAGCCATTCTGTGATTCTGTGACTGCTCAACCGTATGATGAGTTAAGCTGAATTAAAAACACATTCAAGCATTTCACATACCTCTACATTACAAGTATCTGTTTTTACAACCCCTTTCCTCTTGGGCTCAAAAGACTGACCACAAATGCACACTTGATGGCACTCATAGACAGCAATGTCTTTATTCCTCTTCATGCTACTAAGAAAATAAAATAGTCAGCAGTTCAACAGCAAATGTCGATTCTACAAACATCATTGGATGTTGGTGCCACTTGGCCACTGCACCCCTCACAGGCACCAACCTGTGGATAACACCCACAGCATGTTAATAACTGCATTACAAACCCAAAGAGAAGTTCTATCCTACAACAAAGTCAGTCAAAAACCCCAATTTTAACCAGCATGTAGTAAGAATTTTATTGGGAAAAAAAAAAAAAGAAAACAAAGACATGAGATTAATTTCTGCATTCTGTTTTATGAATGTGCAGAATCAAATAACCATGCAAAAGGACGTTTTCCACCCCCCCAAACCGTAATTCAAGACTCTTATTTATGACAAAATTATCATTTCAAACAGTGTTCCAGACACGTAACTCATTACTTTAAATATCATCTCTCTCTTTCCTGAACAGAGACAAAAACAAACAAATGAACAACAACAAAAAAAACAGCAACTGGAAAACACCATTGATTAACAGGTACAGTATTTAACCAATAATCATGCCATTTTTAAAGAATGCAAGCAAAAACTGCATTGTTACATAGAATAAGTAGCTGTTTTTTTTCAAGGCAAAATTCTATTCAAATTGGAACTAGTCCCTAAGTTACTGAAATGGTGACTTGATAGTGCAAGTGCTCCACAAGATCATCAGATGGAAGGATTTTTGTGAGGTTACATCAGTGCCATGTAAAATGTCAAGCTGATCAGCCCAGTGCTTAACAGTTCTAGCATTAAAAGTAAAATACATCCAAGGAATGTTCTGTTCTAGATATGCAGTGTAACAGTAGTTAGGAAAATGGGCCTAAACATGAAGGAAAAGATTAGAATTTGTCACAGATTGGTACATACAAACACTGCTTTTCTTATTAAAAACACATTATGGAGAAAAAGCTTTACATGCACCTGGACAGTTCTATCTGAGACATGTAACACTGTGTTATATAAAGTACAGTGTGCTACAGTATAATTTGTAAAGCTCCAAACCCATAAAGTTATAGCTAAACCATTAACCAACGTGTTAAATACAACAAAACGTCCAAGAACATGGAAAAGAGGGTAAATTAAACTGCAAATAACCCAGTATATATTTGTTTGCAATACTAAATTTCACCATTCTTAAACAGGGTAAAGCCTATGTAGGCAAAAAATGCTTAGCTTAGCATTCAAATCTTGCTTTGGAGAGGTATTATGATTCGTTTGGCATACCACACCTTCTTTTTTCCCCCTCATTTACTAATAACAGTCACAGTCAAACCACATACCACTGAAGTGTCAACTCTCAGTAGCCAAGATGTCAGACAGCATGCTAAGGACTGTTCTGTGCAAGCACAATAATCTGCTCAAAGCACTCAGATTCAGCAAGTAAATTCAGCAAGTTTTTGTACCTCAATGATGGTTAAACACAAACGAATTTAAGAAGCTGCAAAGAATGCAGTTAAACAAAACTTAGCACAATCCACACTGTCCTTCTATTTCTAACACCATCAGCCATGAAGAATTGGGCTGTTATTTGTAAAACCTAGACCTTCTTACCTCATCTAAGCTGGAATTTTTTGTTTGCTTGCTTTTTTAAACAGGTGCTATTTAAAAAGGCTTACATCATCACTGATGTGAAAAAACTCATTATGTAACTCCTGAAGCATTCGCAGACTCCCCTGATGAGTACAAACAACAGGGAAAGAGTGGAAGGAAATCAATGAAAATACTAAAGCACAACTGAAGACCATGACTGTAGGAGCTTTCATCCATTCATTACCAAGCTGATCCAGCTCCCAGCAGAATCTAGTTTCAAAGAGGCAAAGAGTTACAGGGACTCAAAGCTGCAGTGTTAACATCAGAAAGTCCATTCACTCAGATTTTCATGAATTAAGGGTTAAATGCACTCAGCCCATGTGAATTGCTTAAAAAGGTATTTTTTTTCTAATGAAAATCACTTTCCCTTTAAAAAGGATTTTTACGATGTAACTCCCAGCATATGATGCTGCAATTATATTGAAAATCTGTAAAATAAAATGCAGAAGAGATGATACATTTACAGTATTTATATATCCACATGCATAGACAGACATTTTAACCTGCTTAGTAAATTAGAATTTTATCCTGACATTTAAATATTGCCCAAGTTCAGACTTCTGCATGCAAGAACATAGATGGCATGCTGATAGCTACAGCTGTTCAGAATTCTTCATCCACTTAAGCAATTTTTCTTAGCACTGGACTAATAAGAGCTCCAGTTGTTGGCTCAGAACACATGGAGGAACACTGGAACAAGTTTTAAAGGACCACTTGCAGGCCCGTACTTCCATAAACTTGTACCCTACCACTTTACAGCATCTGACCCTTAAACAAAAATAATTTTGAAAAAGTCATTACTAGAATTCGGTTGAATCGGTCATGTAAAATTTTGAGCTGGAACTTTCAATTTGGGCCAAGCAACCAGTTCCTCCCAGTTGATGAGGAAATGGGTAAAGAAACACCAAAACACACCACTGGTGTGAAGGGCAGGTTATTTGGTAAAGTATTTGCTACCACTTCAGGGATAAATACTGCTAGAGGCAGAACTCTGGACTTACCTCAAATTATACCTGCTGGAAAACAGTAAGAGTCTTAGAAATCCCTACTTCATTTCAGAACGTTTTTGCTGCATTCCTCATTTCACTTGGATATTAGGCCAATCAAAGGTAGGTAGGAGATGAGCATCAGCACATTTTGTGGTCAACAGAGCTGCTTAAGTTTTAGCATAATATTATATATTTTTTTTTACATAAAACCATGCTCCCCCCCCCCCTTTCAGCTGCAACCCAGAATTGCTTTTGCAAGCAGAAAGAGAAAGCAACATTAGTGCAGGAGTGTTCGCTTAGGAAAAAGCCTCATCTGTAAAACTATCATGCTTTCAGACATAAATCCTAAATGCTGCAGAACTGGAAACAAATGTAAGGTCTAGATATCTAATTATAGTTTTGCTTATGCTCCTTCAAAAGAAAAGGTACTTTTAAAATATTTTATTTCAGTGGTACACTTATGATTTGAGACAGACATTTTAACGCTTGTTTTTTGTTTCTCCTAAGGCTTGCTCTGTAAATTTAGTTCTCAGATAACTCAGGAACAAGAGAAGGCATATCTGTAACAAAATAATTTTCCTGAGACAATTACACTGTATACTGCCCTCTCGTATTACAGACATCCACACTGAAAATATACAAGATGTTGAACACTGTGGGATAGAACAGAGCATACACTTTAAAGATGCTGTGAAATATACAGTAATTTAGCAGTTTTACAAAGTTGAGGTACTGTTATTCATTTTACCACCCCTTGCCTTTTGCATTTAACAAATCAAAGAGCAAAGGTCTTGTCAACTTTGTTTTTATTTTAATTCGATCTCCTGCATTTATGCTCGAAAGACAGCAAGAGTCAGGAAGTACTGAAGCTCTTATCAAAATACCTTTTATTCCATCCCTTTACAGCCAACAGGTATTGAAACAAACATTAGTTCCAGCAGACAAAAATAGAAGTCTACAAGTGTTTTTTAACATTTACTTTTATGTGTATTTTTAATTTATATGTGGAAATGCATGTTCATCACTTTAATAAGTCAGGCTTTTTTTCCCCTTTAAAACTGTGTGCTTCATAATGAAGAGTTCTGATTCTAACATTTACTACCAAAGAGTCCCAGTCTAAACACAGCACTTGGAAAATTAACACACACTGCAGACTGACAGCACTCTGCTTGCATGGTCAGTGCATAGTAAGTAAGGTTGTAAGCAGAAGGCAACAGCTCTTTTATTTTAAATCCTCATGGAGACACTCCAACTAGAATAAATATTCTCATGGGAGCAAGAGCAGAAGAAATAGCTATTACTCTTGAAGTTGATACTTTCATTCGCTGTGCATTAGACTTTGTCGTAGAATGGAACAAGATCAAACATTAAAAAAACTATATAAAAATTAAATACTTGATTACAGTAGCAAGTCACCACTTCACAATAGGAAATTTCATCTCTTGGAATTACTATTGATCTGAATTCTCATTTGTTTGTTGGGTGTTGGATACCGGTAATTCAAGACTTGCCCATAGTAGAGGCTCTGCTTTCCTCATAGTAACCTCAATCTTCGTAGCTGTCATGTTCACATAACTCCTCTTTACATCAATTACCTGAAACAGAAGACATATTTCACACTTGCCTCAAGAAACAAACATTCAGAGGTTTGGAATCAAGTTAGGAAGAATATCTTATCATGAGATCAGCAAATATTTAGGCAGACGAAATTCTGTGTTATCTGGACAAAACCAGCTATCTCCCATTCTCAAGCTACAAATGTGTGTCTGAGCATACATTACGTGTGACTAATGCACACAGTATTCATACAACATAACATGTCAAGAGTTTTCTGTAACACAACTATCATATCCAGGATAAGATCTTAGAATAAACTGATTTAGAAGGGGTTTCAAGAAGTCACCTCATCTTAGAGCTGCTGCTCTAAGAAGAGTCAAACAGTCACTCAGGGCATTAGCTTTTGATTTGAATTTAATTATTGAATGATATGCAATTGAATTTCTTCCAATAAGCAAACAAAGCAGGAAAAAAACAGCTTTTAAAGAGAAGCAGTTGAAGGTTTGTGTGTTCTGTTGTGCTTGTCTTTTTTTTTTAATAGAAAAATGATTTTTATACTTACTCCCCATAATTTCACATTGCGATGAAATTCCTTTTCTCCTTCAAACACAATATGGATATTTAACTTAAGAGGAAAGACAGCAGAAAATTTAGTCAGCCTAAGAATATGAAGAACCTCAAATATGTTTAAGTATGCTTAAGTAAAATGTATTACAATAGGACTCAGATCCCACATGAAAAGTGATCAAACTGCCACTCACACACGGTAGTGGAAATACATTTTACCAGACTGTGATACAGTACCATAGTGTGTATATAGTGGAAATTGTTGCATTTTGTCCAAAAGAGTAAGAAATCACAGAAACATCATTTTTAGCACTCCCTAAATATTACTGCCTGTAAAACTGCACGCCATCAATAACAATGTTCAGTTATTTAAAGTCAAACACAATGAAATTATAAATCTGTAATTATTTACATATATGCCAATGGAAGTCCATAACACTCAGGATTTAATTGCAGAATCCAATTAAAATTTTTTTGCAGCCTTGTCAAAGTACAGATGCCTCAACAGGAAGGAAAAAAAAAAAACCAAACTACATGTAAGTAAACACAAGTGCCAAGAATGACATCTTAAGGCAGATACTCACTATTGTGCTATTTGCTTCTACATAGCTCAGATCAGGAACAGAGTTCTTAGCATATATAGAAACAGTCACTTCTCCTCCAGTCTGATGCCAATCATGCCTGCATGGAACTACTTTCTTTCCCTATATAAAGAAAAGGTCATGGAAAAAGATGAATTCAGAAGTATTTTTTACAATATTAGGATAAAATCCTGGGGCTATTTCAACAGCCAATAAACATAGCTAGGATACGACTACGTGCTCAGAAGTGAGTGCAAAACACTTTTACATATACTATACACACACGTGTATATAACTATAATAAATATATGTTCATGATAAAAAAAATATGAGAATAAAAGAGGGACACTGTGATGAAATGTAATAAAAATATTTTCTGTTGGATCAAACTCCTTTTCAAGACGGAAGTTATCCAGCACGTAGGAACATAAAGAAAAAAAAAAGAGCCAGAACTCGAATAAATTTTCATATCACTGCAAAAAATTAAGTATTCCTCCCTGTTCCCTAATGCATGAAAAAATGAAATAGTAAAACAAACAAACAAAAAAAACCCACAAGATCCAAACGAGTAAAAAGAAATTTAAAAACAAAAAATCTGCAAAGAACAGTCAACTACAAGTTCATTATCTGAATACAAAAACATTTAATGAATTTCTTAACATTTGAGTAGCTACTTTACAAGGCTACTTTCTTGCTTTAGGTTTATCAAATTTTCTGTTTGTTATTTATGTATCTGAAACTACTACTTAACTACAAGCAAACCTTGAAAGCAAGCAGCAATTTTGTGAGTGAAGTAAAGCACTTGGAAAGCAGTCATTATAAAATGAGGAAACAGAATCACATCTTCTGTAAGAAATCTTTGATTTTCTTTTGTTAAGTGACATTTAAGTTTGCTGCATCAAACTGAAATTACCTCAGCAATTATGAATATATTAATAAGGAGTGTTAAGCTGCAACCAACAGTAAGCCTTTCTATTAAAGCTGAATTTACCAAGAACACTTTTACATTTACACATGCATTAAGGCTAAGAAAGGCAGAAGCATACTTGTGATAGAGTACCATCACAGATCACTTCAAACTCCTTTTCTACCCTGCCATGCTGTGCACAATATCCTACACATTATTTCATAGGTAGTGATAGAAAGCAGCTCAAGAGTAAAAGCTCAAACAACCTATGAACTACGTTTCAGTATTGAAAGTTTAGAATAACCAGCTGCATAAGGCAATGCTAATGGTACTCACCGCATCCTTTTTAGTCCATACGTGTGTTCCTGTTGTGCAGCCCTCTTGGGCTAAAAACGTATTGAAGTCAGATGTTTTCCTTTTACAGCAGCTCCAGTATTTCATCCTTTAAAGTTTGCAAAGAAAGTAATGAAAAAGCATTCTTTAGGACGCTATTGTGGATACTATCATTCCTTTAAGTAGAATTACCATTCATTTAGAAGATGTTTTTCAGTCATTACTATTTTTGATTGCAAGAAACACAGAATGAGTACAAGACAACATCTATGACAACAGCAGTAGCAGATTAAAGACTAATTAAAAATTTAAACTGAGTACTAACCCCTCATGAAATATAGGCACGCCAGAATGGTACTGACACACTTCTTCAGTGCTTTGTGGTCCTTGGTATGTCTAGTGAAACAAAACATTTTACTATTACAGCAAGTTGGATCACAGTTGAATAAAAAACAAAACACAGCCCAAAAAAGAACACTGAACAAAGTAAGATAAAGTTTTCCAGCAGTTAATCCAAGTCCAATCAGAATTATTATTTTGAAAAGATATTTCCATTCACAAAAGCTTCCCTGGCACACCATGCTTACAAGCTATCTATGTATTGCTTCAATGGATACAGCATTGGTGTCACCATTTACGTTCACAGAGGTCACTTGAAAAATACTCTTGAAAGTTCAGAGAAAGTACTTAAAATAAAGTTGCCATTCATAAAAAAACACGGATTCTCAAAAGAAAGTAAATCATATATCTCTGACACTAAATACCACATCAGCTCTTCCTAATACAAACAAGTGAATTACATGAATTCCTCCCCGACCAGAGTTTCAGCCAAGAGCCCACATTTGTCAGATGTACAGTGAATTACCAACTCAAATTTTACTTTTCTGTACATAACAAGGGTAGCAGAAAAAAACTTAACCGTCTGTTTCAATCAGAAAGTAATAAAAAGGCTAACTTCAGTGTTAAAAGTGTTAAAATGTTTTCTTTGGGGATTCTTTGGGTAGGAAGTACTAAATAGCAACCTCTGGAAATGCTTCTGAAGAATATACCGGTATGTATGTACATAAAAGTAATTCAAGTGTTAACAGTAAATCACTTCTTATCAATATTTTATTTAGCATTTTAAGGTAAATGCTTCAGTATTGTATGTTTGATAAGCTTACTAATTAGAAGTTCAGGATGGATAACAAAAGAAAGAAATCTTAGACCTACTGCATGCAGTATACAAAATAACCCACATGTGTCAATACTAGTGTATGTTAACAACTGTGTATTTGTTAAGCCCAGTGGAATTTATCCAATTTCCAGTCAATTAGTATCAGAAACAAACAAAAAGAAAGAACACGAAACAAAAAAACAGAAGAGAACTCCGCGTGTAATGGTTTAGGAAGAGGGCATAAAGGTGGAACTGAATGACTTACTTTTGAACAGCCTGCATTTTTACATGGCGTCCCTATCTTGATTTCATCACTGTCCTCCTCTGTAAACAAAATTGTATTGTAGAAAAAGCAGCTAAAGTTCACAATGTAAAAAACATTTTGCTGCTATTGAGAATTTAAAGGAATTAAAGAGTAGATTACAAAAAAAAAAAAACAAAAAAAAACAAGCAACTTCAGCATGTTATTGAAATCTTCCAGAAGGGTACAAAGAAACATAAATTATGCTAATATTCCACTAACTTCATTATTTCTGCCTCAGATTTTAGCTTCTATATATTTGCACTGTTTTAAGTGGAAGAAAAAAAATAAGGATAAAAAGGATTGCTACAATCATACACAAAGAGAAACAATCAGAAGATGCCAATCATTCATTATGCTTAGTTTATAAAGACTAAGACTATAAAAGGTTCCAATTGCTGCCTATAAATAGATACAAGCAAAGAATCTGAATACCAAGTACAAAGAAAAGCTAAATGACAGTTTTCGCTAAAACATAAAAGGGTATAAAATTGCCATAAATGCACACAGATTGAATTCAGCAATTCTAGTGTCTCTAAAGGAATTAAATTTGAAGTCATCAGTGAGATAAAAAGAAGAAAAGCAGACGAGGGAGAACCAACCAGTTTTCAGGGGAATGTCATCCATTATGAATAAGCAGCTCCAATAATTGCAGTGGGAATGTATTGCTCCTACTACCCAAACTCCCACACTGTTCACATTTAACTTGGATTATAATTCTACAGAAGGAAAGTTATTTCCCAGATTACTAAGAATATGAATAATCTTGTCAAATAATTGCCTTAGAAAGAAACAACAACAAAAAAAGCAATTTATCTGTCTGACAGTAGGTATCACATACCTACTTAACTTCCTTATATCCTTACCTTTTTTCTCTTCGTTTTCTGATGAGAGTTTCAGTTTATCTAGTGCTTGCTTCAAGGAAGCTGAAACTTTCAGCTGCAAATTTGTCATTGGCTCATCTGGGCTAAAAAAAATAAAGGTCCATGTATTCATGTCAACTCCATGGAAAATAACTTATAAAAGATGACGGTAGTAACTTGTAATCTGTGATAAGGCCCTTCCTTTCTAGTCTCCCTTAAAGTAACAAACCAGATTCCTAGGTGTCTGTTCTTAAGATTAGAAATTTCAAATGCCTTTCAACAAGAAATCCTGAGTGTTGTACAATAAAAACAAATCAGACAGATTAAGGAATCTACGTTCAAACACCTTTACATGTGTTAAGAATATATGAAACCATAAACACTACTGCAAAACACTTTCTAAATTACAGAGCTTTACACTGTAATTTTGGTTTGCCATGAAGCTAAATGCTCAGCAATCCAGTGCTACCTTGTCTTAAACAGAATTCTTTTAGCTCACTTTGAAGTTAGAGACAACACAATCACTGCTACCAAAACCAAACTCTTTCAGAATTTTCACACTGTATGAATTGAGTAATGCTTAATAATCAAACAAGCTTTAATTTGGCAAACCAACCACACATCTGGGAAAGAAAAGGGGTTCTGTATACAATACCTTGGTCTTTTAATTGTTTCCAGTGGTTTTGGTGCTTGAATGATGTGTTCCTGAAATTTGGGTTTCAGTTCAGCTAGCTCTTTTCGCTCAGTGGTACTTTTGACATCTGGCTTAACAGGCTCAGGAGGTTTCTCACTATTATGGAGACCCTTTGTACAGCCCTATCAGGGAAAGCATATGTTTTTATGCTTATACATAAATGCAGTTTATTTTTTGTGCACACTTATAAAAAACTGCAGCTAGTTCTTGTGTACCTTCAGATTCATCTTCCATTTTAGCCCACATATAACATTGGCCATAAAGGTAATCCTACAACTATGACAGAAAATACCTTCATTTGGATACACTTTAAAGAAAAATACATATTTTTCACAGTTAAGGAAAAAAAAAGTTGTCCTTCATTCCTACCAAGTGTAAATAAGTTTTGATAAAACTAAGTACATCTATAAAAGCTTGAAACATAAGACGCAGCTGCAACTTTAGAGCAAGGAAAGCAGTGCATCCAAGATTTTAAGACAGCTGTAAAACAAGTAAGCAAACTTTAAACATGTAAGCAGATGTACCACTTGATATTTAACACTGTGATTTGACAAGTGTAATAACTGTAAATAAGCATGAATACATACCACAATGCTTAAGAAGTCAGAGAAGTCTGTTGTTCTTCTCTTACAGCATGACCAGCCCTATAACCAGTTTGGAACAAAAATAGAACAAGTGTGATTACCCTATTTAGCTGCAGCTTCTGAAAGACCAGTTCTTTTATTTTACAAGATGGGACAGTATTTTCAATCCCCTGCATATTTAGAAGCCAAGGACAGCTGTTCCACCTGCCATTTCTACTTCACTCACGTTGCCTTAATCAGAGAATTCACTGAACATTTTCATGACAAGTTAGGTGCCAACTCCATATGAGAGAAAGCAGAAATGTTACTTCAACCCTTAAGCTAACATTTGAGAAGAATAAACGAATTTTATACTTGAGACTACATTCACCTGTGGCAAAAGATATGGGCCAGCTTTACAATATGAAGAGACTTTCTTTAGTCAGACCTCTCAAGTACTCATTTCCCCCCACAGTTCTGGAGATCTGCACTGCAGATATACTTTCCCACCACACCGAGAGCTCAAGCAGTGAGGCACTGGCTCACTGTTCAAGAAGATGGTTTGAAAATATCCTTAAAATATTAACTATTTACACAGTACAAGAGGTAAAATGTTAACCCCTGCTCACCTGGATTACCTACAATACACATTAGAAAGAAAACCTAGAAAACTGTGATAAATTTAATTAGGCCTAGAGTTAGGAAAGCAGGGGTGAGAGGGAAGAAGCTGAACCACGCTCATTTAAGAGAAAGCAAACACAGCCTTTTGATGTATGTTTATAATTTTTGTCCTTGTAATTATGTAGAAGTCTTAAGCACTGTACTATGAGTACAGTTACAACCTTATTTAGACTGTGGCAGTTTATTTTCTATAAGTGAATTGTATTGCACAGCAAAATCACCATCAGCTCACAGACGACGTGCTAACCAGCACACAAGTACCTCCATGTACTCCAAACCACCATATGGCTGGACACGAATGGGACATACTGCCAGCAGAAGCAGTTTCTAAATACCATGAAAAACTGCTTGCCCCACAATTAAATAACAGCTCCAGATCCTAAGAAAGGCCACTTATGCTTCATCTGTATTTTGACCCAGCTTTGAACAGTGCTGGGTCCTGGACACCAGATTCCTGACCTGCTGAATGGTTAAAAAGTATTTTCAGTACTGTTTTGGCCTACCTATGCAGTTCTCTGTCAAATAATTCCCAACAGGCATTCTGTATATATCGAGTAGATCCTGAAGCAGGAAAACAGTTCAATAGAATGAATGTGGGCTATGCAGTTGGCCAAAGCACACACAGCCATCACAGATGTATTTCATTCATTACTGAAGATTTATCCTCAGAACACTGGACAGTTACACCAGAGGCACAGGTGAGCAGTCCCAACTTAACCAATGTATCAGCTTATCAGGTTAACATAATGCAATTATTTTCTATGGTAGACAAATGTCACACTCATGTTAGTACTCTAGTCATATAAGAGTGCATGCAGCTGGTCTAAATTCCAAGCAGATTAATTAACAGAGAGTAAGATACCTCTCAATACCCCCAGAGATCTATTCACAGGACATAATTAAACTGTTAAGAGTCAAATAATAGAAACACAAGGCACGCGGACTGGTATGACATTTAAACCGTAGGGATACAGTTTTAAGCTTCTTCTGCAGCTTCGTAGAATTTCATGGGGTTGCTCAAAAATGACAGACCAGACAGAGACTGACAGTCTTTGAAAAAGAGAGAGGCAAAGAAGTGCACTGTTTTACATGTATGGAAAAAAGGCATTTGCATACTCACTTTGAGAGCATCATGAAAGACTGGCACACCTGGATGATACGTGCATGAATCTAGGAGAAAATGGCTATTATTAATATTCAGGCGTACCAAGAATTCTTATCTGTTTGATCACAAACATGCAAGCACTGAGTTCACTAAAATCAATGATAAGTATCTTGTTCTTACATCACTGCTTGTGGTCTCCTAGGTTGTTTGAGGTCATGAAGTCAAAGGCCAATCTTCAACACGCACAATTTAGTTCTGTCAATACTATCAATTGCTACTAGGTTCTGTACAAACATGATGCTAAAATACCTCTTCCATTAAGTGAACTGTGGACATTCACAGATATTTATCAACATTACAGTTTTTTACATGTGTAATATCACATTTCAAATAATAAGATGAGCAACACACAACTTTACTAATACTCTGCCTACAGGTTTTAAGTGGACTGTCAACAAATCATTATGTTTTATATATTTATTCTCCCGCTTAGTATCTTCTTTCATAATACACTCAGTGCTTAAGTCTCAAGTACTAATGTGTTCAGACAGAAACATTACCTTAAGATGACATTTTGACATTTCTTACCTCAGTCAAAAGGAACACATTTTAGGACTAATGTCCTAATGTTTTGGACATTAGTCCTTCAGCAAAACTTACATACCCTCAAACTACCATCAGTACTTTTAGCTTTGGGATGCAAAGCAAATGCTAACAAAGCTTCTAAGAATAAAAGAAAACACATATACTTTGTATGAAGAGCCCAGGGCTTTGCTGCTTAGTTTTCTTTTACTTAAATAATAGAAGGTGCTCTTTTCCAAATTTATGAAAGCATGCCATCACAAGAATCATGGTAGCAGAACTAAGCTATCTGCATCTCAGATTATTTCTGAATGAAAAGACCTAAATTACAAGTTCTGACCCCTAAAAAGTAAGTGAGTTGAAAAGAGAGAGGTGCTATTAATTAGTGCTATGTTTCTCAAGACATAGAGACAATCTTAGAAACCAGTCAGGGGCAGCTATTCCTCACATATCAGATGTAAACAAGCACCTGTTTGTCCACCTGGCCAAGCCCAGTCCTCCTTGCTTTCTTAAGCCCCCTTGGCAGGGAGTACATTATGGAGAAACAACAACCCACTCTCTGCTGCTATCTCATGAGGGCCTTATGTGCACAACAACAGAAGCTGCAGAGGCAAGCAGCTCTACAGTGCTTCAAGAAGAGGCAGTGGCACTTTAAGAAGTCTGACCATTCTGTACATCAGAGAACAGAAAAACATCCCTTGTTACCATTCATACTGAGACCAGCAACACTTGCCTAAGTGAAGTTTACATTCACAAAAAATATCCTATATCAGATTATCAGGGAGAAGAAGGGATCAGGGCACACATCAGTAGTCACTTGAACAGGTGAAAGCATGATCTAATTCTGATTTGTTTGAGTTCAGCTTCCAGCCTTTGGATGCTATTCAACATTTTTTCAACCCAACTCACCTCTCCACTGCTGTTAATACCTCTCCTTAAAAACAAACAAACGAACTAAAAAAAAAAACCAATGCTTTTCAAAGCAATCAGTATTTCTCTCCTGCTCAAATCATTTCTGTAGATGCAAGTACCACAAACTGTCATTTTTCTTTAAATGAAAATCTGATACCCAAATCAATTCCAGTCTACCGGTGCACACACTGTTGTTTGCTATGACCTTACTGCTACATCCCTGATTACCCATTTTTATACTTCCTGTTACATGGCAAAGTAGAAAACAGTAAAGGTGGTCCAAACTTAAAGGTATTTATGATAGAATCCTGCTGAATTCTTGATGACAAAGAGAGGTATGTCTACATATAAGTTACAAACTGATCTGCTGTCCTGGGGAAGCACTCCAATCACTCCAATACTTCACAAGCTATGCTTTACAGACCAGAAGCAATGGAAGTTCATTTAACTTGATGAACTTCATCCAGCTCCTTGGGAAAATCAATGTGTTCGGGAGGGGGCTGGTTCCAATTAATTTCTCAGTGCTGGAATAAAACGTAGATAACATGAAAAATATTGTATACGAAGACCTTATAAACAGTTCACAAAGAAAGATTCAGGCAGAGAAACAGAATGGATCAGAAGGTGCACTTTAGAGTAACAGAGTTTGAATAGTGGAGATCAAAGTTAAACAAAGTTGAAAGGTCAGATAAACTCTAAAAATCTAGGCTGTCATTGCTTTCAACTCTACCTAACCCCACCTCAGAAATATGTAAAATAAGTTTTCATCAGCTCTGTGATCACACTGATCCTGCAGGTACAACACCAATACCCTTGACAAATGAACTAAGTCCTTCTGTTGTGGCAACAAACCAAATAAAACTGCATTAACAAAGATTCTAATTGTGGCCTAAAACAAAGTGTTGCAGTAAAGTGAGGAAACTGCAACAAACATCTTTGTGAACACCACCTTCTCAACTGCAGACATGCAGGACTGATTTCAATATATATACAGAATTATTACAGAAGTATTACATTACACCATTGTATTAGTGGCAAAATTGGACCTGGTATTGAAATGGATTAGTGATGTCCATATGGTCATTAATTCCTAGAGAAATAAACTAAAACTCTACTGCCCCTTTTGGAAGCTAAGTTCTACATCCAACACTGCTCTCTAACTGTATGGATGTAGCTAGTTGTTACTGCATCTGAACTGCATGTTAAATTTGTACCTTGCTAGACATGCCACAAATGATTTCATAACTGTATTCAGTCATACCTGTGTAGTCATACCTTTAATGCTTTACCTCAGGCTGTTTTTTCTGCCTCTCCTTAAGAGGCACTGCAACCTTTGTGTCAGCCAGTTGCCACCTGATCATTTTTTTGAAACAATGACAGCTTCTACAGAAAATACATGCACATTACATCAGCCCTCTGATTCTAAAGAGAATATTAAAGGCCTCTTACATCAATCATTGCTGTGGGATATCTATTCTGTAGGCTGAAATTGTGAAACACCCATAACAGCTTTGAGGCCTGTGGGCCTCATCTTCTATTTTTGTTGGGAAAAAGAAATAAATAAACAAAAACCTCCTCCTAACTATTGATCCTAAGCTGAAGTAATAGATTATATCAATATAAAGCTCAAAGATCACAGGAATACATATTTTGGTGTTTAATATGCATTTCACTTAACCCCTAAGACTTAAATGTTCTCCCCAGCTCTAAAACACTTAAAGCTGACAGCTAAATGCAGTTAGATAGGGTCTTAGATGCCTAAGTAGCCATCGCCCTATTGATCTTAGTGAAGTTTAGTGGTGCTGAAAGCTTTAATTACTCGCCTTCAGCAAAACATGTTAGATCTGGTCTTCTAAAGTACTCTTGAAAAAACACATTTATTATCAGAACTGCTTAGGCTAGGGCATAGGAACTCCAAGACCCAGTCACTTACTGAATAAACTTCATTGTAGGAAGCTGTCTCTCACAATCAAAGCAACAGAGTTAGCATAGGGCCACATCCATCAGCTCTGGTCCACTCCAACTTATATCACATACACCAGGAAACACAGTGAAAAACCGCTGTTACAACAACGAGAACAGGTCATAGAGACCTACTGAAAGTTTCTGATACAGGAAAACCTACCTAAACCCTACCTACTTTGCCTTTTGAGCCGAGCTGGGGTGGGATAAGATTTCTGAATGGCAGCATTCCAAAACTGTGTGCTCACTTTTGCTGTTCCTAACATCAGCACAAAGCGCTGCCACTCTCTTTGCAGATATTTATCTCAGAACAGTAACATTTTATGCAGTGATTTCTTAGTCGCACGTGTCAGACCGCATCGGCCGACTTCCAAACTTGTGCATCGCACTAGAAATAACCCTAACGCAAAAGGCCCATCCGAGAAATCAATCCTCGCAAATCAGACGAGTGCAAAGCCTGGTGAGAACCGCAGTCGGTCGGACAGGGGGCAGCCCGACCTGTTGGGGGGCAGCCAGCCCGCAACACAGCACTGGAACGGATGGGTTTTAAGGACCCTTCCCAGCCAAGCTGGCAGGACAGGCACCCGCTGGCAGTTTCCAGGCGGGCAGCCGGGCTGCGGGCTCAGCGCTGTGGGCTCAGCACTGAAGGCTCAGCCGCAGCTCGGCCGCCCTTCGCTGTCCAGTCAACCTGCGGCCGGGTGCTGCTCCACCACCGCCCGCTGCCGGCACCACCCCGACTCCCTCAGGTCCCCGCGCCGTGACGGACCCCCTGCCCCCCCCTCACCCTCCGTGTTGGTCTCGGGGTCGAAGCGCTGCCCGCAGCCCCGGTTGTAGCACAGCAAAGACATGGCGGCGTCCCGCGGAGCCGACGAGAGCAGAGACGGCGCGGCGAAACGGGATGCGGCAACCGGAAGCCGGGGGGTGAGGGGAGGGCGGCGCGGCGGAAGGAGCCGACCGCGGCCTTCCGGAAGCTTCACGAAGCTTCGGGGGAAGGGGAGAGAGACCGCGGTCACTGCGCATGTGCAACCGCGCGGCGCGGGAGCAGTCAGTGCTGTAAGGAAGCCAAAGAGCCGGGCGCGCCGTGGCGGGGCGCATGCGCACGGCGGGGCGCGCGGCGTGGCGGGAAGGTTGTGCGGGGTGGCGGCTGCGTGTTGTCCATAGCGGCTCGGATTGGAGGTGATGAGTGTGGGGATGTCGTCAAATGGCTGCGCTCCCCTGCGGTCAGGAGACACCCAGGAACCGGTCTGAGGATGATTCCATCACGGGACGCAGCTTCTGGTGGTTTAATGATATTTAAAGGTTGCATAGTCACCTCATATGAAGACTCACCTCATAAATATGTGTGAAGACGTGCAATTAGAGCTTTGGTTGTTAGGTGTCTGGTGTGTGGGCACTTAGTTTTAAAGGTGTGTGGTAGGGATCGTCTGCTTTGTGCTGAAATGAGAACAGTTGCATCTGGAGTTTAGAGTTGTTATTACGAATAGGATTGTTCTGCTAAGTGCTGCTGTCAGCTGATGGCTCTGCAGCCTCTTCAGTGTGTTACAGCAGCGATAATTGCCTACAATTCTACAGGAAAATACAAATAGGCTTCTTCTTCTAACATAATATTTGCTACACAGTTTTTAACTGTGGAAATGCTGAGTTGATAATGCCAGTTTGTAAGGCGCGTGACATCCTAAAGCAGATGTGCTTTTTGCTAAAAACATTTCCTTAAAGGATGTGAAAAAAGACCATCCAGAGATTTCTTCCAATGTGTCTACCAACTGGAAGTTAATATCAGATGTGCTCTATTCACAGAATCACAGAATGGCCAGGGTTGGAAGGGACCTCAAGGATCATGAATCTCCAACCCCCTGCCACATGCAGGGCCACCAACCTCCCCATTTAATACTAGACCAGGCTGCCCAGGGCCCCATCCAGTCTGGCCTTGAACACGTCCAGGGATGAACGGGGCATCCACAGCTTTTCTGGGCAGCCTGTTCCAGCACCTCACCACTCTCTCTGTAAAGAACTTCCCCCCGACGTCCAACCTAAATCTTCCCTCCCTCAACTTAAACCATTCACTTCATTATATATCATACCTGACACAGATATTTGGTAAAGCCATCAAGACCAAGAGGTTGCTTTGGCTTTTAGTCAAAATAAAGCTCCCATGGAGGCATGTCGTAGCATAAACTGCTTTGAACCCAGCAGATGAAAACAAACAAACAAACAAAACACTCTTTTGCTGTTTAGCAGGAACATTTTAATATGAGGTGTGGTAATAACAGTTTACAAAGGAATGAGTAAGAACATAATTAAGTCTTGTGTTTTCTTATTCATATTGAAAACATTTCAATTGTTTCTTTTTGTTGGATAGCCTAGTTTATAAGGAGAAGATTGATGGGAACATACAGAATCACAGAATGGCCAAGGATCATTAAGTTCCAACTCCCTTCCACATGCAGAGCCACCAACCTCCACATTTAATACTAGACCAGGCTGCCCAGGGCCCCATCCAACCTGGCTTTGAACACCTCATACAGCAGAAATGAATTAAGGGCATTTGTGTTGTTCTCTGAGGGCCAAGAATTGTTCTTAAATCTTGAAATTCACTTTAAACCATGTCAACAAAAGTAACACATGAGAATAAAAATCTAATTTACATCTGCAAAATAAATGTGCTCTTCCTGTGTCTGTGGTTGTATTTTAACCATTGTTTGCATCATGCTTCTATCTGAGAAAGAACCGATTTCTTTCATTCATGTCCAGAGAATATTTGGGGAACAATTCAGAAACATTATTATTCTGACATTAAGTTTGCTGGATTAAGCAGTAGCATTCTTATTGCCTTAATAGTGGATTTTGTTATAAACGCTAACAAACAAAAGATGAAGGGAGAAAAAGGAAGTAGAAAATCCATAGTTCCCCAGAAGTATCATGTGGTTGCTATTCCAGTGGCATAGAAATCTGCTTGTTGATTTTCCAGAAGGAAATCCATTGAAAATATGTTTGTTTCAGAGTTCAAAATTCTGTGGTGTATCACATTAAATTTATTTATTTATTTGTTTGTTTGTTTGTTTGTTACTAACATTCACATACACTTCATCTGTGAAGGTTACCAGGCTTTATCACTCTTCTCTGTACATAGTATTAAAGAGACTCAGTTTTTCTGTTTCCCAGACCAGCATACAAGTGAATACTGTTTTGCAATTAAGTGGGTCTTTTGAAGTTGCCTATCCCCTGCCTACATGGATCACTGCAGTTCGCAGCACACAGTGATCATCTCACAGAACTGAGTATAATTTCAAAGGGCAGTTTCAATGCTTAGAGGAAGGCAGAAGCGATTTTCAATCCACTTCTGAAAATTTAGAGAGTAAGCTGTTCACAAAAGATTTAGACTGTCATCCTGTGTATTACAACACATTTTAAAAGCTTTGTTTATGATTGTAGAATATTTATTCTGTAGAAACCTTTTTTTAAGCAGATTGAAATGATACTCAATATCTTTTCAATGTTTTTGGATCCCCAGCATTTAAAACATTCAAAGTCTGTATATAATTTTTGATGAGTTTTATCCTTTGATTTACAAAGTCTTCCAGACTGTTACGATGTCGTTAATGACTGACTCTTACTTGTTTTTCTGAGAATCTTTACTGGAGAAGCAGTGAATGATTCAAGTGCTAATATAATTTTTTTCTTTTCTTTATTTTACAATAAAAAGTATTTTATATTTCCTACCTCAGAAATTCTGTACTAAAAAAAAAAATGGAAGCACTGTTCTGCAGTGAACAGATACACGTATGTGAAAGTACTGCTGCTCTGGAGTTGTAACTGCATTTATGTAGGCTTCTAAAGTGGGCGGGAAATAATCTGTCAGCACCAGTCCATGCTGACAGTAAGAACACGACTTCTTTTGCTGATCAGAGTTGGTGACAAAAAAGGAGAATTGTTCCGACAATGGGGATTTCTGAAGTAATTTTAGAGATAGGTCAGACTTGATCATTGTATAATCCCATGGAAAACTGCTCTTCTAGATACAGAGTCACTGAAATTAATGAAAAGGAGTATGAATAATCAATATGAAGGGAAGCTATACATCATTCGCTTTCCAGAAACAGTGCACATTCTTAAGAGTAGTGATGAGTGATCTATGGAATACGTTTCCAAGGATTGCTGTTTTTCCATCACTGGAAATTTTGAAATAATGTTTGGCTTTTTATGATGCGTATTTGTTTTATATGTATGTGCAAGAGACAGAGTGTCTTTCAAGCGCAGATTATCCATCCTGAGTTGGAAGGGAGCTTCGGGGATAACTGAGGTAGGATTTGCTCCAGGAAAAACCTGTGTTTTGTTACTGTGGGGATCAAACTAGATGAACGAACAGTTGAAGAACAGTTTGTGTTGTGGTGGAGGAAATAAATCTCTTCTTCCCAGAGAAAACCCTTTTTTATTAGAGAAAGACTGAAGTGTCAACAACACATTCATTGTGACGGTATTTTTTTCTCTTTCTCAGTCCTTTCTGCTTTCACCAAAGTGGAAGTTACAGTGAACTAGTACCACAAGGAATGTGTGTTCATTCCTTGTTTGCAGAGCTACTGCCCATCCTGTGATGCTGAGAAGCCATTAAATATGTTTTCTTTCTAGCTCCTGGAGTTAACCACTGTCATGTGAAGCATTCTCATCTTTTCCATCCAACTACTGTGGGATATGCTGTATTGTTCTTAACATTTACATTCCTAAAACCTATGCTTCAATATTTTATGACTTGGTAGCCAAGTTTTCATTTCAAGACATTCTGTACCAAGTAGGAAGCCTCTACCAAGTCTGTATTTGCTGCTTCAGAACAAGCGGGTGGGTGAAATGAGCAGAACACGTGAGCAGAAGATGCCCTTGAATTGTCAAAGGATAGATTGCAGAGCGGTTCTTTCTCAAAGGCTGCCTTAGGTAGTCAGAAATGTCTGTTTATTGTGCTTGATGCTTGAAAATGCATCATTAGGTCTATCATGTTTTAGTAAAGTTATCCTCTGTCAGCTGCCACTGCAAGGTAGCATGTCAGTGTTTCCCACATCGATCCCTTGGCCGCTGAATGCTTTCCATGTAGCCTGACATGCTGTATGTGTTTTCTGGCTATTAGCAGAAGCATCTGTGTCTCTCTTTGAGCTAGATTTTGTGCAGATTCGCTCTGCCAAAATTCACCCTGGATATCTAACAGTCAAAAGTTGTCCCATCACACACACACTTTATGGAACACATACAGGAATTGTATTTAGAGCAATGGCGTTTCACTGCAAAAGTGAATCTGTAAAGAAAAGGAGTATTTCATTTAACTTCTTAAAATGTAGAAGCTGCTATTTTTCTATTGTATTTTACTATTTCTTTTCTGGAAGAGCACTGAGTCTTGCTGTCTGCAAGTCAAGACATCTTTCAGACAGAATTGCTAATCCCAGGATTTCCCCAAAGCCCAGAGTACGCCAGTTCTGAATGAAACTGACAGAGGCAGGGGAGTGATTGTCAAGGCTCTACCTCCAGATAGTGACAGAACAAGGGAAAATGGCTTTAAACTGGATGAGGGTAGATTTAGACTAGATATTAGAAATAAATCCTTTACTGTGAGGGTGGTGAGACACTGGAACAGATTGCCCAGTGAGGTTGTGGATGTCCCCTCCCTGGAAACATTCAAGGCCAGGCTGGATGGGGCTGTGAGCAACCTGGTCTAGAGGGAGATGTCCCTGCTTATAGCAGGGGGTTGGAACTAGATGATCTTAAAGGTACCTTCCAACCCAAAGCATTCTGTGCTTCTATAATAGAGCTGCTGCTGTGGGTAATGCATGAATGTTCTATCTTCTCGTTAGTGGCAGTGGGCAATTTGTCCTCCCTCAGCTTCCTTGGAACAGACAAGGAACTCTGGAAATTTAAAAGGAATCTAAGGAGTCCATGACAGTCAGGGCAGGGAGCTCTGTGTCAAATCTGGAAATAAAAAAATGAAAAACAATTCAAAAAAATCCTTTCTTCAGGTATATTAGGGGAGATTTAAAATAAGATGCAAAATCCTGGAAAACTAACAGAATCACAAGCCTGCAGAGCTTTCAATACACTGTCCAGTTCAACTGAACGTAGTCAGGTATGATGGGCAGAACATTTGAAGATGTCACATCTCGCAGAGAAACAGAACAACTGGCTTTTCAGGCTTTTTTCATCCCTTCTGTGATTGCTGTTGCTAACATTTTTTAAATGCCAGTTTTTCCCAAGAGGTAAGAGATTAAAGAGCACCCACTTCTAATAATTCACCTGAACTCTTGCTGCTAAAAGATGGCCTGAATTTGAGTAGATGCTTCATTAAAGCTTGCCACCTGCCTTTTATATCTGGCTTTGCTGGCTTGCCTTTTGATTTTAAGAATTCATTTAAGGTGGAATTTTCAAAGATGTCATCTAAGTAACCTAGATGCCTGCATCTCATTTTGAGAGACGCTTAGAGAGTTATGGCTGGATTCTCAAGGGGTCTTTGAAATCTAAAAAACATGATTTTTTAATCAGTTTTCACTGGTCTGCTTTCAGGAGACTGGAAATTTCTTTATTGAATTCAATAGGATATAGGTTAAGTACAAATAATGCAGTGATACTTCATCTGTTCTTTTCTAAGCCTTAGTTGCGGAGTGAAACCTCTTTGATGCAATCCCTACCTTTCTTTACAGCCGTTATGTAGAGTAGTGCTTTGTAATAACTTGCAATGGTGCATATATTATAACGATCTTTTTCATCCTTCCTGCAGCTGAAACAAGGATGAAATACAACAGGACCTATGAATATTTAAAAAATACAACTCCCTAGATGGGAGAAAATACTCAGATAAGTCATGTACTTTTAAGTACACATAGTGCGCTAGTGCTGCGACCCAAAGGAGTTTGAAAATAAAGGTGCTGGATTAGATGAATAATAGAAAACAAAACAAAACAATGCCACAATAATTAAGATAGTGAGATCAGATATTAAAAGCGTGTTCGCTTCAATGTGTTCAGTGTAACATGTTGAAGTGTATAACCAAAATGCGTGGCTGAGCTTCCGCTATCTCCAGGTATTTTGTCTTTTTCCCTTCTTTTTACTAGAAGGAACTAATGTGTACAATTAATGTTTTTGTGAATGATGATGATGGGGGGGGGGGGGGAGGTGTTCAAACCACCTATTTCAGCAGTAGGGGAGGCTTATATTAGATGAAGAGACCTGGTCTTTCCTATGGAAAATTCTAAGCTCTGCTCTGTTCGCGCACGTTTTCAGTCCCATTTGGTCAGTATTGCCAGACTCAGGCATTCAAGGTGCTCCCTTGGACAGTTCCCCAGGTCCAACACTGTTTTAAAATAAGGTCATTTAAAGTATTGAAATACTGAGTTCTTTTTGTTTATCATCAAAATTATTGCTACAAGTGTTACTTTTCTTATTTATATATTAAAGCAAATGGGGCTGTGTTGTGTTAAGTGTGCAGACTGAAGAAACAGTAGATGCATTACGAACTCTTTGTGCTGGTTAAATAAGCACTAAGTATTTCTGGCAGCCAGAAGGTGGTAGCAAAATCCTCTCTAACAGCTCTGAATTGTGTTCCAGCAGGCATTCTCAATACAAAGTGATTTTGAAATGCAGTTCAGAAAACATATTTTTTCTAGTGGCAGGAACAAATAGCATTGACACTTTTTTTCGTTTGGCAGCATTGTTCAGTAGAAAAGTGTCTGCTCTTATCCCTGAGATGTCATGCATTGGGAATGTATGTGTGATCTGTTACTTGTCTTTTGTCTGTGGGTTTGTTTTTTTTCTTTGCAATTGTAATTAAGGTTTCTACAGACTTTTTAATGCCAAAATAAGTCATTTGCAGGCTGACACGACAGGGTACATGTTGTATGTTGTAGAATTGCAAGACTGGAAGATGTCAGTACTATGAGATGACCAGATAGTGTATTATTTCCACCCAGAGGAACTCTATAGTTGTTTCCAGCTTTCCATTCTTCCAGATACCAGCACAAAGGCAGAGAGCATCCCCCAGGGCTGGGGCTGATGCCACATGACACTTTTAGCATTCTTAACAACTATTACACTTTGAAGATGTGAGGTGTAACTCTTACTGTTGTTTTATTGTTTTGTGATGGATTTGTGATACTCATGTGACCCACTGATAAATCACTCACTGTGCAGTCATTCGTATATCAGCAGAAACACTATGCCCCACTGAGAGAAACGAGTGAGGAATTCAGGCTCAGGAACACAGCCTCCCCTTCATTTTGTTCTGAAGCTCTGGTGATGCTCAGTCCTCCTGTGCAGACTTCTTTAAGAAACTGTTCTCTATCTTAGATATAGTTTCTATGGTAACGACTTTTTTTTTTTTTTACTTAGTGGACAGTTTGGAGATGGAGGGAGCAGAGTTTTAATGTGACACTGGGAATGCAGTGATGAAATAAGCTGGAAAAACAAAGTATTCTGTATTTGATCTATTTATCAGTAAACTGAAATAGCAGTTCAAGAGAGCATCAGTCTCCCTACCTGGCTTATAAGACAAGCAGCTCAGAGCTACCAGAACTGTAGAGAAAAGCAAAGAAGAAGCAGCCCAAAGCAAGTCCTGCCACTGCTAAAATGCTGCAGCTAGCAGTCTTTTAGAATTGGACGCTTTTTACAGTGCCTGCAGCTTTCATTGTTTCCTCCTGCCAAAGTTCTGACAGGGAAAAGTATTCAGCAAAGGTTACAACAACAGAGTGTTATTTCATTGTTCTCTCCTCATTTCCTGTTCTTCACAGTACAAATACAAAACTGTTTGTGGTAGTGTCTGTAGGGCAGTATGTATTAGATCCTCAACAATTACAGCAATAAAGAGACTGGACAAGCTGATTAAGAAGGCAGCAAACAATTGCAGGAGATGTAAATAATGGATAGATATAGCTATGGATATTGATACAGGGATACAAAGGCTAGTTAAAAAGAACCTACATGTATATACAACATAGAAAACATAAAAAGATATTTAGATCATCTGTTTTGCACATATACAGGGAAGGCATACGCACAGGGTAGAGGGTGCTTTGCTGTAGGCAAAATATTAGGTGTTACCTACGGAAGAATTGGCTGTGGATTGCCAGGTGACACCTGAGTAATTGAAAAGACTGATGTCAGTTTTGACAGCAACCCTTTTTTCTTTTTTTTTCTTTCTTTTTTTTTTTTTTTAATTTTGATGCTATAGCTCATACAGGGATAAACCAGAAGAAAACTTAGACAGTGAAAATAAATGCTTTTATGATTAAAAAGGGATTTGATTTAATCTTATTTAGAGATCTGAATGAGCTGATGAAGGATGATGTGAAGGAAAAGATGCTGTTGGTGCAGTGCTCTTTTTTTTTTTTTAATTTATTTTTTTAATCAATACTGATAAAAGAAATGCATTATCCTCATGTTTCTTTACAGTGTAGGGGAAAAGAGACCACATTAATCAAAAGTATTTTGCAAGTTACTTCAGCGTAATACTGCAGTGTGCAGTGACTGAACTTTTCCTTAAATGTACAGAATACAAAAGTAGAATTTCTAGATAGGTTCTAAAATGAATATTTTAGAAATAATATATATATTCTTTATCTCCAAGTTTTTGAGAAGTGTTCACGAAACCCAGAGATATTCCCAATTGCTTTAAATTGATACTTGGCATCTCCTTTGAGATTTTTGAAGGTTATTTTCTCTTCATGTAGTGCTGAATGACTACTTGCTGAAAATCGGAGGTTCTTGTAAGATGTTTTGTGTCAGACACCAAATTAATTGGGGTACCTGAACTCTATTAGTCATCTGAAACATCTTGGTCTATATTTCCTGCTCCTACTGACTTATTAATGTGGTTGTGTCAAGAGTGTAAGAGGGCAGAGAAGAAAATGTCAATGCAGTTATTTGCAGCTAATGCTTCCATCTGAAGAGAAAGGAGCATTGCTAGTCTTGCAAAGAGGATAGAATGCACAAACCTTCTGTAAAGTAAGATTCCTAGTAATGAACTGAAAACCCTATTCCAGTAAAGTGTGGGAAAGACCGTAGCAGAAAAAAAATATTACTATACCTATCTTTAGTTATGAAAAGGTTACGCATGTAATATCAGCCAGCCCTTACACTATCCTTGTAGTGTGTGGAAGGAGGAAGCAGCACTTTTAGAATGATTTCTCCTATCTGGTTTTGGTACATACATGCTCAGGAAGGCAAAACTTGTATCAAACCCTTTGAAATTTTGCTCTGCTGTTGATGGTGAGAGACCAAGCGAGGCCTGAGGAGGCCCAATGCTACTTTTAGTCCACACTGGTCTTATTTATCTTGGAGCACTGATGAAAGTGAAATCTGTAGCCTGTGTCTGTTTAACTGTAAATAAATGGATGTGTCAGTCAGTGAGCAATTTTCAAAAGAAGTAGAAAAGCTGTTTGATTGATCATATGTAACAAGTATGGGAAAGTAAGCTCTGAAACTGCTGATGCTGATCATGTTGTCAGGCATGAGTAATTAGAAGAAGGACTGGCAAAACCAGGGTGTGTGTAATTTAAGCTGCCTGGCTGGACTTGCAGTTCTCCAAAGCAAGATGCAAGTAGTCCTGTGTCTTTCTTGTTAAGACTAAATCCATAATAAAAATAATAAGTTATTGCATAAAGTATATGGGCATGCAATCAAGTACTAAATATCCAGAACAAAGTATTGGAAGTACTATTTGTGGATGATACCACATTAAGTGAGAATGTAGATCTGCTTGAGGGTTGGAAGACTTTGCATAGAGATGTGAATAGGCTGCATCAATGGGTGGATCTAATTGTGCGGCATTGAGCAAATGCTTGGTGCTGCTCTTGGATCTCAACCACCCAAAGCAGGGCTACAGGCTTGGAGAACAGAGGCTAGCAGAAAAGGACCTGGAGCTGCTGGTCGACAGCTGTCTGAACACAGGTCAGCAGTGTCCCCAGGTGGCCAAGAATGCTGATGGCATCCTTGCCTGCGTCTGAAATAGTGTGACCCCAGGGCTTGGGAAGGGATTGTCCCCTTGTTTGTACATGGCACTGCTGATACGCACCTCGAGTATTGTGCTCAGGTTTGGGCCCCTCCCAAAAAAATAATATGAATTTGAAAAGTAGAACAACAGAACTGGTGAAGGTACCAGAAAAGAAGGGTTATGAGGAATGTCACAGGGAACTGGGGCTGTTTAATCTGAAGAGGAAACAGAGGAGAGACCTCATTGCTCTGTACAACTACTTGAAAGGAGGTTGCAGCGAGTAGGTTGTCAATCTCTCCTCATGTGACAAGTGATAGAACACAAGGAAATGGTCTGCAGTGGAGCCAAGGAGAATTTCTTTGCAGAGAGGATGGCTAGGCTTTGGAACAAGATGGGAGATGTGTGGATGTGGCCTAAGGGACATGGTAGTCATGGGACTTGGTAGGTCATGTTGATGATCTTGAAGGTGTTTTTCAAACTAAATTATGATGTGATTTTGTGATGAATATTTTTCATGTAAGATGAGCTGGATGTTCTTGTCTTCGGACTCTTCTTGTTGGAAAACGGACCCCAGCAGACGTAAGAGCATTGAAAGCTGACTTACTGCTGATAATAGAAGACCACAGAAGCTGTGGAGCAACTCTTCTGGGTGGATGCTCAGGTAGAAAAACAATTGATATGATGGTCACATCTGCTTTAGGATTATCAGCACCATAGGTTGAACTGTAAATTAAAACTGTGCCTTGCAGTACGTGCTCAAATATTTGTATGAACTACACTGTGTAGTCTAAGCACAGCAGCACCTGCCTGAGGATGGATTCCTGATCTCTGCAGTTGATGACAGTTTCCTTTCCATGTCATTTGCCTCTGTTATGATATGCCACAATCACTGCTTAAGATCTCCTCTATGGCAGCAATCAAAATATTTATCTACACACTGCAGCCTGTTTCTGAGATTAAGGTGACGAGGTGTGTATTTTCCTTACAATCTCCTAGTAATTTTAGTTACTATTCCACACTGGAAAAATGATCTCATCAGTAGGAGCTGTGAGATTTCCCCGTGTTCACAGTTATGTGAATGCCACCCTTCCTGAAGTAATAATCACTCGTTAACCTTACATTTGCTGCTCTTTTGGATTTCACAGCCAGAATTGACACTGCTGACAGCTTGATAAACTGTTTGCCACTCATGATGGCTTTGCCTCTTCCAAGAACACTCTTTTCTGTGTGTATTCACTTTGAGGAACTACCCTTATTTTAATCTGAAGCTTTTGTGCAAATTAGGCAACCTTTGCTGCTGCAAAATTACTAAGGTTAACATGTGAGATTGTAGTACATGAAAATGTGGCTTCCAGTAAATGAATGGTTTGTGTGGAATAATAGCTCTGCAGCACTGGCAATATGGCTATGCCTTGTTGTGGGACCTTGTTGCATGTGAGGGTCTTGGCAGTAAGATGGCACACTTGAGGAGATACTTTGCAGGTCATATTGCAGCATTTCATCATGTTCTGCGCTGACAATTTTCTATTTGCTTTTAGATAACTTTGTAACAAATTTGCTGAGAGATGGTGCTACTGCACTGTATCCTGTGTATTCTGACTTGCTTTGGGAAAAGAACACTGAAATTTCTTTTTTTCTTTTTTTTTTTTTTTAATATCACAGTAATTTCTGAAGCTCTAAAGAAAAATAATAAATATTACTTATGTAATCTTTTCCATGTATTCCTAGGATGAAAATTACAATAATGAATCAGGATTTTCTTTTTTAATTATAGCAGTGTTATTGTATATAGCATCTCTCAAAACAATTAGATTGTTCCCACATGGGAGAGATCTTGGATTGTCTGGCTCTTCTTTCCATGGACTCTTGGAACATCAGTGTACATTTTCTTAATACTTTCTGAAGTAATTAAATATTTCCATGCATCATGCATTGGAACAGAGATACAGAAACATGGCTTGCCTGAATCAGACAGAAAGTCTTTGTCAAGGCAAGGAAATAAATCCAGGTTACCCATGTCATACCTAATTTGCTTGCTGATGGTCAGATGCTCCCTCCTTAGGAAATAATTTGGGAATGGATGTTTATCCTATCTGGCAATGACAGAAACACGTGTGTAACAGCAGATTGAGCAGGAATGTAGTTATACTGCCTACACGTCCTCTTTTCCAGAAGCAATGAGGCATAACTATTTTATTACTTTTGTTTTTAGGTATTTGTTAGGGCTACTACTTGTTTGTCCGAGGCTACCTGTAAACACAGTGTGATTCATGCAAAACTGCTTGAGGAATGGCTTGACTCCAAAAGCACAGTTTAGCCTTTATTTGACAGTTGTTTGCTTAATGCAGAAAATGTCTATGAAAGCTATGAAAAATGAATCTGTGCTGTAACACACTGCTTGTATAATCCACTTGATGTATCCTGCAGAAGATATTACAGTATAAAGGAATAATAAAGACAGTGTCAAGCTTGATTTTCTTTTATTTTTTTATTTTTTGGCTATGCTGTCACCTTCCATATTATAGCAATAGATTTTGGCCTAGATGGAGATATCGTAACTAATAAAATGTCTTTATAATCAAAGTTATCTTCTGAGCTGAAATGCTGAGCTTTGAAAAGGACCTTTTTTTTAATTTTCATCTAATTGTAACATGCTTGGAATTTTCTTCCCCTTGTATGATTATTCTGATTTAATCTTGAACCATATGCGAGAGATGCAATGGAATGGAATAATAAAGCACAGCTACCTCTCCAAAAGTAGGACATCGTCAACATATACTGGGATGCTGTCACTATGGACCCTTATCTCTTTTCTGAGGATAATCTGAAACAATGAGCAGAAATTAGGTCTCTGAGGGTCTTTCTACCTTTTCCTCGGATCTTGGAGAAGGTTTTAGAGTATGACATGTATATTGTTTCCGTGTGAAATAGAGGGCTGCAATTTCCAATGAAAAACAGAAAATAAATCAGTATTCTACAAAATAGGAAAATTTGAAAATCGTTGTTCAAAACTGTGCTTTGTTCAGAAAATGAAAGTGCGGTGATGAGCAATGCAAACGCAAAAATGCAGAAATATAACATCTCCATGCTGTTTTGCAGGAAGAAAGCCAAATTTTTTTGACCTAGCTAAAGAAGACTAAGGATAAAATTGTCTGAAATAAAATGCCAATTCTGGAACTTCATTCATCTCCATTAGCATTTTAATTTGGATCAAGAGTGCACTTTGGAAGTGAGTCTCCAAACCCTTGGCATGCTTTGATTCACAGCACAGGATGGGAGTCTGGTATCATGTCTAACACATTTTGGTTGGTGATGAGAATGCATGAGATGGGGTTGGACAAGAAAGAGGCTGAAGAAAGCCCCTAAAATGATGTGATATAGAGTGAATTAAAAAGAGTGTGACCAGTAGGTAAAGGGAGGTGATCCTCTCCCTCTATTCTGCCCTGGTGAGGCCACATTTAGAATACTGTGTCCAGTTCTGGGCTTCCCAGTTGAGAAAAGACAGGGATCTCCTAGAGAGAGTCCAGTGGAGGGACACAAAGATGATAAAGGGCCTGCAGCATCTTCTGTATGAGGAAAAGCGGAGTAACCTGTGTTCAGCATGGGGAAGACTGAGAGGAGATTAATATTTATAAATATCTAAAGGGAGGTGGGAGGCAAGTGAATAAGACCAGGCTCTTGTTGTTGGTTTGCAGTGATAGGACAAGGAGAAATGGCCTAAAACTGGATCATGGGCAGTTCCATATAAACATGTGGAAGAAATTCTTTATGAGGGTGACGGAGCACTGGGACAGGTTGCCCAGGGAGGTTGTGGATTTTCCTTCTCTGGAGATATATAAGACCTGTCTTAACAACTACCTGTGCCGCCTATTTTAAGGAACTTGCTTTAACAGGGAGATTGGACTCGATGATCTCTTGAGGTTGCTTTCAACCCCTACAATTCTGTGATTCTGTCCTGATATCCTCAAAGCCTGGCACTTGCCTTTTGGTCTACTGATCCTTTCATGTTTGTCTTTACTTACAGACCACGACAAAAAGGTCTTCAAACACTGACTATGGTCCAGAGCCTTCATATGGAGATTCACAGCAGCATTCATGTTTTAAAATAGCTGTTTTTTTGTTGCAGGTGAGACCTCTGTGAGACACCCTCATTGGCAGTGAGAGAACAACTGCTGAATTGAGCTCCAGCCGACCAAGGTGATGAAGGTAGGTGGCAGGTGGGCTCTGTCATCAAGAAAGGGGACAACTGAAGGGACAGAGCCCCAGTGGTTGTGCTCAGGGGACCAGGAGATTTACAAAGCACTCAAAAAACTTGAGGAATGTTGCGTTCTCCCTGCTGGAGTCCCAGTCATGCATAATTGTTCCCCTAAAATGTTTATACTGGCTTGCTCTTACATCTTCTTGTTTTAAACTTCCAGGTCCTGGTAAACACAAGTTGGTTAGCTTTCTTACATGGTATAAATAATTCTCTTCATTCACTGATATTACATCCTTCTAGGTATTTAAACTGTTTTTATCATCTCCCTTCAGGCTCCTTTTATCTGACAGTATATATTAGGCTCCTGTTTTCTCTTTATTTATGTCACAGTCTCCAATCTCGCTTTCATTTATTTGTCTATCTCTGTCTTTAAATATGTGGGCTAAGCTAGCATACTGATATAGCATTTTGCTGAGGTAACATTTCCTATAATTCTAGGTAGATAATTATTCTATCATATAAAGCCCCACATATTCAGTTTAAAATGTACCAAAGACACTGCTGTTACAGTTTCTCTTACTTATCCAGCTTTGTTAAATTATATATCTAATGGATGTGGGGCTTTTGTGTGTGTGTGTGTATAATTTCAGGGAAACTTGCAGTATTATAGCCATCCAGTATTTAAAGACAGCTTATAAACAGGAGGGAAATTAACTTTTTACAAGGGTAGATGGTGATAGCACAAGGGGAAGTGGTTTTAAAGCAAAGAGGGGAAAATTTAGATCAGATGTCAGGGAAGTTTTTCACTGAGATGTCAGTGAGGTGCTGGAGCAGGTTGTCTAGAGGGGCTTTTGATGCCCTGTCCCTGGAGGTGGCAGGGGGGTTGGATTTTGATGATCCTTGAGGTCCCTTCCAACCTAAGCCATTCTATGATTGCATGATATTAGGTTTGTACAACTTTGTGATAGAAAAAAGGGAATAGATTTTCATTTGGTATGGTTCAGTTAGTTGCTTCCATATGGAATTTTCTGGTTGTGTTCAAGATAGCAGGACCATATTTACTAATGTCTATACCTGTTGAGCCTGATTTTGGAACCATAGCATTTTTTTAAGCAGCTTATTGAAGCAAATATGCTTTGGTATATCTAATCAGTCTGAGTTTATCAGTGTGAGGGGCCAGAACCATAAACTGTAATTGGGCAAAGATTTCCTGGCAATTAATCTTACAGTCTAGCTTTAAAATTATATGGCACCTTTTAATCCTATATAAAATTCTTTAGCAGATTTCTGTAGAGTTGAGCTTATCTATTCACAGAGAATAAGCTTATTTTCTCAACTGCCAGAACTACTGGCCTTTTTGTATAGATGTATTTTTCAGATCTTTCGTTTAAGTATGAATTTAGCCCCAGGCTGATTAGCATATGAAGTCTGAAAAGATCGTAATGTTAGGTGGCACAAAAATAAGTTGTGAGATAATTCTAAATGTTCTTTAAATTGAGATAGGTGTGTCATGTATATTGCTCCATGTAGAATGAGATGAAGGATGCTGATGTTTTCCAGATGTAGCCACTGATAAAAACATGTTAAACAAACAAAAATATGGCAGAAATTTATCAGAGAGGAGCAATTCAGGTATAAATAAGCCTGTTATCCACAAGCCTTTCATAGGGAATAACTGACTGAAGGAACTATCTCTTGTCTTGTGCTTTGATCTACAATTCACACAGCGCTGTTTCTGAGTGAAAGCTGCTGTGATGATGCCCCTAGCCACAGGGCAGCTGTCCATTTTCCATTCTCCTCCTTATTCCTCAATTTTCTCTTCCTTCATTCCTTTGTTCCTTCCTTCCTCTCTTCCTCTCTTCCTCCCTTCCTTCCTTCTCAGTTCCGTTCCTTCCATTCACCCCTTTCCCTTCCTTCTTCTTCCCATCCCTCCCAAACATCTGATATATTACTACAACAGTAATACAGACAGAAAAGGAATGAACTGTAAAGTCACTGACAGATCAAGAAAAAAACCCCAAAAACTTAGCATGTATCACAGGGGAGCACAATACTCAGAGTAAGTTATTGGATTTTTCTTTATGATTATTTCAAAGTTAGAATTGGAATGATAAAATCAGAAGTAATTGAAGAATGAATGTCCATAGTGCTGCATGAATAATACTTCTGTAATTCTGAACAGTGATTTCAAGAGCTTTTCAGTTGTCTTGTACAGCCATCTCTATACATGTCTTGTTGGAAACCGTGTCCTATTCTGTCCAGATGCTGAAAGTATCCAGTTGGGATTTTCTGTTAAGGAAACGTGCCTGACAGTCCAAGAAACTGATGAAAGGAACCTCAGAAAATTGCACAAAGACAGCTTGGTTGAGTCAACCTGTAGGGATATAGGAGATGTTCACCTTTCATATACAAGTCCACTGTTAACATCAAGTATAATCTTTAAAATTCATAGAATCATAGAATTGTTTGACTTGGAGGAGACCTTTAAAGACCATCTAGTCCAACTCCCTTGCAATGAGCAGGGACACCTACAGCTCCATCGGGTGCTTAGAACCTGTCTAGCCTGACCTTGAGTGTCTCCAGGGATGGGGCATCCATCATCTCTCTGGGCAACCTGTGCCAGTGCTACACCACCCTCAGGGTAAAAAAACTTTCTTGTAGTCAATCTAAATCTCCCCTTTTCTAGTTTGAAACCACTCCACCTTGTCCTGTCACCACAAATCCTGCTAAAGAGTCTCTCCTCTTATTTCTGATAACTCCCCGTTCAATACTGAAAGTCTGCTCTTAGGTCTACACAGAGCCCTCTCCAGGCTGAACAGCCCCAGCTCTCTCAGCCTTTCCTTACAGGAGAGGTGTTCCATCCCTTGGACCATTTTTGTTGCTCTCCTCTGGACATGCTCCAGCAGCTCCTTGTATCTCTTGTATTGAGGACTCCGCATCTGGATGCAGTACTCCAGGTGAGGTCTCATAGAGCAGAGCAGAGCAACAGGATCGTCTCTCTTGCCCTTTTGACTACACTTCTGTTAGTGCAGCCCAGGATATGGCTGGCTTTCTGGGCTATAAAAACACACTGCTGGCTCACGTCCAGCTTCCTACCCACCAGTACTCCCAGTCTTTTCTGTCAGAGCTGTGCCCTATCCTTTTGTCTACCGGCTTCTACTGACAGCAGGGGCTGCTGTCACCCAGGTGTGAGACCTTATGCTTAGATTTGTGGAACTGCATGAGGTTCTCGTAGGCCCACTGCTTGAGCTAGGTCTTTCTGGTTGGCATCCTGTCCCTTGGTTTGGGTGTGTTCACCACACCACACAGCTTGGAGGAAGTAATATTAATCCTTCTATGGTAGAGAGTATGGTATGTTCAGCAGCAGGGCTTTTTGTGCTAAAATAATTGAGCAATGAAAAATCCTGCTCAGGACTGTATAAACAATTAATCAAATTTGGGCATGTTATAAAATATGGCTTGGATGTTCATCCGATGCAAATCAGCTCTTGTTTGAAATCAATAGTGCTGTGGCAATTTATGCCAGCAAAGGGCTTGGCTCTTTTTCATTTGGATGAATAATATACCCAAACTATTCATTTTTCTTATTACAAGTGCCAGATTTCAACCTGATCATTCACAAAGCTGTGGAATACAACCAGTTTTAAACTTCCCTGTCTCACATAATTCAGTGCCTTCTAGGGTAGGGTTTGTCATTGTCATTGTAGTCTTCTGTATACCTCCAAAAGCCTGGTCTAATGCTCATGAAATCATGTTACAGTATCTTGAGAGAACTCCTGCCTTTGGATATTTAATGACAGGAAAGCAAAACCAGAAGACTTAGACTGATGAGGAGCTTTTTGTTTGTTTGTTTGTTGTTGTTTTTTTCTTTTTTTTTGACAGGAACAGAGAACTGTTTGTAGTAAATAATGTTGCATCATTGCATCAACAGTGTAGCAAATCTCGGTGGGAGATATAGCAGAAAGGTGATTGTAATTCAAAATCAAACTTTTGTTCATTGATTCATTCATATATTCCCACAAGAACATACAAGCACCGTCTGTCTACTATTGCAACACCAAGATGCTGGTGTACAGACAGGCAGACCAAGATTCCTTGTGGTGACAAAGTGGGCAAAAAGAAACGGGCCAGTTCCTCTTCACGTCCTCTGAGTTCAACTTAGGTTGGTGATTTTTGACACAGTTTTTGTTTCCCTTGCAAATCGGCAGGAATTGGTCTCTGCCTCCTGTCCCATCTCGGAGTCATTTGGTTTTGATTGTTGTCTTTTTCTTCCCAGGTTGGGTATCTTAGGAAGAAACACAAGGATGTGCTATCATCTTGATGACCTCATGATGTAAGTGGCATCCACACATTGTTATTCTAGCCCTTCTCTTGCCATTTGCTCCTTCTGGTATTCCCACACCCATATGTCTTTATTCCTATCAATCTAAACATCTCCACTGCAATGTGAGGCAGATGCTGTTCCATTTCCCCAGAATTTAATGTAGACATTTCTGATGGACTGTGATGCTGAAAGATACGTTAATAGGGACATTACAGAACTGATATTCAATTCTTGTCATAAATTGCCATACTAAATATCAGTACATCATTACTGCTATATTATTTCCCTCTAGAAGGAATATTGCAATAGTAAGACGATTATGGGCTTGAGGAGAAGGTACATTAAGCCTGTTTCTTAATCCACAACTGAGTATACCTCATAACGTGGGCAATTGCTGCTCAAAAGTATTAACATAATCGGCGTCTCTCCTTGTTCATGGGACAGAATTAATCTCATCTAAGTATGGACATCTGCAGAGCTGACATTTACTTTTGAGTTCCCCATCTGAAATTTTATGTTATTAGTAAAGAGAAATTTCTAGGGCACTGTTGTTTTGACCTGTTTTAGACACCTACTTTAACATACGAAAATCAGGAACTAAAAATGTTTACTTTTTTCCTACTGATTATAAAAGAAGCCTAGAGAGAGCAGTTCAAATGCAGAAGTTTATATTTAAGCAGTAACTATTACTACAGATGTCTGCTGTTATAATAATGGCCCCACAACTACCACTGTGACCAGGTGTGGACAAAATAAAATTTGCCAGCTGCCCCCTGAAGAGTCATATCAGCGGAGGAAACATTTCTGGAATATAAAGAATTTGAATTAAAGTACATTTTCCATATATGTAGGGTGGAAGGATTGACTTCCTTTTGGGTGCAATTAAATATATTTCTATTTAGTGGAGGGGAACAAAATCCATTTATGCAAGGAGAGAATTTTATGCAGAATCTGTTGTGTTTTTTTTTGTGTGCCTAGCACAAGATAACAGTCAATCAAATGTTGCTTGTTCATGAGAGAATTTTGTATTCAGTTTTCATCTTAACAGTAACTAAATCAATAACCTGTTTAGCTCCTCTAGCAAATGGAGATCAGCACCAATCACAGTTATCAGTGGCAATTGCATTGTAGCTGCTATGTATCTAGCATTTCAGTTTTCAGTCATGACTACCATAGTTTTGAACTGCTGCTATCCTTGCTAGTCTTAAGACTCAGATTTTACTTTTTTTTTTTCCAGATAACTGATTCATATCTTTCTTATATACCCTGTTGTCACTGCTTTTAAGTTGTAATGAATGTGCAAGTCCTGTTTTAGCATTGTGGCCAACAGTTGCAGCTGTGACTACTGATTTTCAATACTTACTCTGAAATACCTGAATAAGACTTTATATTTTGTGTTATCTGAAAATCAGGTACATTAATGCAGAGTATGTGTTTTGGTGTTCATGAATGGAGACCTTTCTTGTTAAATTCAGATTCAGCCACATACTCACAGGTGTCTCCTGAGATATGGTTTGTTTCCAGAGATGAGCTACTTCAATTTAACTCCCACTTCTGTTTATGAGGTGATAGAGCTTAACTCAGTTGCCTCTATATACGCATCTGCTGGGGCTCAACTACCAGATGTAAGTGCCTGGCATTGAGGGTATTCTTCCACGTAGTACCACAGAACAGCACAGATCTTACCAGTGACATGTCTGACAGCTCCATAAGGACATTAGAATACATTAGTGAGCCCCAAATGGTGCAAGCGGTGTAATTTGGGTAACTGAATCCAACTCCAAATAAAAGGCAGGCTGGGGTCTTTCTGAGTCTCATTTCACTAACATAAAAGAGAAAGTAGATTGTCGTGAATGGAATTCTCTTTGAATGACACAAGGCTCATTCCCCTGCCATAAACCACCTTTCCACCCTCTCAGGACCCAAACCCCAAGCCGCAGCATGTGTAACTATTGTTAGATAAGATCCAGATGTTAAGAAATAACAAACCTATTAAAAGCTCAGTGGAAACATTTCAGCAAAATGAAAAGCAGTGAGGATGGTCACAAGTATATCCTGTCCAACACTGCCCTGCAAATGCTGTGTCATTATTCATTTTTTGACTGTGATGCATGCTAATAAACCAAGTCTTATTCTTTCTTTTTTCCTTCTTCAGTTATTCTTTAATGTTAGTTTCTTCATACAAAAGACCCTAGCAGGTCATCCACCTGTGATGTTCAAAGAGCTTGCCTGCAGGAATAAAATGGAGTTCTTTGAAAAAGTGTGTAGGATCAGGAACAGTGGTTAATATTTACTGGTTTACAACAGCAGATGATAAATAATAATCAGTTGCACAGCTACATGAAGTCAGACTGTTGCACAAAATTGCAGTCAGTCCTTGAGACTTTTCTTTATTCCTATGAAATTCTGCTGCAACTGATAAAGAGGGGTCACAAATAATGGTTCCTTCAGAATAAGGGTTGTCAGCAAAAGGAATGATTGTACTACGTGGCATTTGAAATGGAGAGAAATGGAAACATGCTGTATCCCTGAGCTCTGCTGCAGAGGACTCCTACCCAAATAAAGGAAAATGGATTACAGCTGAAGAACCCAAGAGTAAGATGGTGGCACTGTAAAGTGTATTTGTGAGATAGGCCCAGAAAAGACCATTCAACTTCTGAAGAATTCTAAGAGCTACTAATATCTTTTCTGTAAAATCTGAGATTATGCCATGGCTTGTCCCTTGTACGTACCATCATCTCAAGACAGTCTTGTGCAAAGATGCTCTATGTAGATGAAGAAATGTGGTTAATGTCTGTTAAGATCTCTTGGATATTCTCAGTTCTCTCCTTTTGGAGAAGAATTTGCAGCATCTGCTGAATAGGAGCCCTGACAAAAATTTAATAAACCTAATCTGATTCTTTCTTTTTTCTTTCTTCAGTTATTCTTTAATGTTAGGTTCTTTGTAAAAAAAAAAAAAAATGTGAAGGGGAAAGACCTTGAACTTTTCTCAGGGAAGTTTCCCATTGTTTTGGCTTTATTGTTTTATTTAGCCTCACCACTGCCAACATACATTTTGATGATTAGGTTCCTGTTCAGCACTATTAAGTCAAATGCTGTGGTTTTAGCTGCAATGCAGAATGATGATTGCAGGTCCTTTTGCAATGCACCAGTATTCTTGTGTCAATATTACTACACATGTGTTACTTGTAAATATCTTCCTTCTACAACACTGAAACTTTGCATATCTGTAGTCAGGTCTTGCTTTTCCTTATATATATACAGTGCATTAGTGACAATGGCTAAGTGACAACTGTCTGAAAGACCAAGCTCTGAAATTTCAAACAACCTTTTCCCAAATCTATAATCAATAAAACTGACATTAGTAGTCCCATAGTTTCTTCCATCCATACCCAGAACTCTGAATAGTGCAATTTGAATAGTGCAGTACTTGTGCAGTCAGTATCTTATGCACAAGGAGTAGCGTCCCAGAAGGTGTAGGGCATTAGTAGCATTGAATTATTTCATCATTCTGAGATGGAGTGTGTAAGTGGTGCTAAAGGCAAACATTTCTTCACTTCAACAAATCTCTTTTAGAAGCTGTATCACAGACTGTCTTCCAGCCTTAATCTGAGCTAGATTACAGTGAATATTGATAGAGAACAGAGTAAGGATCCATACGGTGGTCGCATATCAGAACCTGACTGGATTTCATAACATTATGTTCTTATGGTCCAGCATGTGGAAAGAAAATGTCTAGATGTTGTTATGCTGTGTATTTCATGTCAGAAATGCTGGGAAAACATGCAGGGGTGGAGAGGGAATTCTTTGTGCAAATGGCCAGTAAAAGCTAAGTGCAACATGTAAACTACTCCGTGCCACCAGCATGACTTAAATAACTGGAGGTACTCTGTTGGCTATCTTCACAGAACCCCAAACCTACGGAACCAGTGGAATGGCAGGGAGGAAAATGGGTTTATTCACCTGCCCTAACTGAAACAGACATACATTTGAAGACCAAATCTGAATGAAACATCTAAGTCTGCTTTTATATTCAGGACATGATTCATCTCATGCTAGCATAGAAACTTTTAAACTAGTTCCCAGGAATCCAAAGTTTCAGAAGTCACTGCTCATGGCCTTCTACGCTACGCACTCTGAGAACCCTGTTCTTATACTCATTATGATTTTTTTAATGATTTCTTTCAGGTGCTCAAGGATAGTTACTGAATAATATTAATGGGTGCATTGTCACTTCTGACATGATTGGGAGTGATTTAGTTATTACCAAGGCTTTTGTATGCTCAAGAAGGTAGAGACTTGGAAGATAAAGTGTTTACATATATAAATTGACACAAGCATGGAGTGGTTTATGCAAAGGCATTAGATGATTCATGAAGCACCTTAACTAATGTTATTATAGGCATTGCTTTATAATAGTCTTTGTATATTCTATAGGAGTCCACAAAATAGGTACTCATCCAAAACATTTCGGATTCTGTAACATTGGCATGAATGCTATACTCATTCATTGAATCCAGTCATTCTGTATTATAAATTGGTGTCAGTAACAAGAGGTAATTACACCTACGTATGTTACGTCACCTTTCACAGATCTTTTCACAGTAATGATTTCACCAATTTCTTATTGCTAAGCATCATGAAAGTGTCTTGGTCTTCAACTCTTGCACTGGATGCTTTGCCCAGAAGGCACTAGGAATATGTTTCTGTCATCACTGTATATGGATTCAAGGCCTAGTGCTTGTGGATTATGAAGTGAATTAGCCACCTGCTTGGTTGCCACTACTTTTGGAAAGTTGCAAAACATTTTGAGCTCTGGCACCATCGTACTTACAATGTCAAGTTCAACACCTTGATTAGGCCATCTGAACAGGACACTTGAAAGTAACTGACAGTAACAAAATCTAAGGGTAGATTTCAAGAGATCATGAAATGATGGAATCGTAAAATTGTTTGAGTTGGAGGAGACCCTTAAATGTTACCTGATCTGACTCCCCTGCAGTGAACAGGGACATCTTCAGCTTGATCAGGTGTTCAGAGTCCTGTCCCCAGTGTCTCCAGAGATAGGGCATCCACCATCTTTGGGCAACATCTACCTCTTAATCTTCATCTATGCATGAAACTCTCTTATTTTAAAAAAACTCATTTCAGGGTTTAGACAGGAATTACTGCTCTTTTTACCCACAATATACTTTATATAAAACTTTTTGCAGTACCAAAGTGAGCAAATGCTATTGTGCAAATAAGTCTTGCCATACTATAACAGTATCACCGTCTGCCTTTTGGGGATCAAGTAACAAAGGCATGTTTACACAACAGAAGAACATAAGAGCTATATATTATTTCCTAGTAAACAGAGACTCAGCAACTGCACAGCACTATAAATTAGTTTCTTAATAGTAAATAAAACCATCTCTCACTTTGTCAGTCAGAAATGGAATCTGATATTCCCCACACTCCAGCTCTGATAATATTGTTTATTTTATACCCCCGGAGGCTGCTTCCATGCTGATCTAACAGGCATTAACATCAGCCAATCCACCTTGTAAATAGCTCTGAAATGCTTTATTGCCCAGCTCCCTGGTACTCTGCTTTACTTCCATACTAACATCAGCCACTTTTAACCTTCTAGTGACAGAGTAAATAAGTTACGAAAAGTCTATTTCCTGGAAATAGAGAAGTGCTGAAGAGCTGTTTACATTTCAGTACTTTTGGAGAAGTGTTTGATGCCCAGAAGCAGTGGTAGTGTTGGAAGCTAAGGGCTAGTGCTTGGGTAGTTCAAAGCTGTCACAACTCTAATAAATGTAAAGGAACTACATTGACTTACTCCAGGCAACATGATAGCCCAAAGCTCAGGGCTGTAACACTGCAGCCTAACCCAGCATGATCAGCTCGATGCAAAGGTGTCTCAAGGCATTTGGGGAGCACAGCTCTTCAACTCCCACATAATAGCAGTGCTGCATGGAAAGATGCTTTACGTAGTGGAAAGGAGGGGATATGGTGTCAAGGTGCCACGGTTGCTGAAGAGGAGGACAGAAACCTCATCTAAAGGTGAATGAAGACTCATGGCTACAAGCAGTATAAAAAGCACAAGTTTCAGTATAGGACTTCATGACTATAACAGTGCATCCCTTTTATGAGTGAGGAAATGAAACATTTAAGACGTTTAAAGATATCATGAAAGGAATCACAGAACTGTGGGGGTTGGAAGGGATCTCAAGAGATCATCGAGTCCAACCCTCCTGCTAAAACAGGTTCCTTAAAAAAAGTTTGCACAGGTTAGGTGTTCAAACTGGTCTTGAATATATCCAGAGAAGGAGACTTTATAACCTCTCTGGACAACCTGTTCCTGTGTTCTGTCACCTTTACCATAAAGAAGTTCTTCAGTGTCTTCCTATGCTCCAGTTTTAGGCCATTTCTCCTTGTCCTATCACTACACAGCACTGTGAAGAGCGTGGCCTCATCCATTTGCCTTACCTTCCTCTAGATATTTATAAACATTAATCTCCTCTCAGTCTCTTTTCTCCAAGCTGGACAGACCCAGGTCTCTCAGCCTTTCCTCATATGGGAGATGCTGCAGGCCCTTTATAATCTTTGTGGCCCTCCGCTGGGGCCACCCGTCTCTCTAGGAGATCCCTGTCTTTTCTGAATCGGGAAGCCCAGAAGTGGGTGCAGTATTCTAAATGTGGTCTTACCAGGGCAGAGTAAAATGGAAGGATCACCTACCTCTACCTGCTGGCCAGGTATTTTTCATGCACCCCAGGTTACTATTGGCCTTCTTGACCACAAGGTAACATTGCTGGCTTGTGGCCAACCTTTTGTCCGCCAGACCACTCAGGTTCTCCTCTGCAGAGCTCATCTCCAGCAGGTCATCCCCTAATCTGTACTGATGCATGCAGAATGGATGTGGTGTATTTGGAGCAGGAAGAAAGAGGAAGTATGTCCTCATTAAAATCAGACACATTTCCCTGGCCATGGACAGAGAGAGCCTTTGCCATTAATGCCAAAGCACAGTTCCTGCCCTGGATCCATGTGATGGTAGAAGATGTGGGCACTATCAGCATTCCCATGATAGAAGATACTAAGATCACTATCATTCCCATTGCTGGTGAATGTGGCTTCTGCAGTTTTGCTCTTGTAAAGTAATTGTATCTAGGAAATTTTAGCTGAGCTAGAAAAAGCAGTGTTATATAGATCAGCAGTGTCAGCATGAAGGAAATTGAAAAATGCCACAGAAACTGCTCAAGTGGTGAATGGAGAGGGTAACATTCAAGCCAGTGTGTGGTAACCAGCAGTCAAGGCATCATTACCCAAAGGGGAATCTTGTCTCTTCATCACTTTAAAGATCAGTGAAATTGAGAGGTTAGCTAAAAAATACATACTCTGTGTTGGAAAGGCTGATGAGGGGTACAGCTGCTACAAACAATATATTCACATTTGCTCTCCTTACCTTTTCTCTCACATTCCCTTAGTTCTTCCTTCTCCAACCCTTTAACTGACCTTTCTATTTCCTGTGTACCAGGACATGTCTGTGTCTTTAAATCTATGAATTCTTCTTTCTTCACTCCACTCCAGTATTTTCAGTGGCAAAGAAGCCAGTCTCATACTAACATACCTAAATTTCCTCTGCTAAAGCATGAGCTAGATCTTTGTTTTAAAATTGTTTCTACTCTTCTTTTTTTTTTTCTTTATTTTTTTCTTTTTGGTAAAGTCAGGATGTAGTTTGAAAGGCCTCTATAAATCACTACAGAGAGTGGATGTGATCTCTTAGGCTTATTAGTTGCTTTAAGAATCAACTTGGCTGGGGAATACTGGTATACTGGTTGGGGGAAATAAAAGATGAAAAAGAAGGAAATCCACCTTTGTCTTAGCGTGCCCTTTAATTAAGTAGTCTGTAAGCATATCATGGCTTCAGAAGTGCTACATATGAAGGGGTCATATCTCTGTTATTGGAAAACAGATACTCGAGTTGAACGTGTCCGCAAGTTTTCACTGGTGGCATTTCTCGGTCACACCAATAGATGGCAATCTGTCTTCACTTCCCTTTGCTTTAAAAAGGAATTTAAAGGTGGGGAAAAAAGGGAAAAAAACAATTTTCCTCCAATGCTTTCTCCCTTTTATGTGTCAAAGTTTCAAAGCCAAATGTTCAAATGCCCTGGAAATGAGAAATTATCTGAAAACTAGTACACTGCATGCAACCACAGCACAAATTACCCCATGCTGTCCTGTCAGATTTAATCTTCCTGACTCATTTTGGAAGGGATGATATGGGATTTAGCTGCCGTGTGAGCCAGTAAACTGAGATTAGCAGTGTTCATGGCACTATTGCGTATTTTAATCTATAGATCAGTTTATTGTCTGAGTTCTTCTTTGTGAAATCTTCACTAGATACTAAAAAGGCAAAAATAAATAATAAATGAAAAGCAGTCTTAAGTCATATAACAGGTCCCCGATCTTCTCATCTGATTCTGCACTGTGCTACTGTAGTGTCAGATTAGCAGAATGACACCCGGGCTGTTTCACTTGTTTGCTCTGCAGCAAATGCAGGACAGCATTTATAGAGTTCGGAGCTATTTTCTCTGTATGTGTTTGATGGCCTCAGCATTTCTTGGAGCATCTGATTGCTGAATTAACTCAACCTTTTAACTCCTTTTATTTACTCACTACTACTGCATGCAATGAGTCAGTGGGCATATGCCATTTATTTAGGAGATACTTCTTAAAAAACTTTTTTTTCTCTGCTGTTTTGGTTAAAAAGTGAAAAATAAAACCAAAATGGATACCTTTGCCTTGAATGTGCATTTCTCTCCACCTTGGAATAAGCTGGGACCAGCAAGTTCATTTTATTTGGAAAATGTTCTTCCTGTTCCCAGTCTCCAGTGAATGAGACTTTACACATAGATCCATGCAATGGGGAGAGCATCATTCCCTCTGTCTGGTAGCTGTTAGTGGGACAGAGCTGTGCAGGTGCCAGGAGGCATGGCACTGAGAGCCATTTAGCCCTGCCACAGCTGGCCTCAAATGCTTGGGGTTGTGTTGCTTCCCTCCCAAAACATCTGCACTAGGCTCTGCTTTCTGAAAATTGGTAGGATCACTCCTTCGGTCCACCAGCCCAAGTTATTTGGAAAGAAATTATGCTCTTGGATACCACATACCTTTTCTGTTAAATTCTCTGCATCCCGTAATTCATTCTGTCTTTCCTTTAACCAGTAAGTGGAATAATCCAAGGGTTAAATCTAAAGCCATCATTAATCATAGAATCATAGAATCATAGGATGACTTAGGCTGGAAGGGACCTCAAAGCCCACCCAGCCCCAACCCCCTGCCATGAGCTGGTTGCCCTCACCTGCTCAGGCTGCCTGCGACCCATCCAACCTGGCCTTGAATACCTCCAGGGATGGAGCATCTACAGCTCTCTGAGCAGCTGTGCCAGGGCCTCACCACCCTTTGAGTAGAGAATTTCTGCCTAACATCTAATCTAAATTTCTGCTCCTTTAGTTTAAAGCCACTCCCTCTTGTCCTGTCACCATCAGACCATGTACAAAGTAAAATGTTTGTTCTCCTCCTGTTTACAAGCTCCCCTCATGTACTGGAAGGCCACGAGACCTCCCCAGAGCCTTCTCCAAGCTGAACAATCCCAACACCTTCAGCCTGATAGAGGAGAAATTGCCCCAGCATGCTGACCATCTTCATTGTCCTCCTCTGGATCCACTCCAACAGCTCTATGTCTTTCTTGTGTTAGGGGCCCCAGACCAGAATGCAAGGCTCCAGATGGACCTTCATGAGGGCATATCAGAGGGGGACAATTACCTCCTTTCCCTACTGGCCACAATACAGGTAATGTTAAAAATCTACTAGCATGCAAAGCAGAACCTTCTTATGCAAGTTTCCATATACTAACTGAGTGCTTTGTGCATAAGGAAGAGCTATCCTATTTCAGCTACAAGTATTTGGTTTTGTGGGGTGCTCACAGCTGATGCTGGAGAGGGCACTGTGGATGCTAATGTCAGTCAGTGCTGGTGGAACAGAATGCTAAAGGAAAATGAAGCTTTACTCAGCATTTGCCCATTCCAAGAGTAAACATTTTGTGCTTTCTGGGAATAAGAGGGCTTCTGGCCTTCAAGTATGGAAAGCAGCTTCAAGCTTTCAAACTTTTCAAACTTTGCAATTCCCTTTACCTTCCTCAGGATTTGTGCTCCTGATGTACACTGCCATCTGATTCATATGCTTTGAGCATTGCCTGCATGTCCGAGAAAGGTGCTTCTTCTGTCATGATACGTGCCATTTACCTCCAGAAGGAATCTGATTGTACTTTTTTGCATTTTACAAAGCTTTTCCTTTAAAAATAATAAAAAATATAAGCCACAGCCAAGGATTATGAAGTATGGATGGAACACACAAAGCCTGGCTTTAAGCTTCACAGCTGGATCACCATAATCCAAAGCCAATCCCAGATGAGGTACTGCAGGGCTGCTGGTTAAGTCTTGATACCATTCCTTCTCATCTCTGACCTGCAGGGATTGATTACCTACTTCTGGAGTATTCATGTATTTGCTGAGTGGCTTGTAGCAAAACCATGGGCATGAACTTTCTTTTGCCTAACAGAATGGAGAACTCTGTGAGGCTGTTTTCAGGGCTCCAGTTTCATTGCTGATACAGGGGATCGTGTCACCTCAGTAATGACTGGTGGCACAATATCTTCCATGAAGAAAGCGGGCGGGAGGAATACAGAGAGGGGAAAACACACTAGCATGATTTTTCTGCTTTCAAATACAAATTTGGTAATACATTTAATAATTATTGACAAGGTACAAGTCCCCATGCCTCCCCCAGGCAGTTCCCCAGTAGATCCATAGCACTCTGATCTGAGTGAAAGGTTGTCAGCTTCATTAATGCCAGCATTCTCCAGACACGCATTAATTAATCAAGCATGTTACAACAAGTTAATGAGTATAAAACTAGTAGGGTACTGTTGCTGCCTTTCGTAGATATTTGTGAATAAACGGTGTACATATTCCTGGAGCTATTGAGCAAAGTTGAAAGACCACTAAGTCAATAGTTGTGGGGGTTTTTTTGTGTGTTGTTTGTTTGTTTGATTGATTTTGTTTTGTTTTTTAAAATCAATTTCAGAACATTGGAGTGGGGTCTTGTAGTATCTGCTGTGCACCCTTTACCAGTCGCCCTCCCATTGTGCCTCACTTTCCCCCCAAATTCCTATCACTTCAAAGTAGGGCTCTTCCAGGTTGCTCAGCCCCAGTTGTGATGGAGATGAACACGTCTGGGGAGACCACTGGCAAAGGAATGCAATGTGTTGGACTCAGATGGTAATCACAGGGTAAGAAATTCTTGGTCAGCAATCACAGCAGTGTGCATTGCAGCCGCGCACACACTCTGCTCTGCCTCATTGCAGACCTTTGGCTTTTGCGCTGTTTCAGTTCTGGATACTTTCTGTGCACAGCTTGTCAGTCCCACCAAACAAGGGCAAAAGGACTAAACACAGGCAGTTTACAAAACAAATGCAGAAAACAAATGCAGAAAACAGCAGTTTGTGCAACATTAAGTTTCCTGTATGAATGCTCAGCTGCACCGCTGTTTATTTCATAGCATGCTCGCACACTGAATGTATGAGTTTGGGAAGGAAAAAATAGCTTAAGGAATGTAACTTCACCTGTCACCTGGGGAAAGTTACCTTGTTAATTTTCTATTGTTCAGCATTCTAAGCTCTTGAGGAAAAGCATCAGGAGATTTATCCCTGCCAAAGGATATGGCTTTTGGTGAACTGAAAAGCACAGCATGCAATTTCTGTCTTAAACTCATAATATTGCATTGCTTGTTATATGTATGCAAATGTCTTCTGACACAGGGAGAGAAACTGGAAACGTTCATATGCAAACTCACAGAGACTACGGGTTAATTCACTAAAGAAAAGATACCACACAAACACAGCTTTTCTCATGGAGTGGGAGTAGGAGCAATCCTTGTGTAGTATTGGAACAAACTCCTATCAAATGGAAGCTATTTCTTCTGCTGTCAATGGATACATGATTGGTCCCACAAGGGAAACTGGAGTTATTCTGAGTCATTGCTCAGATTAAAATGTCTGTTTATCCAGAGATCTGTATGTGGGCAGACAGACAGTCGTATTACTCATTATAAGAAAGACATCGAGGCTCTGGAGTGTGTCCAGAGAATGGCAAAAAAGCTGGTGAAGGGTCTAGAGCACAAGTCTTAAGAGAAGCGGCTGAGGGAATTAGATTCTTCAGTCTGGAGAAGAGGAGGCTCAGGGGAGACCTTATTGCTCTCTACAGCTCCCTCATAGGAGGCTGTGGTGAGATGGGGTTGGGGTCAGCCTTTTCTCCCAGGTAGCAGTGATAGGATAAGAGGGAATGGCCTCAAGTTGCACCATGGAGGTTCAGGTTGGATATTAGGAAGAATTTATTCTTAGAAAGTGTGGTGAGGCATTACCACAGGCTGCCCAGGGAGTGGGTGAAGTCACCATCCCTGGAGGTGTTTAAGGAAAGGACAGTCATAGTACTTAGGGACATGGTTTAGTGGGCAACAATTGCTGGTAAGGGAATGGTTGGGCTAGATGATCTTAGTGGTCTTTTCCAACCTCAATGATTCTATGATTCTAATTAGTCTAAGTTGAGATAATGAACTGTAAAGTGTCACAGCTCCTTTTTCTATAGCACCTCCCTAAACAGAGCTGATGTTTTTGACATGTTACCTTGGCTCTGATTCTTCTGAGGTTATAGTACCGTTGGGTTTGGGAGAAATGTCCCTTTAAGGAAGAAAGGTCTGTAAAGAAGTAAGTTACTGATCCCTTATGAAACAGAGGGAGATATAGCATCCATTGCAGCTCCAGAGAAAAAATTACCAAAACCAACCCTTGGGGAGTAGGCAGGAAGCATTGCAGAGGAGCTTCTGAGAAAGACAGAAACCTTGTGTGATGCCCAGGGCAAGCCCCTCTTTTTTCACACTATCCCTCAGAGCTTTTCCCTATTTCCTTTCCTGATATCTCTTGTGTCAGCCGAAAAATACAGTTTATTGAAGGCTTGGATGCACCGGCTGTCTCCTCATCCTCCCCAGTGTTTCATGGCTCAGTATACTACATCCTCCCTCTTCAGCCTTTAAATTCACTTCTGTTCTCCATTGCTGTATTCAGAGCACCTCTGGTGAATTTCCCCAATCTGCTTTGGCTGTGCTTCTCGAAGAGGCTGCCTCTTGCATTTGTAGCTCTCTCCCTAAGCTCCAATGAGTAAACGTAAGATGGCAGTTTGTGTCCAGGAAATTTTCCAGTAGGGTCTTATTTATGCACACCTAAGCAGCAGGGCTCTACAGCATTCCAGTGAGGGTGGAAATATTTCTGCAATGCAGATGGGATGCACAGCTTAGCGTTGTTTCATGTTTTTTTTTAATTCTATTTAGAATATCTGATGCTTCCTGTGATGAGAATGCCTGTAAGCACAGCCGTGGCTGCTCAAGGACGGGCTGTATGGAGTGCCAGACATGAAGACAGTGACCTCTATCCTTCCTGTGCTTGCTGCTTGCCCTCCTGCTGGGCAGAGCACAGACAGAGGCTGCCAGTCTGTTTCCTGCTTTCTGCAAAGTGCCTTCTCATCTGATCATGCTGATTCACATCAGAGATGACAACCAGCTATTGCCATCAATTACTCCATTAGTTCGAATGGTTGAAAGCTATCTGGGATACGTAAGAGATACAACCTGGCTTGATCTATAGAAGTGACACCACGTGACAGAAAAGCTTCTGGCTTGTTTGATAGGGGAGCTTTCCTGCATGTTGCAGAACAGAATACTTTCCCCATATGCCACCCCTTCATTTGCACATCTCAAATTAATCTCATGGCTATTTTCACAAGCTGAATCTAGTCCGTTTATTTAGTCAGATAAATGTCTGATCTGAAATCTCATTAGCCCAACAATTACCTTTGACACTGCAGATGAACAAAGTCTCTTTGCCATGTAAATTACAAAATCACAGCAAGTCTTTCCAGTTCTGAGAGGGCACAGTTTCGAAAAGCATTCAAAATGCAGAACATCAGTTAAAGTCATTAATATTTCTGTGATGGGTGCAGTTCAGATTAGACTGCCTGGATACTATCAGCCATACTATTTTATTATATTTCCTCATGAGAAAGCTCTCTCTGTGCATCATACAGGGATTCACAGTGTCCATTTACAGCATTAATCATTTCATTTGATAATTCTTTGAACTCTCACTGTATGGCCTTTCTTTGGAAAACTGCAAAATGAATGGCAAGAGCAAGGACTGATCAGAGGAGTGGAAAATAAGAAGGCTACTCCATTCTTGCAGCACTCCCATCTGAATACCTTTAATTATTGATCAGTATTAAGTGCTATTGGTGAAAAACATAATTTACAGTGCCAGAAATTTAGATTTGGGACCTGATTCCCTCTTCCCGTTTTCCTGTATTCTCTCGGATGTCGTGAAAGCCTCTCAGTTGAGTGAGTTTGCTCAATTTCAAAGGAGCTGGAGTCCCATTCCTAGTCAGCAGTGTTTGGGTGGCTCTGACACTTCGCTATTTGGAAAATTTTACCAGAATCTTTTCAAAGTCACAGGCACTGGCATCTTCAGGGTTTGGTTTCCCAGTCCCTCAGGTCCTTTTACAAGTATTATCTGAACGGAGTATTGCTTGGAAGGGGGAGTTTTTTAATGGGCTGTGTTTGTTCAGAGAACCTATATAAGCTGGTAACATGAAAGTGTGTGCTCACAAAAGAAAAAGAGCTTTGTGTGAAGTTTTCCGTTCATGTATCTGTGTTCTGACATTCTTTCATAATAAATGGAGCTGCATAGTTTTTCTCACGCAGCAGAAAAATAATTGGATTTCCAACAGACGTGCCAGAGCCTTGTTTACCCAGATGTATTTCCCTTATGTTACTGCAGCTCCTCTAATTCTGTGGGGCTGTTCTGGCCATCGAGGTCACCAGCAACTTCCTTAATGTATACAGGTGAGGTATGTCCAAAGCAAGTAGTATGACTGATAAAGAGAGCACATGGTGATTAACTGTGTCATGGATTGCAGTAAGAGTAGATTATTTTTTAATATTTAAATTACATTTAAACCACTCCAGTAAAGATGAGCAGAGAGCAGAATTAGAAAGAAGCAAAATAATGATGCGATTAATATTCACACACAAAAAAAGAATTAATTCTTCCCATCTATCAGGGATCATTATGTGTTCCATACCTATCTGTCCATTAATCAGCAGCAGACTGACAGTTGGAAAAAAAAAAAGCCATTTCTTCAGAGAGCTGCATTTCTTTTCATGTTTTAGCTTGTTGTCTGCTATCCCAATTTTACAAATGTAATTATTGTCCATAACTCTTTCCTGACTCCTTTTTGCAATTATGCTTTTAACCTATAGCTGTTTTGGCCAGGAAACATTTGTGCAGGATTGGCCTGTTAAGTACTGTAGGTCTTGACTGCTAAGTGCACCCCTAATTCCTGCTGAAAGCAGCAGGATTTATAGCAGTGAGCTTTAAGGATGGTTCTATTGCTAGAACTGGACAACTTGCCTAATTTCTACAAACTATATGGCTTTTGCTAGAGTAATTTCTTTGATCACTACACAAATCTTTTTGATTAAACAAATGTGTTTTGAGCCCAGAAGTCTTTTATTGCAAACATTTATACTGCTGTCCCTCTGACCTGAGCAGTTAGCATTTGAGGCCTGGCTGTTTCCATTAAGAGGAGAAACTGATGACAGGAATCAGACTGGCTTCTTTGGTACTGCCCTGCTTATTTACAATGAATTCCCACAAAGTGACGCTTCCCTGCATTTCTCAGAAGCCACTAGAGGCAGCTTCTGAACAGTTTAAGATCCATACCTCACGTATCTTTAATCTGGCCCCTCTCGAAGCCACCCACACAACCCACATGAGAGCATTTCTTCTGTTCACTGTTGGCTTTGGCCTCCACCTTGACCCCTGCCACCAAGACCCGTGGCCTTGCAAACCCTGCTCCTGGCACAGCTAAATTCAGCCTGCACAAAGTATCTGAGCTGAGGTCCCTTCTCACTTGGCCACCAGATACTGCTGCCACCAGGCCCTTTTTTCCATAAAGGAACATAATTTCCTTCCCTGCAGGTGAAAGAATGGTATTTAATGAATCCCAAGATAAACGACAGCTGCCAATACCTTTTAAGGACATAATATAAATTCGCTATTGCTCACACAAAGTTATTGCATGCATAAAAAGTGGTGCTAAATCAAAACAAAGGCTGTGAATCAAGACTGATGTTTTTGGTTTTGTTAGAATTTGCAGGTAAAACTGATTGCAATTATCTTTAGATTTAAAATGCCATTTATTCCATGTCAAAAATTCATGGTTTTGTTCTTGTTTTAAGTTTGATTTGAAAATGAACTTTCCTTTGCGAAGAACCAGTGGCATTGTTTTATTTTGGGTTGGGTCGACCCTGGTAGAGATACTCTACTCTGTTAAGCTGAATCTTAAATTTGCTTTTTAGAAAATTGTTATCCTGTGTTGCAGCCCTTTGCGTTGGGGCATGAGGTGGCCGTTTGAGATGTTATCATCTCTGATGATCTAGAGGTCTCCAAAGGGCAGCTTCTTTCCTTCACAAGACAAAATGGATTTCCTTATGAGTATACTGTATGTTTCTAGGTAAAAATCATCTGACTCTGGTGCATCATAAAAGATGATAAAGCAGTCTAATTCGTGAAAGAGAACATGGGCATCACTCTCCTGAGATACAGTGCCTGTGTGGTGAGGGATTATAATGGGTAACATCCTGTGGGTATATGAAACTAATTTCAAAATTCAAAGTGTGTGAGATTGTATCAGTAATCAAAGCGAGGCTGTTCAGAAGTTCTGTGGAACTTCAGTCAAAATATTTTATTCCAAATGAGAATGCCAAAAGAAAATTTTCATAGTGCTGGAAATCTTTGTAAAATTTTTCTTTAATTTTTTTTGTCAGCATTCAGAACATATATAGAAAATAAAATAAAAACTGTCATGTCTGTTTTTCCTTCAAGATGAGTTACAAATTTTGTTCTCCTCTGAGGGTAATCCATTATTTGAAGATATAGGTCCCCTGACTGTAGTGCAGCTCATTTCTGTATTGCACATTGACATAAAATGCCAGTATATGCCAGGAGTTTCAGACAAATGTATGAATTGCTACCTTCTTTTTTTTCTTATTCTATGAGTTCTCAAATTGTAAGCCATCTTTCATGAAGAGTATATGTGCACTAGTTTCTCTTTAAGGCTTCTGGATATTAACAATTTTATAACTTACCTAATCATACATTACATCTCTCTCTTTCATGCATCCTGCCACTCCTGTGGCTTTCAACTTCTTTAAGTTCTGAACTCCTAAGAGGTTTCCTGTGGAAGCGTAGACCTCTGAATACCAATTTTTTTAGCTATCTGAAAAAAAAGCTCTATATTTTATGGTTGCCCTCTGCCCTTAGAAATTTTCCGTGGGCTGTCAGGCCAAATATCCAAATATCTGCCATAAAACCTATATCTATTGAAAGGTTATTTCTCTCTCCCGATTGCATATTAACACTCCTATTTATAGGAAAAATATGTATTCTTTGCAAATGAAAAGTTCATCTCTGGCCAAGGAATTCCAAAAGAAGAACCTTTACCATGATTACCCTTTCCAGCTTTTATTGGCTTTGGCTCTTCCAAGATTTCCCGATAAGGACTACTGAGGTCTTGTACTCGTTAGTGAGAAAAAAAAAAATCATTAATCAAAAGAAAAACCAAACCTGAAACTGTGAAACATTAAAGTTTCTAAGGAACGTGGAGAACCAGAAGATGAGACATTGCTCAGAACTAGTAGGCTCAGTTTTGTGTTTTCCTTTACACCACTACATTCAGTCTACTCTTCCAGCCACAATTGTTTTCTTCATTGCTACATATGTATTTTATATTAATATTAAAAGCGCTTAATATTATAAGGGATTGATATTAATATTAAAAGGGATTTTTGAGCTCTTATACCCCATTTCTTCTTACCATGAGTACTCTGACTAAACACTTGTCTGAATCAAGACCACACTGAAGCAGTATAAACTTTCCTTTGGTGTCCATGTTGGGTATCTTGGCAGTAGAACTTTGAGATACTTGTGAGACCTCTGATGGTACACAGGGCATTATATATTGCACAACCAACCAGAAATTTGACAAGTGTGACTGAAAATGTAGAGTTGGGAATGATAAATTTGCGAATCTGTTGTAAAAAGTTTTACAAGCTATGACTGTACCCTTGTGTCTCCTTCCCTTTGATTTTTACTGTGTGAACAGCAGAAGACCTAAAAGATCCCAAATAACCTGCCTTTTGTGCAAGTTTAAACCATGCTGTAGATGATGCATAGGTTCATTTTGTAGGGTTCCAAGGACTTTTGTTTTCCCTTTTGGGTCTTTCCTCACAGAAGAGTACTACCATATTGGCCAACAAGGAAAATGCTTGAAAATATTTCTGTATGCTGAATTCCCCTGTTTTAGTATAACAATGGGTATATCCTGTGCTGTGGTTTAACTCAGCAGATGGCTGCGCACCACGCAGCCCCCAGTGGGATGGGGGAGAGAATTGAACAGCAAAAAAAAGTAGAACTCTTGGATTGAGATAAAACTATTTATTAAGATGTAGAAAAGGAAAATAGTAATTATGAAGTAAATAAATATATATATGCATATATATACACACAAGGAAGTATACAAGTGATGTACAAGCTATTGTTACCACCCCCTAATCGATGCCCAGCTATCCCCTCGAGCACTGGAAGAGCAAGACATGAGCTCCCACCCCTTTCAAAACTCCTCCTTCATGATGTCGTATGGTATGGAATATCCCTTTGTCCAGTTTAAATCAGCTGTCCTAATTCTGTTCCCTCCCAGTGCCTTTGGCCATTCACTGAGGATGACCTTAGCTCTGTACAACACAGCTTAGCAGCAAGGATAAACAGTGATAATGGTGTGTTACCAACACTGTTTTTCTCCTAGAACTAAAACATAACATCATACCAGATACTCTGAAGAAAACCATTCTGTCCCAGCTAAAACTAAGACACCCTCAGAACCCTCTATCCCTCATTCAGTCTATTGATGTCCTCGGTAGCATAAGGTATTGGTGATCTCAGTGTCCTTATTTCTTAATATAAGACAGTTATTAACTCTGAGCTGACTTCCTGAACTGTGGGAAGAAGTTTCAAAGCTATGGGTGCCCTTCATTATAGCCACTGGGAGCAGCCAAGTTGGTTCAAAGAGGACATTGGAAAAGTATTTTTCTCTCCAGTCCAAAGAGAATGTCAGAAAGCTCCGCTGCTTCTTCCCCTTGTCCAATCTTAGAGGGACAATTTGAGATGTTATGGTGTCTGGAGACATTCAACAATCAGGAGGAACCATGGTTCAGGTATCCACGACCTGTAGTCATGGCTGTCACAACTTGTCATAGCTCTTTGAATCAAGGATATTACATGGAGTAGGAATTGGATCCCTCAGAATGTGGCTGTGAGGCCTTTGGTAAATTCTCTTCAAAGGGAGTACAGACTCTGTCTTTGCATTGGCTCAGGACTCTTCAATTTTGCAAAATAAAAATATGAAAAATTGAATGGGAAGAAATCCAGTTTTTAAGCTCTCAGAAGGGAATTGCAAAAGAACTGATCTGTTTTTAAAAGTTTTAATTCCCCCAAAGCTTCTGATTAATTTATTGAAAAAGAGTTAATAAAAGATGTAACCAAACCCAAATCTGTTGCTTCGGTAAAGAATGTATTCAGGATGAAAAGCCCAGGGCTGTGTCCTGCCAGCACAGAGAACATTTCAGCTGTCACTCGAGTAGGCACCTGTCACTCCCATCAGAGCAGGAGCAGTGTGATTTCTGGCGTAATTTCTAGAACATCAGTGCTATCAAATGGAGATCTGGGTGCTTGGGCACTGCTTCTTTCTCTGTGTCTGACTCTATGAAAGCCTGAAGGAATATGAAGTCATTCCGAAGTTTGTTTCTGTCCCCCCAGAAACACGTGGCTTCTTTCCACAGTAATGGCCTGGTCCTCATGTATTTGCATGATGCTCTGACCCATTTTGAATAAAGTAATCTGCTGATAGGTAAAAATCAGAATACTGTTTCCTGGCTTTTGGACTGAAATGTTGCTGAAATGCACCACCCACTGCCTCACTGTGCTCACAGACACTGTTTGATCTCTATAAACGTTCAGCAAGCATTGATGAGTGGTCAGTGGGTGCACTTTTGTTCACACGGAGGAACTGAATGATAGACCTTTGCTTCATACTTCCATGCAAGACACCATTCCGTCAGACTGCCCCTCTGCTGCCATCTGTTGCACAGCCACAGAGTGTAATCGAATATTGATGGAAAGATTCAGCATATATTGCCATCCCACCAACATATGCCTCTGATGTCATGGGCCAATATAGTAAAGTAGGAGGCATTACTTTTGAAGCAGCTCTTGTATGAGGACCAGTCCTATAGACTCCTATATATTAAAAAAAACAAACAAACAAAAAACAAAAAACAAAACCAACCAAACAAAAAAAAACCCTCACCTTTAAATACATGCATATATTTAAGTCTAAGCACATTTAAAATGCTCTCAAATAAAGCATATGCCTTGCCAAATTAAGGTTGTAAATACATAAGTTAGCTACTAGATTTCTTTTTCAGATTGTGCTGCTGGGTTCAGTATCATGCTTCACGCCGAAGTGAGGGCTACCAACCTGTGTGAGTGTGATTTAAGCACACCCACCAGATCTGATCTCTTATGCTGCTTCACGTGAAAAGACACCAAGTTTTTTATCCCAGATGGCACTAGAAAAGAAGTGCTTGAGCCTGAGCTGGGATGCAGGATGCAGTCCCAGACCTGCATCATCACAGCCTGACACACTTGACTGTGGGCAAGGCACGGCTGGGGGTTGTGTAGTTAAAATAATGTGTCACCAGCCTGATTGTTTCTTCTGCTCTTGTCCCAGGTACCCAGAAATGAGTTCTTGGTGTTTTTGCATGAGGGTAGGCTTTAATCCCATGTCTGTCCTCCTCCAGCAAGACTGCTAGCCAAGCTGTGGTTACTGGAAAGCTGCAATGACAACAGCTTCTTGTTATCAATATACAGGTATATCGATATACATTTTGTATGTTCAGGATGTCACAGCAGTGCACATCCTTTATGTTTTATACTTCACCATATCGGAATGAACCATTTCTGCGTGAAGAAGTATCAGAGATTAGAAGTGAAAATGACCAAGCAATGCCTTTAATAGTCATTAACTCATAGGAATGGCATCAATAAATAACACGGTGACAATAAATGTGGCAACAAAAAAATGATTTTTGTTGTAGCTTGTGCAAAGTGTGATCTCAGTGCTACTGCTGTGACATGCACAAATATTTATAGCCTCGTTCGTAATGTGTAATATATGGCACAAAGATGAGATGTGCTTTACCAAGGTCAAGGACTCAGCGTGAAGGAGGAAGCTAAACACAGGACCGAGCATCCTGACATCCATGTGTGAGCACTTGTGATTTCCCCAGGATTTGGTCTGTTCCTCTGAAAGGAAGGAAAGGATGAAATTTTCAAGCCTCTTTGACATGCTGGTTGTAATTGGAGAGATGCCTCCCAGTTCCTTTTGTCTACTTAGGCAACGAAAGACAGTTTATTTCTATTGGTGTTGTAGTATCTCCAGCTAGAGACTGGGGCCAAATATGTTACATTAAAAAAAAAATAAATAAAAATGGCCCAACAGCAACACAGTACTACTCCCTGCACAGTGCATTTATCTTGGCTAGCTCTAAATTGCCAAAGCAGTGAGGGCTTTCACATCTTTTAATACTATTTCACAACCTTTTCTGAATTCTAATGAAGCTGAATTACCACCTCCATTATTTTCTAGGGGCTGTGTCTTAGCACTGGGGTTGTTTGAGGGCAGGTGGGAAAGAAATAGTGTAGCTGTATGTGAAAAGAGGAGCAGCCTTTGGATCTGCGCATGCCTGGCTGCAGTTTGCTGAGCGTAAGCCAATTTTTGCGCCTATAGAGCAGTTCATTTCTTGGCAGCTGCATCAGAATAAAGCTCCAAGGCTACAGCGGCCCACAGCCTGCTGTGACTCAGTGACCACAGAACCTAATTTGTGCTGGATAAAGCCCTAAAGAGATTAACTGACTCATAACATATGCTACTTTACCTTCTACAAATGAACCTCAGATACTGTGCCATGTTTTTGATCCCTCTCTGAATTTTGTAAATACTCCACTACTTAGTCACAGATATGGGGAGAACCTGAAGAAGATGCACCCCCTCTGGTTTATCATTCCTACGTTCTTAGTGAGCACTTCAAAACACAATCTGTGTGTTTTTTCTTCGAGGAATGTGACACACCACATTAAAGAGCCTGTAAAAAAAAATGCATGCATTCATTTTAGCAAATCTCTGAGAAACATCAGTGCAGGTGTGTTACCTGTGGCACAGCCTCATGGGAGGGGCAGGTGCATCTCATGCTGTGTTTAATGAGGTACAGACCATATAGACTATAAAAGACTATAAACGTCACTGAATCTCCTCAGCCTTTCTTAGGACCATAAAGAGCTCATAGAAGGCAGACAGCAGCTTAAAATACTGGGATTTTCAGGAGCAGGAAAGGCAGTGAATAGAGTTAGGATATTCCTACCACATCCCAATGAGTGTTTGAGCTATGAGGTACCCTCTGTGTTTCAGTAGTTCCTCAGTGCGCAGTGAAAGCCTCAGAAAGAGTGGAGAGGCATTGGCACAAGTTGCCCAGGGAAGTGGTGCAGTCACCATCTCTGGAGGCATTCAGGAGCCGTGGAGATGTGGTACTGAGGGCCGTAGTCAGTGGGGTGGGGTGATGGCCAGATGAAATAATCTTAGGGATCTTTTCCAGCCTTAGTGATTCTATGATTCTATGACCTGACAAAAGGAGTTCTGTTTTCCTGGTAGACTACATGCTACAACATTACTTGGGGAAGGAGGTGCTAGTATTTGCTCAGATCTCATTCCAACGTGAGATCTGAATGTGGGACCAGGGATATGAATTATATATAGTATACAAGACTGGAAGGTTCAATTAATTTCCATGTTGCAGAGCCCTACCTTCCCAAAGGATTCAGAAAAAGGCAGCCAGGATAGTTGCAGGTATAGGTCATTTTCCACAAAAGCAATGACCTGACATCATTGGTCTTATGCTTCATAAAACCTTTTGAAAGCCCAACCCTGTTCTACACTGCTGAAGTTAAAGGCATTTATCATTAATGATGTCAAATACAAATAACAATTAAATTCAAGGCTTACATTCTACCACCACTTTAAAAAATAAAAATAGGAAAAAAAAAAAAAGTATCAGCACAAATAGTCATAATAAATGAGCTAATAAATGCTGAATCAGATGAATTGTATTGCTGATTAACACCTTTACTTGTCTAGCTTACTTTACTGCTGTAACTAAAAGCCAAAATATACATCCAGAATTCAGGAGCACCAGAAGAGGCTTAAATAGGAGCTATTTTGTATTAAATTACATATTAGAAAGGACTTTGGTTCTGCTAAGATAATAGAGACCTCATACACTGAAACCTCTATATGTCTGCTCGGAACTTTGTGGCGTTAAGGTTACCAGTTATGTTCTTTCTTTGCTTCCTTTATTTTCCCTGAGTTTTTTCTAAGGTCCTTAAAAATCTGGACATCCAAATCCCAGTGAGAACTGAAAAATTAACTCTTTCAGTGTCTTTTGCAAAGCATAGTCTTACACTGCTGTTCTTGGCAGATAACGTAAAGAAACTGAGATCTTGCAGTTCACCTTCTAGGCATGTGGTCCAAAGGCTGAGTAAAGTGCATCAGCTGCCATGATTCAATTGCACTCACTTTGCTGTTGTGATCATGGTCAGATGCTGTGGGTGAGCTGATGAGCAGGAGCTCATGCTGCAGTAAATCAATTGCAAGCCATTACGTGAGGACAGTCTATAATCTGGCATAGTAAAGTTCCCAAAATCGATGTGTTCAAGGGTACAAATTCTATGCCATACCCTACCCGTGTGCCTGAAGGCTGATCCAAACCCACAATTAGCACTGTCTCATAGATCAAGCTTGCTTTTCAGCTCAAAGAGACAGCCAGCTTGTGGAGCCTGTGCATTTTCATGCTTACCAAACCATTTAATTTTTGTGTCTAGAATCCTCATAACATATATTTATTGGTCTCCTAAAATACCTGGTGGGCTGTGCAGATTGAGCATGTACTGTAGCTGATTAACTGGGGATCTTCTTCCTTTTCTTTCTGGAATCCTCCCACCAATGAAGCATGAAGCACACTCAGAGACACAGCACTCTAAAGACATTAAGCTGGTAAGATGTGAAAAACAGTTTTTTCTGCAGGTGAAAAAGGCTCAGAAGATGATTCCTCTGCAGACCCTATGCTCCTCAACCACATGTTAAATCCATATTTTGGGTTAAGAACCACGTGAAGAAATCAGTTCCTTTAAAGACCAGAGTGTTGGTCCAGGCCTATGGTTTAAGTGGATCTGTGCTGCTAAGGATGCTAATTTAGCTCAAGGGTACTGGCATGATTTTAATCTAAGAGGATTTGAGTGCTATAATATCTCTGGTAAAAATCTTGGGAAAAAAAAAAAAATAAAGACAAGAAAAGAAAGAAGGAAAAAATGACAGCATTGCAGAGAAGTTAAGAGACTGTAAATATTGTTGGCAGCAAGCAGACCAGAAGCAGCTGTCTCTGTCAGATGTGTTTCATTCATATCAGGCAAGGAACCATAGATGTTTGGGAATACCAAATATTTACCATATATTTAACTATAAGCTTTGCGTTTGTTTGGAGGCAATTATGGCTTTATGCTCAAACACAAACGTGCCTTGCCCATGTCAAATGCTTTGCACAAGTCCAGGTAGATGACATCAGTTACTCTTCCTTTATCGAAAGGTCACCGAGTCGGTCAGGCATGACTTGCTCTTTGGTGAAGCCATGTTGGTTACTACCAATCACCTTATCTTGATTTTCCATTTGCCTTATTAGGGCCTTCAGGAGGTTCTGCTCCATTTTCTTGCCAGACAGAGTTGAGACTGACTGCCCTGTTGTTGCCTGGCTCTACTTTGTTTCCCCTCTTGAAAATGGGAGTTATGTTTCCCCTTTTCCAGTTCCAAGATGACCTCCTGCTTTGGATGTGATAGCTGTTAAACCCCGGCATCTGACAACCATTACCACTGCTGGCTCCTCAGCACTGCTGTGAGCAGCGTCGCAGATGAAGAACTCTGCCATCTGCTGTATTCTCACCAGGATGGCAAATCAGTCTGGGGGCTCAGAACTCATCCTGTGTCATCTGCAGATTTTCTCTGTCCTTGTTAATGAGAACACTGAGAGGATTTCTGCTTTCCTAGCTCTGTCATGTTTTCTCTGCGTTCCGTTCCTTCTGTTTTTAGTTCTTCCCTATGTAAATACTTCCTTGTTTTTAAATCCCCTCACTTGCTGTCTAGTACTTCAATTCTAACATTTAAAACTTTAAACAACATAGTAGTGCTGCTTCATGGGTAAGGAAAAGCAGAGTGTTATTGCAGTTAGGTTTTTTTTTGTTTTGTTTGTGGTTTTTTGTTTTGTTTTGTTTTTGTAGAAAATGAGTGAAGGACCTTAGATTTCCAAAACAAATCACTGGTCTCTATCACTGATCTCTATGAGGACGTTGCTCAACCAAAGACGGGGAACAGGCAACCAGGCACATGGAAAAAACTGTTCTGTTTTCTTGGCCTTGTGGGGAAAACTCAGCGTGAAATTAGGCCCTGAGATGCCACAATGCAGAACAGCACTGACAGTTTCCTGACGATCACCTGAAGATAATGAGAGAGTCAGGTTTTCGAAAAGGACTGAAAACATTCCCTCAGCAAAAATCACTCATTTTTAAATGACACAACAGAACGACTGCTTCCCCAAATGATTGCTCTCACCAGAAAACTGTGTTCCTATTAAAAAAGATCGCAACTCTGTGTTCTTATTTAAAGAAATGCTTGCATATGGGCCTGCCGTTTACACATGTAGGCACCATGATAAATCCCCAGATGAAAGTAATAGTGCAGAATTTGTTAAAACACTGTGATATTATGGAACACTTTGAATAGTGTGGATTTGTTTTCCCTAATAATAAATATTGGACTCAGCAGTAAGGGCCTGTAACAGAGCCACGGTAGTACTGTAAAGTACTGAATTTATGAGCCAGATTTGTAGGAAATAAATTTTCCAACAAGAGCTGCAATTATATAAAATGTGAAATTCCTCCAACAATGTGGAGAAATCTATTTTTAGGGCAAAAGTTTTCCAGCTATCACAGTTTCAGCCTTTGGCTGGGAATTAAAAATCCCTATGGGACCAAAGTACTCAGCAGCTTGTTGGAACTGGCACGTGCCTCTCCCTTGCTAACTTGACATAATTCTCTCTCAGAATCCTGGAAAGGGCTCCATTACCAATATATCCTGGTCAGTCTGTGGATGTCTCTTTAAGAAAAAATTACGTCAGTCTTAGATAAGGTGGATGTAAGCCATAATTTTGTCTTCTATATGGTACTTCTAGCTCTTTGGCTTTATTTCTTCAAAGCATGGCGTGCAGGATTGTCCTATCTCACAGGAAGGTCATGGTAATAAATGCATTAAAAATCAAGATGAGGATGAAGTAGCAAAACAGCAGTCACTTTATACTCACATGCATGAATATATATACTGATTGTTTATGCACACACATAAACTCCAAAATCCTTATTCTTATAAATTATTTCTGTGTATATATATATATATATATATATATATATATATGTATGTATGTAAGTATTCCAATTTCATGGTCTTCCAAAGCTTACTTCATGAGATATAGAAAATATTGCTCTGTGGTTTGAAACAGTCTCCAGACATCTCGTACCAATTTTTTACACTAGACAAACCTCCAGTGGAAGCTGGCCACTGAATTTTCAGAGGATATTAGCTTGCCTCTCTTTTTTATAAATTTAATCAACCATTTAGCATTTGCACATTCATGATAGTAACAATGACTGTTGGTTGCTTTCCCCTTAGAAGCTGTGCCTTTTTCCTTATGCAGATATTTTCCAAAGCTCATATTTGTCACTCCAGCAAAGCGAAGCTGAATGAGCTATTTAGCCATATAATAAAGTAAAAGTGAATGAAGCAAGAGGACCAATTGAATTGATGCTATTATTTCAACAAAATCCTTTCAGCAATTGCCTCTCTTCATAGAGACCTTCCTGGGCATTATTTCACTAAATGACACTGTGGATGTAATTACTTTGATTCAGAGTGTTGGAATCACACAGGTAACAAATTACAGTGCCCCCTGATGAGTAATAATTCAATTATTCAGTGGGCTTATAACAGTTTGAAATAGCCTATTCTCATTTCACAAACATCATATTTACTGCTGGAAATAAACCATTTCAGCAAAGTGAAATATTAGATCTATATATCTTAACACATGTAAGCTCCCAAATGGATCACCACATAACTGCATACCTTTGGTGTTTTCAGTATTAAAGGGACTGCAGAGATGCTGAGCCTCCTGGGTTACTCTACTTCGGTAGAGGCGTACATATATTTTGCCTACTTACCACCTGGTGTATTAAGACTTCATCGTAAGTATCAAGCAGCAATGGCTCACAAGGTGATATCTAATCTCATAAGCACCAGTGCTGTTGGAATTCATCTCTATCTGGAAGCAGAGTCTAGGTATGTATCCAAAGGGACATTCTTCAGACATGACTCTTCTGTGCACCAGTATCAGTGAAACATACAACACTGCTGAAGCCAAGCCAGTATGAAACAGGGGTGAGGAGGGGAAAAAATGATCCTGCTTGCTGAAAGGTCAATTCAAAGTGAAAATTCTAGGGTGAAAAGTGTAAAGCCTGGTGAGATTTTTTAATGCAGCGTCTCAAACTGCCAATTCTGCAATCTCCAAACTGTGTTTAGAAATATAAGAGCTTGTGAAAATCCTGTCTTCACCTCTAAGTGCTGAAATATATATATCCAAGGGATTCTCCAAAAGTAATGCCTCTATTTTATTATATTGGCCTGTGACATCAGAGGCAGATATTGGTGGTATGGCAATAGAGATTGACCCTTCTCATCAATATTTCTTTGCATTTTGTTGTTGGTAACAGCAGAGGGGCAGTCTGACAGAATGGTGTCTGACATGGAAATGTGAGTTAAGCATAAATGTGGAACCAAATCCCTCTTTGTTGAAAAAATGGTACCCAGTGACATTCATCAATGCTTGCTGGATGTTTATGGGGATCAAAGAGTGAGGTGGGGGTGGTGAGTTTCAGCTGTGATGACAGCGATGTGGAAAACAAGCCAAGTTCTGAATGGCCATGCACAGCTGCTAAGCTATGAAACGAAGAGCCTCTCAATCAGCTCATCCATTTGAATTGTCTGATTTTCAACGCTGAATATGTTGAAAAAAATAATATTTTGTAGCTTTTTCCTAAAAAGTAGTGTTATTTTGCTCTTTGTATCTGTTGTCGTTTCCATGGAAATAATTATATCTCTCTATGTGTATATGTATGTATATCACAGAATCATAGAATCCGTAGAGTTGGAAGTGACCTCTGAAGGCCATCTAGTCCAACTCCCATGCAATGAACAGGGACACCACAGCTAGATCAGATTGCCCATGGTCCGGTTCAGCCTTGCATTGAATGCCTCCAGGGACAGGGCATTAAACGTATCACTGGACAACCTGTTACTCTGTCTCACCACCCACACTGTGTAATATTTTTTCCTTACATCTAACCTAAATCTACCCTCTTTGAGCTTAAAAATATATATCATATGTATATATGTGTATATGTGTATGTATATATAAAATTAGGTGTCTTAATCAATTGCCCATGATTAATACAAGCCCCATTCAGCTCAGAAGTACATCATTTCTCACTGTTTCACCAAGATAGTTGCAGGAGGTAACAGTGAGGAATTTATAGGTCACGACTACTGAGTTTTGTCCTAAATAAAAGCAGTAGCAGCTGCTGCAAACTTTTTTTTTTTTCTTTTTTTTTTTTCCCTCTTATACTTGCCAGTTTGGAGTTTTTCTCCAGGATGTGCCAGATCTAGATTGATTTCTGAATTTGCCTAAGATGCCCAAATTTCTACTTCCTGGGAATCTGCTGTGACGCTCTGGTTATCAACAATTTGGTTGAATAGCATTCAGTGTTTCCCATGGAAACTGTACCATTATACGTGAAGTATTTAAAGATGTGTTAATCTCAGAAGAGCAAGACCTGCTCCTCAAGTTCTCAGCTGAGAGGCTGAGTACCCCGCTGAGAGTGGAAGGGGGAGAGGGCTGTCTGCCAGTCATTTCTATTAAATTATCATTACAACAAGGAGGTGATTTTCCTCTCAGGTGAGGATTCAGTCCCTAGACAATGGAATCGTTCCATCTCTGTCAAAGAATCTTCTCAACCAGAACTAACGTCTGGCATTGTTGTATATTCTTCCTAGGTTCATTTAGAAGCAATGGTCACTTACATGATTTTGTAAATGTCAGTGCCACAAGGTGGATGTAAAAATATAACTTTATGACTTGAAATAACTGAATTCCACTAAGGTAATGTACCAAAACTATGTAATAAATGGCCAGTAAGTTATAATAAGATGAGGGATGAGTCCCCCTCGGGAAAATGTGAAAATGAAAACAGATGAAGAAGAAAATTAAGCTGATTATCTACGCTACCAAGACTCAGTGCTTCTTACCAGTGTTTGGACGCACATCTTCATACGTCTAAAAAAATCTGTGAGATTAGGAGACTGTGTAAGCATTATAGACTACTGTGCATGTATAGAAATGCATATCCACATACCAAAAGATAACAAAATATCAGCATTTTTCACGTTTTTTTTTTTTTTTTTCCAAGGAAGAAAGTATTTGGTGACCTCAAGTTTCCAGAGAAAATGCCAACAATCTTTAAACATCTGACCATGGACTTTAAAATCAATTGCAAGTCTTTGCGTGTACGAGGCTGTGAATTGACTCACCAATGTCATGGGCCAGAACTGTTGCCTTTTAATCACCTTATAACATCTGTGACAGTTATTTCAGAAATCAAAAGCATAAAGTCAGTAACTTTCAATCATCTGGAAGCCAGAAAGGATGAACATGTCTGGTGTTTTCTGTCTTGTCCTGGTTGCAGCTTATCTAAGGGTCCAGTCCTGAAGAGTGGTTGAGAAATTCAGTCCCAAGTACTCCTGCTAAGTTCCCTCCCCATTGTGACAGAAATTACAGCAACTGTCATAATTTGTTTAACTTTGGTATTCTTCAGACAGTTACCAACTCTCTTGTCACTCTGTCATTCCAGAATCACAGAATCACAGAATTGTAAGGGTTGGAAAGCACTTCTGAGGACCATCAAGCCAAAACTGCTAAAGCAGGTTCTCTACAGTAGACTGCACAAGAAAGCGTCCAGGTGGAGTCACGTCCAAGTCAGACTGATCAGGAGATCCTACACTCCTGTGTCTATCTCCCGTAAGGGATTTCCTCAGAACATGAAGCACCTGTAAGTTGAGTCTCCAAGACATTGCTGCCCTCTGAGACTCTGTTGAAGGAGTTTCCCTTCCTCTTGACCAGTAGCATTTGGAAGCAAAGACTCTTCCCCTTTTGGCAGATGTCAGCTCCCCATTTGCTGACATTCAGGAAAATTCTTTGCTTACCTAAGTGCATATATCAGTTGGAGGGGAGGGGGAGGGAAGTGGGAGGAGTAATTCAACCCTTTTCTGTAATTTTCAGAGAACAATTCAATAATCGTGCTGGTGAAGCAACAGAGCATGAATGTGGCAGTGTAGTTCATTGAGCAGAAGGGTTTATCAGAGTAGGAGTGATCTTTCCCACAGTAATTCTAATGCTTTGTTTAACATTAAATACCACTTCAGAGCCAAGCATAAAAAATTTAGATGTCAGAGCAGGCATTGGATGAATTTATTTTTGAAGCTTGTGGAAAACATAATGTGTTTGTAACCTTGCTATGTCTAGATGCAGAATGTTATATGTAATAATACATTTGAAAACCCAATTTTATAGGAAGGAATTGCCGTGCTGGTTTATGCTTTGGTTTATGCTAGGCAAGAATGCCTGCTACAAATTCTGCAAGGATTTCCAGGATGCATTTGACAGTCATCCTTATCAGCTTTTCCTCATGATCAAAGAAAATCAACCTCCGACTAGTATGATGTTGATGACCTAAATTCCAATTCTAGTGAGAGCTGTAGAAACCCAATAAATAAATAAATAAATAAAATAAAATAAAGATTTATGACTTTGAACTAGGTGTTTACAAAGAGACATCACTTGGCAGTACACTGTGTATTTCAAATATTTCTTTTTACTACCAGGAGTGAGCATTCAATATGGGCAAACAGCACCTCTCCATTTTATGGGAAATCAGTTGAGAGTTGCTCATTCATATTCCAAGAGAAAAATAAAATGACAATAAAAAAGAACGTTACTTAACAAAATAAAAATAAATTTTGCTACAGCTGTTAAAATCAGAAATATCAGCTTTTCTCACCACTATTTGGGTTTAGTATGTTTCAGATCAATATTTTATATATGATCTAACAGCTCTCCTTTTTCTTCAAATGGGGCTGATTTGAGGAAGGGAAGACAGAAAGGTTTTATTGCTGTCTAACAGGCATTGATTTCGTAAGTGCTGAATTTAGAACAAAATTGATGCTAGTGAAGGAATGCTTTTTTATTTCATGTGATGTGTTCCCCAAGGAATACCAAACAAGAAAGGACAAAGGATTTGGGAAAGCTTATTAACACAGATCATAATAATAAAAGAAATCATAGGAAGAGAATTCATGGAGGCTGGCACAAACATTCCAAAGGAGGGATCAGCCATATCTATGCCTTTCCTGACACGATTCTCTGAGCTGCTCTTAAAAGTCTCCAATGACAGATAGACTAAAATCTCTCTAGCTGAAAACTTGCTTGAAAACTTACAAAGGAATAATAGCTAACTTACATAGTGACGCCAAATACAGAAAATTCAGGTGTAACACAGAGCTGGAAAACAATGAAGAAAAAGCAGGGTTTAGATGCATATTGGTAAAGAGATAAAAATGACCCAAGGGAGGAAAAACAGACTGTCATTGTATTTGACCACTGTATTTGCTCTGGTGGAGGACTCCAGAGGCTAATAGCTCCCTGTCTTACACTCTCTGTCAGTCTCTAGAAACTGATTTTAAGACCAGAGAATCGTTGGAAGGGTGAATATAGCATCAGGAAAAAAACGAAAAAAACTAATTGTGCTTAGAATCATCGAATCACAAGGTTGGAAATGACCTATAAGAACAACTGGTCCAACTGTCTTCTCATTACCACTGCTACCACAAGCACTAAATCAGATCTTGCAGCTCCTCATCCAGATGCCTCTTGAATGCTGCCAGTAACGGTGACTCCACCATCCCCTGGGCAGCCATTCCAGTGCCTGACCACTCTCTCAGATAAAAAATTCTTCCTTATACCTAATCTAAAATGTCCTATGGTGCAACTTGTGGCCATTTCTTTGGGTCCTGCTCATTGTCTGGGAGAAGAGGCCAAACCCCTCTTCACCACAACCTCCCTTCATGAAGTCGTAGAGTGCAGTGAGGTCTCCCCTGAGCCTCCTCTTCTCCAGACTAAACAATCCCAGCTCCCGCAGCCGCTCCTCATAGGACTTGTGCTTCAGACCCCTCACCAGCTTTGTTGCCCGTCTCTGGACATGCTCCAGTGCCTCAATGTCTTTCCTGTAGTGAGGGGCCCAAAACTGAACACAGTACTTGAGGTGTGGCCTCACCAGAGCTGAGTACAGGGGGATGATCACCTCCCTGCTCCTGCTGGCCACACTATTTCTAATGCAGGCCAGGATGCCGTTGGCCCTCTTGGCCACCTGGGCACACTGCTGGCTCATGTTCAGCCGAGCATCAGCCAACACCCTCAGGTCCCTTTCCTCTTCACAGTCATCCAAGCCTATAACACTGCATGGGGTTGTTGGCCAAAGTGCAGGACCCGGCTTGTCACAATTTAAATCTTAATATTACTTGGTGTGTCCAACTGTTTTGGTTGTATTACCTTTCTTTTTGATGTTAATTATGCCTGGACTAATAATGATTCCTAAATTACACTGTTAAAATTTAATAAATCTTAGCTTTTATAAATAAAATGTTTTTCCTTTGCCCATAAACAATAGTTTGAGCATAACAAAAGGAAGCATCTCTAGGGTGAGCACGTGTATTAGATTACTCTTTGTGCCATAGATTTCCAGGCTGTTTGCTTCTGATAGTAAATAAATTTCAGTTTACTGACACCCTGCAGCTCTGACTTGGTTTTTAGCTGTGATTTATCCTACTAATATACTGCCAGGAATATTTCTTTATTTTTGCTTACTTTTATAGACTTTTTTTAGTACCGATCCCTTTAATAATTCAGGTCAATTGCTTATTCTCTTTCTAGGATGTTGCCAACATAAAAAAAAACATTTTTACTGTAAGCATGACTGAAGACCAGAACAGGTGACCTGGAGATGCCAGCCCCGAAGATCATCAAAACACAACTCGACATGTCTCTGAGCAACCTCAGCACTTTGATGACACCCTACAGGAGTAAATTAACTATCAGCTGAATACAGTAATTTAAGAAATCTTTTTTCCTTTATATAGATCTGTTAAGCTCAGTGGCATGGATCTTGCAGGTACGAGTTTGCAATAGTGGTACAAGGAAAATATTATTTGGGGAACTTGGAGTTTTTATCAACAGAGGTAGTTAGTAACAGGATAGAAAGATGTGAATGGTTGTGCTGGGAGATGGATCTAAGCTAAGTAGCCTCTTCAGATTCTTTTCTGTCTTATTTTCTATGATTTGTTCACACATGGAAGCTAAAGTATAGCACTTGGGGGCAGAATGTGTCACTCCTATTCAAATGGGGTTTTATTTTCTTCTAGGACTAGCCTCAGATAGAATCACTGTATAAATAATAGCTCTTGATTACTTATGCTTGGTTAGGTAATAAATGATTAGATTCTTAGTTGTAGCCTAAAAGAAAATGATATAATTTTGTAGCAAACAGTTTAATATTTTATGTGCCTTCTATTATGTAGGACAACACTAAAAATCACCATTGGCCAGTTCTGCTCTCGTATAACTATCAGTAACTTCAGAATGGATTGGCCACAGGTTTTTTTTTTATGGCCAAGCTTCTTCCCACCTACTGACAAGAAGAGATCTTGGGAAGTCTGAAATAGAAACAGGCACTTCTAGAGTTGTCAGCAGTGGAACAGCGATGTGGTCTCAAAGAGACTGTGTAGTGTCAATCTCACACAGTCAGTACTAGGAAGCCTCGGTGGACTCTTCCAAACTGAACTGCCAGAAATAGATACCAGCATAAATTGTAATGGTGAACTTCTATTCATGAGCACTGGATTTTCAGTGTGGCATCAAAGCTTAGCACTCCTTCATTTCTCATTTACTTTGTATAAAAAATACAAGGAATCATAGTGACAATCCTGATAAGGTAAACACTGTGGAATATTGAGAACCAGGAAATTGGGTGTAGCTTGCAGCTTCATTTCTTATCAACAATGACCATATCTGTTTGCAGATTAGTAGGAGGACACATGCTTCTGTGTGGCTTCTCAAAATGCTGGACAGCTCTTTGGTCTTCAGTAAGCATATGGATTGTAGGCTGCTGGAAGGAAAGCAGTAGAAGCACATAGCCTGCCTGTGGAATACACTATTGCCAGATCAGTGAGCTGGAATCTAGAGGTAGTTTTTGGGAGGAGACAGGTGAATTTATGGTTAGTTTTTATATTTGTGTTCATGCTAAGTACCTAGGGGCAGACACATAAAAAGGTGGAGTATCAAAAACCAACTCGCTTGAGTCTTAAAAATTTACAAAGGGAGCTCACAGCAGGATGAGTTACAGAGCAGTTGTTTCCCATGGTTGCAGGAGCTATGCCAGCTTCTCTAAGGCAAAGTTCACCCCATCTATCTTGAATCATCATATAACTTTCATGTGGTCTGTGAAGAGAAAGAAATCCATTGGAAGGTTTAGTTGCCAGAGAGAATTGTATTTGTACTCTCTCTGGAGAGGGAAAGGGCAGTCTTTAACTACAAGGGGATATAAAACTCAGCAAGACTAGTTGTTAAGTTAGGAGCCTTAAGGTTAGACAATGCTTTTGGATATACCTTTTGATTGCTGTTTCTACCAACTGGCATTTTGATATACAAAAGTTTTATGATGTTAACAATAACTGAGATGTAGCAGAAGCAAACTGTAAATTGACACAGATACATCTCTGGTTCCTGAAATTGCTCATTACTTACTGTGTTAGGGTGAACCTTGTAGGAGCCAGTGGACACACTCCCACTGTCTTCAACAGCCTTCAGTCATCCAATAATATCTGTACAAATAAACACCTATCAAAAAGGGAGGGAAAAAGGAAGGACTTCTGGGACAATTAGAGGCTTAATTTCCCTTGAATTTCCTCTTTGTGAGTTTTGTCTGAAGCAACAAATGGCTGGAGTATTTGGCAATGCTTTGCTCTGTGTGCATCTTCTTGGGGAGATATTTTCTTTCTAAGACATAAAACTAATGTTTCAGTCTTTCCCTTCATCTGAACACTTAGAGGACACAAGCATGAAGGAATCTATTTATTTAGATAGTCCTAATCCTTTGCCACATTTGGCTATTACACTGAAATATGACTAGAAAAGGACAAAGGAAGAAAGTAACAACATGGTCACGTGAGCTTCTTTTCTTAATGAAATTAAGAATAATAACTAAAAATAACTAAATATTATAACTAAATATAAATAAATAACTAATAATAACTAAAAATATTCTCCCTGTTCCCTTGCCACAACACACAAAATGAACTGGATGAGGGCCAGAAATATAGCAGGCTATCCAAATCAGCATGGGCGTTCTCAATAGCAGGATGGTGTGAGAGAAGCAGCATGCTGTTTAAAATCCTACAACATAGGTTTTGTTAATACTGATAACTTGTACTTAGAACTAGCAAGAGTTTTACAAAGGTGTTCTGCTGTGTATTTTAATTGCCTTTCTAAGTATACTGATCTTAATCATTGACCCATAGAATGGCTTGGGTTGGAAGGTACCTCAAGGATCATCAAGCTCCAGCTCCCCTGCCTCAAGCAGGGCTTTCAACCTCCACATTTAATCTTTATATTCTGAGAGTATTTCTTTTCTAAATGAAGATCCTTCCCTCGTGGTTGCTGCAGGCTTCTACCTGCTTACTAGCTGGTGTAGTGGACAATCTTTCTATCTTCCCTGGTGTCACCTAAAAATAAGTATTTAAACAACAAAAGCAACCCCATAAGAAGCTTGAAGACTCAGTTCACTTTACAGTAAGATGATAATGACAATCCCATAGCAATAAGCATTAATTTGGAGGTAATGCATGAACTCAGCTATCCAGCAATGTGCAGTGATCCCAAAAAGGTAACACATCAATATAACCAGTTATTAACTTCAACCTGTTTTCATCTCACAGAGAAGGTAATCACTTTACATAAGGTCAGATGAGTATTTGTGACAATCCAGCAGTGTGGTCATTAAATGTTATCTTATCCCGAGGAGAAACTGAGTTTGAGCAACTAGAAATACTCCATTTCTTCTCTCTTTTCTAAAAAGTTTCAACTTCTTTGTGTCCTAGAAATACTTAATGCCCTAAAATCAGAATAATGTAAAGGCTATTAAAAGAGTTTCTTTTACAGAACTAACTGTTCTCAGTCCTATTTAAAATAAGAATTTCCAGATATAAAGGCAAACATGAAATACGAAAACGACATCTGTACTTCAGAGTGAATTTCTATGAATACTCACACTGACACAATCTAAATGCTACCAAAAATTGTAATTTTGTTATATTTTTATTTTTATGCCACTTAATTTTGTCAGTTCTAGAAGATGAATAGTTCAGCAAGATGACAAAGGAGTATTCCAGATTGTCAAGGGGAAAAAGAACAACTGTGATGAAATTTGATCAAGACCTAAGGACTCATGCTTGGTGTCCTTTAGGCAACAGCAAATGCAGAATTTACGTGGTTCCAAGTCTCCTTCCAGTAGTTCAGATCAGAAGCAAGAAGAGAAAGACCCTTTGCCTTCTCCAGTATCAGAAGGGCAAATAATCAGCCAGATTTCTTCTCTGAAATTTTTTTGAGGGAGGTGTCATTGCTGAAAATCACTGCAAAATCAGAAATGTGGAACCTGGTCCAGTTTTCATTATCTGTGAGTTTGGCTTTCATTGTTTTCTTGCCATTTATCATATGTAAACTTACAGAAACCTGCTATAGAAATATTCACTTCGGAGCTAAGCCATTGAAGTAGGCAGAGTCCTGTTTTTGTAAGAGTAAATTAGCTACACTCTCCTAGTGACTTCTAATACTATGTAAGGAAATCTAGGAATGTTGCTGAAATTCTAGAAAAACTTATCAGACAGGAGCCCTCTTCTGTCTTGATTTGCTTCTTTTAAATGATACCAAATCTATGCTAGCTGCTAACAAAAAATGCTGTGAAGTCCTGTGCTTCTGTCTGTCCAGTATTTATGGATGCATTTATGAATTATAGGGTCTTCTTTCATATTTTATGTACAGATCACCTTCTTGTAGCAGTTCTGAGTGCAGCTGTCATGAGCTTAGCTTACTTTGACGCTTAGCATAATCGTGCTTGATGATCACTGATTGATATGAGCATATAAATTTAGTTTTATTGAGGCTGCTGGATGAAGCTGCTGGATGAAGCTGCTGGATAAAATTATCCATAGAAAAATAATACCTCATTATTCTCTTCCAGTAGTAAAAAACCATGAAAGCTTAAAATCAAAAAGGATCTCTTATTGGGTGTTTCTAAAAGGTAGTGATGAAGAACTGGAACTTGTAATTTCCTATTGACAGGGATGCCCTTAAGGTTTACACAGAGTATTTCAAAGCAGTAGCAGTTTACACCATGATTCAAATAGCCTGTTTGCCTAGGACGTCCATTTAGCAGTGCAATATCCGTTTCTGTCTCTGAAAGTGATTTCTAGCATGAGTCTTTTTTAATTTCTATTAATGTTACAGAATGGAGAAGATTGATACTGATTCACACACTAGCTCAGTTAATTTTTCTTCAAGTATGGATTCCTATTAGGAATGTTTCCATGTAATGTAATAAATCATGCTTATACAATCAGGTCTGTGTTCATATATTCTCTCTAGCATCTCCTGCTTAATAATAATTGTCAGAAGAAGTGGAGGACATAAATGAATATTGGATGATTCACTGGTCACCTGGTAATTCTGTCCAGAGTGATACGGGTCAGCCTGAGAGCTGAAGAAGAGCAATGGTTGCTGGTAAAAGAGGGCTAAACTTGTTGATATCCTAGGCTCCGTTTTGCTTTCTAATACTTTGAAAAGGGGAAGTAAGAAAGAAAAAATAAAAAATCATTTACTGACATGTAGATTTGCTTCTGTCAGCCTTGGCCACTTGTCAGTTCCTTACTTCACTGATCTCCTGTGACTTTCTTGTTTACCAGCTTTAATCTGGCTTTATCCTATGCTATCCTATAAAAGAATTCAACATAACTCCTCTAAAATTGATGTTTTCCTATTATCATGTTGCCTTTACTCTGAAAATTGTTTTTCTTGTGTGATTCTTTATTATTTAGGGCAGAAACCTCTACAAAGTCTGTATCTACTAGTCAATCCCATGGAGCAAAAAAAGAAAAGAGCCATAGCTCCTCCTTTGTTGGCACTGGCACATGTTCAGATTTTGCCACTGTATTATTTTGCTCCTTTGAATTTATTTTAATAACACCTTATCTCTAATGAAAGATTCATTCCAACTTGTTTGCATCTACAGAAGCCAAATTTCCTGGTTTGTTGCTTTCATAACATCATTCTTCATCATTGGCAACACTATTAGATTTGCTCTGGTCTTCTAGTGACATCTCTGATTTTAATGACTTTTTGATCTGTGCCAGAGAATATGCTGACTTCTCATCTCATAGTGAATCCCATCAGGTCCTGCTGATGCTGATCTGATATTTGCTTGTTCCACTAATAAGCCTTGTAGTTTGGATGTGATCCTGGCCTTCTATTCCCACAGCAGTAGTTGCCTTCTGCTATGTCTGATCTGATATGCTAATGTAGCTTGTGACTAGCACAAACCAAAAGAGTGGTGATTTCCCCTTCAGGGGACATAATAGATTCATCAAGCACTGCTCAGCAGTGTCTGATATAGATACATCTGTTCAATAAATCATATATCCAGAACCATTAGTAGGACAGAGGCATTTTTTCCTGAAAGTATGAGATTTAATTACCTTAGCATGTGTAATTCCAGCTTTTATTACAAGCAATAAAAAATGTATCACCTTAAAAATTGAACCTCAGTGCTCGACTCTTTTGACTACTGACAAGATCAGACTCTGTCTTGCATGTGTTTTACAGTGATTTTTTTTTTTTTTTAATATAGGAAAAACAAAGAGCGTCATCAGATTAATGAAAAAAGGTTACCCCTTCTTAGCTGAAATGTGATAATAAGCCATAAATGCCCAGCTGGCCCACCACAATATGCAGCAGAGAGAGATTAATTTAAAACTCTGAATGTGGAAAGGCTGTTTTTCTGCTGTTTTAGGCAAGTGTGAAAGCCCCAGATGTTTTTTCCCTTAGTTCACCACATGCTTTGGCCTTTCCAAGTGAATAGAAAGCCCAGGTAGATCTCCTGTCCATAAATGAATTCAGCAGCAGTATTTCTAAACACAGAATTTCAGATTTCCTGGGGTGTTTTTTCATTAAAAATCAATGCTTCTTAATGAAAAGCGCAAGTAACAATATTTTTTAAACCTAATATTAAAGTTTATCTTAAAGGAAATAGTTTAAGAGGAAAATTTCTACTATGGCTGTGAGTTCCTGTGGTAATCTGAAATTTCCAACAGGTATGAGATTTCCCAACGGACGTTATATTAATTAAGTTAATTCGAATAGAGGATTTACTGTCAGGAAATTGTCTTTTGAACATAACCTGTTGGTTATACCTTAATTTTGAACTTCCTTGTATTGTAGCTGTAAATGTGAGCAAACTTAGACTATCTGTTGCTTCTAAAAATTTTTTCAGCTGGGGATACTTTTGCCCATTCACTGCAGAATTTGCTAATTAGATTGCAAGACGTGGTATGTCAATTTCATGCTGAAGTGGATGTAGGATTTCTGAACTGGAGCTGAATATATATGGTTGGTTCAGAAAGTGGTATGAGGGATGACAGAGTTTGTGTATGGTTGCTTGGAATGAATTAGGCAGATATTGTGTGAATGTCATGTGTAAAATGAAAGAACAAAAAAAAGTTATAATATGAAAATAAGCATTGGCCTGTGGAAATAAATTTTAAAGCTCCTCCTCTGGCTGCTTCAAATATTTGAACAAGAGGGTATCCGGTTAAATGAATATGAGGAACAGTCAAAGCAGATAAAATGATCTACAATTATAATTGTCTACAAAATACACAATTAGCCTGAAGAACTCATTGCCACAGGAAATTACATATCTCCATTAGAAAGGGGTGTCCTAGGGTTGCAATAATATACATAGTTTTATTAATTAATGCTAACAGTACAGCTAATATAATTAACAACCCAAACTGAAGCCAATCACTAATGCAAGAAGGAATATGATATATAATACGAAGGATGCTTTATTTTACATACAACTGCCTTGAGAATTAAAATTTTCTGATGCATCTGCTCCTGTCTGCTATAACAGATAAGAGTCTAGGGGAACCTTACATATGATTAACAGGGCAGAAACTATGTTCTTGTGAAAGATCTATGAAAACTAAAGAAAAAACTACAGGCTTATTTTGTAGTTGCTGCTCTCTTCTACAGTTTCAGTTAAACATCAAAAGCAATAACGTGTATATATACTTTTTTTTTTTAAAGATCAGTTTTCAAAGTTGTAGACTCTTGTTTACTTTCAAAAATTTACTTTGTTTGAGCCTTTTGGTCTTTTCTTGTCCTTTTGTTTATGTGTAAAGCACACAGATTTATCTTTATAAAACCACTTTTCATTCTTCTTCATACATCCAACAAAGGAGTTACTGAATTGCAGGGTTTTTTAATCAGTATTTGTAAGATATTTAATGAATAAAATGGCATATCTACTTATTTCTCTACTTCTAAAAGATTTTATTGAAATACAATTTAAATAAAGGATGTTGAAGAATAGTGGTTCAGTTACAGACTCTTGTGGGAAACCACTCATCACTGATTTCCAACTGGCCATCAACCTTTTGACTGCAACTTTTTTACTGTGATCATCCAGATAATTTCATAGCCACCATGCTGTCCATCTGTCAGATCCATGTCTCTTCATTTTAGAATCAGAGAATCACCAAGGTTGAAAAGGCCTATGAGATCATTCAGTCGAACTGTCCACTGATCCCCAATAGTTCTCTCTAAACCATTTCTCTCACCACAATGTTTAAATGTTCCTTGGACACCTCCAGGGTCGGTGACTCCACCACCTCCCTGGGCAGCCCATTCCAGTGTCTGACCACTTTCAGAAAAGTAGTATTTCCTAATGTCCAGCCTGATTCTCCCCTGGCACAACTTGAGGCCATTCCTTCTGGTACTATCACTAGTTACAAGAGAGAAGAGACCAACCCCCACGTCACCACAACCTCCCTTCAGGCAGCTGTAGAGAGCAATAAGGTCTCCCCTGAGACTCTCTTCTTCTGCAGATTGAGCAATGCCAGCTCCTTCAGACGCTTCTCATAAGACTTGTGCTCCAGACTCCTCACCTACTTTGTTGATGGCTAGGCCTGATTCCCTTGTTGTCCTGCACATGCTGTGTGATCTCACTCCAGACAATCTGCTCCATAACCTTCCCGGGCACTGAAGTCAAGCTGTCAGGTCTGTAGTTCCCCAGATCCTCCTTACGACCTTTCTTGTAGATGGGAGTCACGCTGGCAAGTGTCCAGTCTTCTGGGAGCTTTCCAGTTGACCTGGAACACTGATAGATGATGGAAAGTTGCTTGGCTATCACCTCACCTGTTCCCTCAGTGCTCTCAGATGGATCTTGACTGTCCTGTGTCAGTCCAGGGGGAATAGTAGGTCTCTGACTGTTTTCTCCTGACTCGTGGAGGATTTATTCTGTCCCCCATCCGAGTCACAGAGTAGAGTATATTAAGCTGGCATTTAAAGATGGATATAAAGAAGGCATTGAGAACTTCTGTCTTTTCATTATCCTCAGTGGTCACGTTCTCAACTGCATCCAGTAAGGAATGGAGATTCTCCTTGGTCCTCCTCTTACTGCTAATATATGTGAAAAAGAGTTTCTTGTTCCCTTTTGCCCCACCGGCCAAGTTGAGTTCAAGCTGGGCTTTTGCCTTTCTAATTTGCTTCCTGCATACCCTAACAGCTTCTTCGTATGCTCTCTGAGTTGCCTGTTCCTTCTTCCACAGGAGGTAGATTGTCTTTTTCTCCTGGAGCCTTAATATCAAATGCTTTATATATGTCCAAATAGATTGCTCTTTCCTTATGCCCGTACATTGTAACATCATTGTAAAGGACCACCCAACAATTTGTCCTCAGTGAAACCATGCCAGGTGTCAGCAGTTACCTCTTTGTTTTTCAAGTGCCTTAGCATAGTTTCGAGAAGGATCTCGTCCATGGTCTTTTGGGGGTGGAGGGACAAGACTGACTGCCTACAGTTCCCTATAGTGGGTCTTCTTTTTTCTCCTTAAAAATAAGAAATAAGAAAAAAAAATTCCCCTCTTCCAATCATAGGGAACTTCACTGACCCACCATAACTTTCAAGATATAATAGGTATTTATAATCTTTAGCTGCTCTCTGGAATCTTGGAGGCATCTCATCAGTTCCCATGGACTGCAAGTTCCATAGATGGTCTCACAGCCGATCTCCTACATTGGATGGTACTTCATTTTCCCAGTCTCTGCCTTTGGATTCTGTCCAGTGGTTAGAGCAGTTGCCAATGAAAACTGAGGCAAAACTCACTGAGTTCCTCAGCCTTCATTACACTGATTGTATTGTGTAGTAGATTGTAAGTGCAGTTTCTTTTTATCCTATGTACTTGAAGAAAGCCTTGTTATTTTTTAATTCTCTTTCTAGTTCAGCTACGGCTGTATTTTGGCATTCCTGTTCTCCTCCCTTCACTCCCAGTACATATCATCTTCCTAGCCTGTGTATCCCTGCCTCCACTGCATAAGTTTTTTTTTCTTCCTGATCCTCTTTCCCTGACTGACTTCCAAAAATCTGCTTTTCTGATGCTTGTTTTCTTGACGTTACTTTTTACCTGCCCTGTACCCCTTAAAATTGAGAATTCTACCAGAACATGATCACTGCAGCCTCCAGTCTTGACCGCTCCAATAAGTCCTTCTGCACTAGTGAGCAACGAGTTCAGCAACACTTCTCCTCTAGTTGGGCTCTCTGTCAGCTGCATTAGGAAGTATTTCTGGACTGCTTGCAATTTGATGTGCCACTTTTCCAGTGAATGTTTTTCCTTGTCTGTCCTAGATTTGTTCCATCACCTTCTTAGGGACTGAGATGAGACTGATCATCTTGAATCAGCCTCCTGGATCCCCCTTTCTTGCTCTGAAGATGTGTATGGCATCTGGCTTTTCTGAAGCCCCCATAAATCTCCCGATTGACATGGAGTTTAAAAGCTGATGCAGGTTGACCCCACAATGATGCATCTTTCAACTCCCTTGGATGCATCCTATCTGGTTACATGGACTTGGTGTACGTCAAACTGGCTTTTTACTTTCTCTGTTTATGCTCTATTTCATCTAGTTGTTTTATTTTTATTTTATTTTATTTTATTTTTATTGTTGTTTTATGGTATTTCCAAATAATTCCTTACATTTAGGAAGATGTTTTTGTGCATATCTTTTTTTTTTTCTTTCTTTTTTTTTTAGGCTAGTAGCTGTTTTTACAAAGGTCTCTAAGTCATTGTGCAAAATTTATGTGATTAAAATAGTAAATAAACAAACAGTATCTACTTTTATTTTCTTCCATCATCACTTCGCTACACTGATTTACTGATTAGTGCATTCTCATTAGTAATTACTTTTCCTGAAAGCAAGTAAGGTCATAAAGATTTATCCGAGGCTTTCAAAACAAGTTATATATTGTATTACTTAGTAACGTTCTTAATCACCTCTATCATGACAGGCAGAAAGACTACAGAACTATTCTGGAAAAGTCTTCCAACTTCAAAGACTTTGTGTAAGACTTTTGCTGTCACTGCCCAGAACTGGAAAGTTATCTGGAACTTATCTTTGTAGCACCTTGTAGGACTTAACAGAACAAGCCACTTAGCATCAAGCAAAGCTTAGATACTTGTGGAATTAGAAAATAGTAATGAATGGAAAGCAAGTGTACTGGTAGTTTGACCTTTCTGCCTATGCATAAGCAGCTATGATCAGGAGAAATAAAGTGAAGAGAAATATAAAAGCCCTAACTAATAGGCAACAAGAAAGGCTCTAAATTAAGCCAACTGCAGGAGAAATGCAATCACAAAAAGCAGGTGAATTGATCTGAGTTGATGTGTCCTTATTATCTCTCCTTCATCATCTTGTTAGTTTGGGCAGCTTTTCAGTCCATTTAAAAATAGATAATGGAAGCTTAGAGCAAAATGTATTTTTAAGTTCAAGATAATGGCTCTAAATTTGTTTTCAGTGACTGGAGATTCCCCTGTGCTTTATATATTGGGTCAGGTATGCCCTAATTGTTAATAAAATATCTAACTTTAAGAAAATTCAGAATAATTGGACAAGTTTGAGAATATTTCCTGAAACAACCTCTGCAACCAGATCTAAAAATCCTAATGTAAGATGTAGTAGACTCAAGAAGATTTGTGGTAGGATAAAGAATGAGGTGCTGGAATTCTACAGAATGATGAAGCAAACACAAAATTCATTCAGAGCAGTCAAAGCAAAATTGTTCATTTTTCTCAGTTATTTCACCATGAATTGTTAACTCACTTCACAGTTTTATGTAATCAACAGTCAACACAATACCCAATGTAACTTTCTTTTCTCAGGTTAGAACATTTATTTGCATGCATGAAAGAATGTCATGAGATGCCAGCTGACATAGGAAACAGGTGTAGCTGCATTGCCATATGTGCCATATATTCTGCTTCATATACAGACTGAGCAGAAGTTTAGGTAAGGAGGTGTCTGGAATGGCTTGGGAATTTCCCTCATCTCAGGACGTGGAGATGAACTTCACAATTCTGTATTTTCCTTGTTACTCAGCGTATTTTTTAAACAAAAATTAATGTCCCCAGGCTGCTGCTTAGACATTCAGTATTTATCATTAGACATTTTTTAATGAAACTGATATCTTAATCATACTATGAAAAAAGATTGTGTTTGGATTTTTGAATTTCTGATGGATGTGTTATTTCCTTCAGAACAGAATGATTATTGAATGGCAATATGGTTTCATTATAAATAATCAGCTGTAGTTATACAGCTTTTCTTCTTAATGATATTTATAATATCATTAATAACTATACTGACATTGATGGTAGAGTTTATTTGTGATAAAAATTGCAGAATGTAATTTCTTCAAAGAAATCATGCCCTTTGGGAGTATGAGGTTTGCTCTTACAGAACTATAGAAAATTTAATATTTATAAACTGATAGCATTCAGAACTTATTATTTATTGAGCTAATGACAAATCTGCTTACTGACAGATGGAATATTTCAGAGGGAGAGAAAATACGGAAACATGATTAAAAACTTATGCGATTTTTGAATTCCAACAAGTCCTCCAACAGATAAGGTACAGAAGTAATAGAATCATAGTCATGGAATTGTTTGAGGTGAAAGATATCAAGTAGGGTAATCTGGTCCAACCTCTCTGCAATGAGCAGGGACACCTACAGCAAGATCGGGTTGCTCAGAGTCCTGCCCAGCCTAACATTGAGTATCTCCAGAGATGGGGCACCCACCATTTCTGGGCAACCTGTGCCAGTGCCTCACCACCTTTACAATAGTAAAAACCTTCTCATATTCAATCTAAATCTCTCTCTTTTAGTCTGAAACCATTTCCCCTTGTCCTGTCACCACAGACCCTGCTACAGGATTTGTCTCCTTCTTTGTTACAGCCCCCTTCATACACTGAAGGGCCACTCTCAGGTCTCTCTGGAGCCTTCTCATCTCCAGTCTGAACAGCCCCAGCTCTCTCTGTCTGTCCTCGTAGGGGAGGTGCTCCATCTCTCAGAGCACTTTTGTGGCCCTCCTCTGGATGTGTTCCAACATGTGCACATCTCTCCTGTAATGAGGACAAAACAGTTTGTGTAAACCCAGGTGTATTCATTGGTGTTTAAGCCATATTCTATTTTTAATTGTCAAAGAAAGGAAATTCTAGCAGCTTGGTAGTTTTTAACTTCCCTTTTTCCACACATACCCAAAGTAATAGTATTCTGAGAGCAATTCACATGTCATACCAGGAGCCGTGGAATGGGCAAAGCAGAATTAAAAGAACGGTAACAATTTTGGCATAGCTATGTTACCTAAAACAACACAAAATGATGATTTCAGGCATGAGTGCACAATGCACATTCCACTTCAGAGGTTTTTCTGCTACATTCCAGCTTAAACAAGCATATGTCATCAATGAAAGAAAATAGCCACTTATTTCATACCTCTTTGCTTCTTTTTGCCATTCAATTACAGCCCAGCCTTTATATCTTTACAATACTCCTGTGAACAATGATGCTGATCATACACATTCAAGCCCTGACTCAGCAGAGCTCTTAAGTATATGAAAGCATGATTTATCATGTTGAGTTTAATATGATGCTTGAACTATAAGGGTTTTTTGTGTGCGTGTGTTTCTTTTATTTTGTTTGTTTTCCTCCCTGAATCAAGGTCTTCCCCATGTGAGAGAAACAGAGCTCTACTCTGGGCTGTTACGACTCTAATGGGGTAACAACCATGTGCCATAAAACTGTGGTTTACTAATATAACAAGATGTTAAAAATAGAGACAGCTGAATGTGCAGGAAATTCTAGAGTTCTCTTATGAATCCACAGAAGAGAATACAGTTTTCCTCTCAAAGCCTTGATCTTGTGGTGGTGTTTTTGTCTTAGCTAGAACTAGCGATAAAGATGCTTGACTTTCTGTCCTTGTAGCTGATGGGGACAGTTCAAGGCAAGGCCAGCCCATGGTGAGAGTCAGCATCAGGCCTCATGAGGAAGACCACAGCTTGACACAGGATGGCCAGGCAAGGCTCCTGGGGATGAGGACGGACCAGGGCCAGGCTGGACATCAGCTGACTACCAACTACTTTAAACCAATATAAATTTATGCTACTACTGATTTTCGCACAGAACTCTGTTAACACAGTTCTATTAATGACAGCAAAAACTAAGCAAGCTCATTTTAGTTTTTCTAGTAACATTTGTATTCCAAGTTGTGGCAAGGTGGAGGGAGAGCATAGAATGATCAGGGCCCTGAAGGAATGGGCAGACATCCCAGCTTTACCTCAGACCTGCCACATTGCCTTAGACTTGCAATCTGTTCAGCTTCCTGGATGGCTGAAGGGTGGTGAGGGCTGCTAGGCCCTGCTGTCCCCTATATGGAGTCTCCATTGCTCCCGGTAATACTGGAGGTGCCAGCCTGCACAATGCCCTGTGCAGTGTCTTGTTCCTTCACATAAGGTCAACTACCTCCATCAGCCTTGGGTGAAGTGGGAGTCTCCTACCTCTGTGTTTCAGTTCTTTGACCTTTATGTCTTACTGCAACTTAGGAGAAGCTAACAAAAAAGTTTGCTTACAGTGGCGATCCCAAACAACTTCCTGTACTCAGATTTTGTATCCAAGCACAAGTTGGCTGGTGGAGAAAATCTTTGCAAATACTTTGAGCTGTAGTCAAGGACATCCTGTGAGTTTTGTCAATTAAAAAATGGATGACTTTTTGAGGGCTGCTTTGAGTCCTTGATTCCCCTGGCTATCTTTTCTCCTTGACCATGCTGACAAAACAGCAAACAACTGAAATATTCTTGGCTATAAACAACACTTTTAGAAAACACATTTGATGTTCATATTTGGTCTCCTGGCTGCTTATAGTTATGCCCATCTGCTTGGATGGCATGATGCCGGCACATACAGCGTCATGCCAGATTTTTTGGGCAAAGAGCTCCAACCATGAATGGTTTCACAGAGGCAAGCTGCTGAATGCTTCAGGCACCACATCTTTTGGAAGAGTCCCATCCTTTGTTATAGGATTGCCATACTATTGCCACAGGGCTCTTTAAACCATTGGTAGCTTTGTGTTCTAGTACAATACTTAGTGTTGAGAGGCTGAAGAGCACTTGAGACTGGCAAGTATTTTTTGCAATGTGTGACTTAGATGCATGTGGAGATGTGATTATTTGAAACACAGTCTATGGATATGTTAAACAGGATCACTGGGTTTCTTGGTTTTATGCATCATCTTTTGAAGCAAGAAAAACAGAAATCCCAGCTCTGTGTGACAAAGAAATGCTTGCCAGCATGGAATACATTGTGTGATCAATTAATCACAAACATTCAGTGTTTCCATAACAGTCAGTAACCAAATCAAATAATTTGAGCACAAAGTTGTCTCAACAAAAGTACAGGGCAAATGGGGACAGGAATGGGATCAGATCGTAAAGAGAGAGGAATTTTAACACATGGTTTGATTTTGAAAAGGAATCAGTGGACTGTAGTAAAATTGCAAGATGTTTCAACAAATGCATCTTGGGACAAACACAGAGGCTTACTGCAATGATAATCACTTGCTGATGGATGAGAATGTGATGCACAGGGTGTAAAGAGAAGAATAAAACTGTGATAGAATAATTCAGTTCAGGTTTAAATAATTCTGCCACATAAAGTTAAAGCAAGATTAATTTGAAAAATAAAAAGTGTTGATATTGTACAGTCTCTCCTAACAAATTTATTCCTTATAGCTGACCTAATCCTTACCTCTTCCAGTTTTAAACCAATATGCTTTGTCCTGTCACTGTATACCCTTCTAAAAAGTCTTTATAAGACCCCTCTATATTTTGAAAGGCTGCAAGAAGTCCTCCCTGAAGCCTTCTCTTCTCCTGGCTGAGCAACCCCAGCTCTCTTAACCTTTCTCATTGCCGAGATTTTCTAGCTCTCTGATCACTTTTGTTGCTCTCTTGTACACATAGACCTGTTCCAACATCTCCATCTTTCTTATGTTGAGGGCCTCAGAACTGAGCGCAGCACAGCAGGTGGGGCCTGAGAGTGGAGTATAGGTGGAAAATCACCTCCCTCGACATGTTGACCATATTTATTTTGATGTAGAACAGGATGTGATTGGTATTCTCAAGTTGTATTTTATTCTGTATTAGATGATAGCCTTGAGACGTTGGCCAGCTTCTGCTCAGGAGTGATGGAGCCGTCTTTCTCACTCTGATGGAATATTTCATCCATGTTATTTATTCCTGAGAAAAAGTTCCTATTTTTTGAGCAATAAACTCTGTGTCAGAGAAAGCCATAATAGATGTATTCTCCATATACAGTTAGATTCAGAGGAGTGACAGAGTTAAAATCAGAGGAGAGACTGAGTCTTAGTAGTGAAAAGGCTATTTAAAACAAAGCTGGTGCAGGGTTTGGAGAACATGTCTTACGAGGATTGACTGAAGAAACTGGAATTGTGGATGTGGATTATGGAAACGTGGAAGAGGAGGCTCTGTATAACTCAGAAAGGAGGTGAGATATTTTACATTTTCAAAATGATAATCATTTTTTTGCGTCCCTACGTCTTCCCACCAAATCACCCCAGTTTTAGGGGATTCAGATGCATTGAAAACATTTTGCTGAAATAAGACTATCAAGCCACATTTTTTCCTTCCTTCTGAATCTCCTCATAGCATAACAGCTTGGTGGTTTGCTTACTATGCTGGAGTGTGTTCATTTTTCATGTCCTCTATTTTGCTTACCTAAACAGTTCATAGTGCCTTTAGGAAAAAACATCAAGAGATGTCCATTGGAGGATATACTATTTCCTGATAAACACAGAACTAATACCAGACATCTGGTTTCAGGTTATTTCTTCTAATGTCTCTCACTAGTCTTATAGAGATGTAGAGACCTCAGGAGTTATAAGGGACATTTAATCTTTAAACTTTTGATTTAATTACGAATGACTCAAAATAATTATCAACATATTTCCCTACAATTGCAGTGGCAGGTAAGTACCACGTCATATCTGTAGATTTGTGACATAAAGTAATTGTTAGGTCCCCTTCTCTTTTGACATCTCCCTTCTTGCAGGATCTAATAAGATCTAAATCCTACTGACCACAGTTAAGGCAGTTGGGATGCAGTCATGGATGGAATAATGATACCTATTATAGCTAAGACTGAGTAATAGTTTCTATTCCACAACTTTCTGAAGCTGAAATTGTCAAGGCTCTGTCCAATAATGGACAAAGTCTTATTGCTGAAAATATACTCAATAATGGTTCAGCAATTTTACAAGAAGAGGAGTAAAGACACTTTTCCATTAGAAAAAATTAGACCTCATAACTTTTTAACAGTTATGCAGCTAACCTATCCCATAATAAAATGTTGGAGGTTGTCATGGAAACCACTCTGTACAGAAGGACATTTGGATTTATTTTTCTGGTCTTGTACCTTATGTAGCAATTTCAACTTCTGCAATACTGAAAACATACTTATTTGTTCAAATAATTTGAGCCTCAGTTTGAAATAAACAAGCTCGCTCATTACTTCTGTAACTGTTTTTGTGATATTTGTATAACTGACGTAGCCACAAAATGAGAAGCTGCTTCTATTCTTCAAGATGAGGAATGATTTTTTTTTCTAAATGGAATTATCTTATTCGAGGAAACTTAGAACTGTATAACTTACTGTCATGAAGGGGATGTGAGAAATACAGTTGTTAATGCTCCAGCAATAACTACTATCAAAAATGCATTTTCAGTACTTACCATTGTTTCATTTGGTCACACTCATCCTTCTAATATGCTCAGTAGCAGTTTCAGATGCCAAGGCACAAAGGATGGTATCGCTTTTGTAATAAGAATCTGATAGAATTGGTGTAAGTTTATATAATTCCATCAGAGGGGAATGAACTATGTTAACTTAAGGTGAGAAACTAGTTCCATGTAAACAGCTGTACTTTCAGAATTTGGAACCAGATTACTCTAAAAAGCTATTTTGATTGTCTCAGGTCAGCAACTCATCAGCTAGATTTCTACAGACCTGATGTCTAGTGAATTTTCTCACACATTTGGAATATAACCCTTAAAACCTGATTGCACACAGTTTGTTGAAGAGGTCCTGAAACAGTGACAGACTTCCTCTGAGGCTACTTGTTCCACAGTCACTTTTTTGAATGAGTGAAGAAATACGTTAATTGTGTGGAATAATCTTCACTGACATTGTAAAGGTACTGTACAGGTGTTTTTGTGAACGTGACTGCACATATTATGGGAAAAGTTGACACTGGTACTTCCTATAATGCTGACTCAGTGTAAGTGTTACAAATTCCTCCAGCATGAATTGTATGTGGTATTCAGTCATGGGCAGTACAAAAGGAAGTTTGTTTCTAAAACAAGTGCAGTCAGGGACTATAAAGCAGTCAAAGCTGTCCTTGTCTCTGAGCCATCTTAAAGGCTGATGGGATAGCCTTATTCCTTTAAACAGTGATTCCTTCTGATGACGGAAGAATAATTTGGGCCACCACATAGGGTGTCTTTGGTTTTTCTTAGATTTACGTTTATTCATTCTTCAACTTTGTTCTTTTAAGGTTGAATATGTATCCACTCTACTGTGCTAAGGAATCCTAGCAATACATTTCAAGAAACAAGGGTGTTTTGAGAAGTAAAAATCCATTCAAACACAGTAAAAAAAAAAAACAGATTTTTTTCATGTTCCCCTTAATTTGAAAATGGTGTGAGGGGTCCAAGCATTTGACAGCTGTATAGATCAAGTCTGAGAGAAAGATAAACAGCAAGAGCTGTGGATGAAAAAGATAATCTGCTAGTGAGTATTTTTACAATGCAAATATAATATACTTTCCTGGATATTAAAGTAATAATTACTTCATTATCCTTCAACAGTGTGTTCTTTGTTCCTGACCTATCTGGTACCTGACACTAATTTTTGTAGTTACAATAACATAGAAATTTCTATACACACATTGGTACATCTTGAGTCTGTTAAATTAGCTTCCTGGAAAAGAAAGATAATGTCTTAGTGTTTGTCTGGGAATAGTTAACTTCTCCTGTGTTTGGAGATAATCACCTTCGCTCTAGAGTGGGAAGACATCCTGCAATTATAGTGGAGCTAAAAACAGTCCTTTCTTCCAGGGAAAGGCTATGAGTTCTGAAAACATGACACCTCCCCAGCCTTGACTATCATTAAAGTCTTTTAGACACTGTAAGACTTCACATTTATGAGAAGTATTATTTAACAGAACAGAACAGCTGCCTTCTCCATTCGCTTCATAATGCAATCTTAAAATTCTGTGTGTCTGCGGGATTCATTAGGGTTATCTTTTTGTGTACACACATATGCAGGCTTTGTGTGTGGTCTTCTAGAATGTATAAATGTTCTTTCTACCTGATTGAGAATCTGGCATTCTAAGCCCATTAATTTGACTTCTACCTTATTCTGTTGAAATTCTGTGCAATGTTGAAGAAACACTCACTGAGAAATACTGAGCCCATTTCTTATCTACTTATTCTTAGGATATATAATATGTTAGAACATTGCCATCCAACTCCCTTAACCTGTTCCCATAGCTACAGGGCATTTCTACAGGACTTTTTCTTAGATAACAAATATTTTCAAATGTAGGTCTGGACGAATCAATCAACATTATTTTTGTTCCTCTTCACTCCGACCTTGTCTAGAATGTTCAGAATTGGCTGTCTTAATAATGCTACAACAGCATCTACCTACCTGCAGATAACAAAAGTGCCTGGGAATAAATATTTATTTTTCTCTTAGAATGTTTTTCTCTTAGAAAGTCTGATTCTTTAGACACATTTATGTCTGTACATTTCTTTACTTTGAATAGACTTTTTGTTTTTCTTTTTTCTTTTTTTTCTTTTTTCTTTTTTCTTTTTTTCCCAGTAAGCTTTCTACTCCAGCTTTCTCAGACTTGGAATACAGAAGCAAGTTGCAAAATAATAAGCAAAATGTCGTGGACATGTCTTGTATGTTTTGTGATTAATCTTTTCACCAACATCTGGTAGTCATTATTGATACAAAATGGCGATTAACATATAAATAGGAATCCTACTTCTGTCAGGGGAGGGGAACATCAAGGCCATGTTTTGTCAGGAGTTAAAAAGCACAAAATCATTCAGATTATAGCTGGAGGCCTGTTATTTTGCCTAATACAGCTGAAGATCCCTACCAGCCATTTGGCTCTGTGATTCTGTAAATCAGAAAGAATCCTTCTTTCTTTCCTACTGGAATTTCTTCCATCATCAGAATTGAATTGCCTTGTGGAAACCATTTGGTTTTGAGCAGAGAGGCCTTGTGAAACTCTGCCTGTTAGGCAGTTGTTGAAACTGGTTTGGTTTTCTCTCTCATCTGGCCCTATACCATCTACATAATAAGCTGCTGGAAAATCTGTTTCCAGGCTTCAAGCTTCCCAGTAACTTAAGCTGCTATTTACTATAACCTCTGGGGAAGCTCACCAGGCAGACCATCCCAGAGCTGGTCCATTCTCTTTCCTAGCAAATTTCAAATTGCTTTTTTTCTTTTTTTTCCTGCCTTATAAAGAAAGCTAATAATGAAGTTCTGAGATTCTCTCTGAAGCAGAACTCTCTCCAGCTCGGTTTCCATAAGCAATATTCCATATTCTGTTTAGAGTGAACATCTGAATGCTTTACCTCATGTTGTACCCTGACTCTGTCCAACCAAAGCTCTGCGCAATGCATAAGTTTAATCCATAATACAGACAGAAATACTATCTCCACATGCAAAGGTTCACAGTCCTCCTGACCCAAACCAGACTACTTTGCTATCATTGATTTAAGAACTAGAGCACAATTAGCACACAAGATCTTGAATGCTCCATTTAGAAGGTTTATGTGCACCCAGGTGGACTAAGGAGTAAGGTTTTCTCATCTACACTTGCCAGTTATTGGCTTTAGCCTCTGTTATGGGCTCAAAAAGCTGCAAGATACACTTTCAATTTTTTTTTTTTTTTTTTGCTATATGTCCCCCTATATGGACAAAAATGTCACTAGATTTTTGGAGTAATCTGCAGATGAATCACTGTTTGTAAAACGCTCTGCACAGCTAAAGAAATACATAAAAGCAAAATAATGTGAAGAATTATTCTGCCGAGTTCTATTCCACTCTGTGAAAACAGGCAGGAGAATTTCGGTCTATATGAGAAAAGCATTACCCTTTTGCTTTGGTACGTGTATATGCAGTTTTAGATAAACAGATGATAGGTAGAGATAAATTTAGTCAATTTTCAAGAGTTAATCTTTTCATAACCTGGGATAGTTCTGGCAGATTGCCACGCATTCTTTTCCTGCGTGCAAAAATGCTGATAATGATAAAAGCATAGAGAATTCAAAGTGTTTGTTGTTTCTAACTAGATATCTTAATAAGTGCAGTCCATTTTTATTAGAAGAACATTAGAAGTGAAAGATAGTCATCTGATGTCTTGACTAAAGAGCAGTAGCTCATTCCAAGGATTTTCTGGTAAGTATTCATCATGTAGGAGAGTATGAACACATTAACTGGAAAATTAATGATATTTTTGAGCTTCAAATTTTAATATATGCCTAAGAACTGCATTGAAAATCCAGTAGGAAAGATGTTTATTGCTGCTGCAATTGGGCCACGGTAGGATGCATTGCTATTTTCCATTTTAAAATAAGCAATCATTTTTAAGCTAACATTCCTGAGGAATCGGCCATTCTATTCTGTTTTTATTCATCAACTTGATTCCCTGTAAGCCATATATGTTTTCCCACTATTGTCAGTGGAGTTTTGGTTGTATCTACAAGGAAAATTGCTCAGACTTGAGTGCAAAGCCTTCGACATTCTAAAAGTATACATATAACAATTTGGGAGTGTTCCCAGAAGAAAGGCTATCTTAGTGTTAAAATCAGCTCAAGGAATTGTGGTATAATTTTTTCCCCTTAACAAAAAATATAAACTATAAACTGAGAGAGTTTAAAACATTAATAATTAATTGGAGAATTCTGGGTAAAACTGTGAGAAGTATTCAGCATGAAATGCTTTCATATGGCTCTGTCTTTGTTGACAAGACTTTTAACATGTGCCTACTTGATTTATAGTATTTATAAATGCCAGGATTGTAAGAAGATGACTGCCTGTCTCTGGTATTGGAATCATCCTGAATATGTTTTTGCAGTAGTCTTCTTGATCTAATTGCCCTGAGGGGCAATCTGGAGTAATTAATCATAATGAGTGCACTTTGATATGTGCATCTCTGATACATGTTAATGTGGCTGTTTAAAACTCTGGAGAGCCAATGTGTTCCAAATGTCCGCAGGAGGCAAGGGGATGCTACATGGCAAACTCCCAAGTATAATGAATCTAGGTATTGGTCTGGAGGCTTAGAAAGTGGAAGAGGCTCCCAGAGACACAACAAAAGCCTAGATTAAAGAGGAATATTCTTCCCCCATTCACCCAAGCCCACAACGTAGATTTGATAATGACTGTAGATTTGATTGCTTTTGTATTGTTCTAGTAAAACAGAAAGAAAATAATATTTCAGAATGCTGTGTAGAGTCTCATTGTGTTTGTCTTAAAGTATGGAGTAAAGAGTTCTGGCAAACGTTGCCAATGCAGTTTAGTATGTCACTGCCCAAGTTGCTTATCTTGCTTCGTGCTGCAGCTTATCATCTCTGTAGCAAAGCAGACTGCAACATGTATGCAGCACTCTCTGATCCAACATACTGCCTTCTGCAGCAGTCCCAAGTCCCAGGCAAAAAATAGAAAAGAAAGTGTCTACAGATTTTGAAGCAAGTCTGTTCAGGATGTTGTGGTACACATGATCTGAGAATAGCACTCTCATCTGCACACATAGAGTAGGAATAATGCTACCAACACCTGAGAGATGTATCATACACTGGCTTGTTATCCACATCTGCTTCCTGATGTGTTAATTGTCCCTTTCTCCTAGGATCCTGCACTGGCTGTTGTCAGCATGAGAATATTGCATGAGAAGGATTCAGAAAAATGAACTAGATCAGAGCCAGCCTGAATATGGCAACTCTCCTCTGATCAAAACTGCTCAAGATCTTACTGGTTAATGTTAATGATAACCTCCAAGCAGCTGTAACATAAAATCAACATAATGCTTTGTAGTGGTTTGCCTGAGAAATCAGCTGTATAAAACCTATTCTTCAGTTGGTCTTACTTATTTGCTGAGTATTCACTTTCCTCTGTGCTTCCATCAGTTTCCATTCAGCTCAACACTTTGAGGAACAGTGAAACTGTTGAGAGCAAATCCAATCCAATTGGGAAATTCTGCTTCTTTTTTTAGCTGAGCGGGATTTGGCTTTCTATATAATATCTACTTCCTTCAAATAAATGCATGCATTTCTCTCAAATTCCAAGATTATAGGAGGTCTGCTCCAAAAGGAATGCCTCCTCCTTCATTATGTTGACTCATACATGTTAACATACATATGTTGACTACAATGTTAGAGAAGTATAGTGGTGATATGGCAGTAGAAGCTGTATCTTCTCACCAGTATGCCATTACATTTTGTTGCTGTGTGACAGATGGCAGCAGAGGGACATTCTGACAAAATGGCATCTGACATAGAAGTGATATGAAGCAAAGTTATGGAATTGAATGACTCCATGTGGAAAGAAAATGGCACTCACTAACATTCATCAACACCCGCTCAATGTTTATGAAGACCAAACAGTGGATGTGAACACAGCGAGGAACTGTGTGGTGTGTTTCATCACTGATGACAGCAACAGTGACAGTGGGTCACCTCTACTGGTTCAGAATTTTGCAAGCATGACAGGCAGATTCTTCGTCATGGCTGGCAAAAATGTGTAGCTAATGGTGGTTACTATGCTATTTCTATATGTTGTAGTTTCCATTGGAATAGGAGGCATTACTTTCTGAGCAACCTATGTACTTGAGAATATCTGTCTTTCTCTACCTATACAGTGCGGGCTTGAACAGTTCCTTTTATCTGCAGAATAAAATCGTGGAAGAGTCATAGAGTCATAGAATCACAGAATGACTTTATTTGAAAGGGGCCTTAAAGCCCACCCAGTTCTAGTCCCAACCTGTGGTCTGATTGTTCCCCACCAAGTCTAGAAGTGCTGCTAACATTTTTGGTGATAGTTTCTACTCAGCATTTTATATCCTAAGAAAGTTTGAAAATGTTTGTCTTGGGAGAACGACTGTGTCAAGCACTGAAAGGAATCATATTCCAATGTAGTATTCCATTCCATCACAGCTACGCTGTAACTGAGGGATTTACCCATCACGCACTCTTAAACATAGGAATTTGAGTGTATCTATTACCTTTATATAATGCACTTCTGGTAAAATGCCTTTAAATATATGCAAAATGTCCAGCATGAAGGGCTGGTAAGTAGCACAATACTTAATGCAGTACTTAACTAGCACAACTCTATAAAGGAACAAATATCTTAAGGGATGCAAAAAGAGCACTGACAACAGGCAGAGCTGTTGTCACCCTACTGAGTCCAGTCATGATTATTGCCTTGCTCTAATTTTAGTTGGACATCTTAGTCACCATGAAGTGGCTTCACAGCCCCGCTAGTTCCCCACCTGATAACCATTCCCACACAGTAGATTCACTGTTTCAGTACTAACTTTTAATTTTCATTTTTATTCAAATGAAAGCAAATTTTGTCCATATGGGCTGGAAACAAGTCTGTTATTATTTTGAAAGCATATTTATTTTTCTCAGTTTGACTAAAGGCAAAACAGCATTGAAAATATAATCTGAAGATACATACATGATAGTCTTGATATTCCAAAGTCTTATGAAAAAGACTAATAAAATATATATGAGAGGTCAGCTTTATCAGAGACCCTGAGAGTATCATCAGAGTACCTCCTCTGGTACCTCAAACAATCTGCTATGGCATGCAGTAGCCTCATGAGAGCAATGAATAGCTCAGACTGTGATTTAGGACTGTGGTCTGACTGTCTATTCTGGATGCTATATGAAATGAAACTCCAATTACAGTGTCTAAATTCCCAAAAGAGAAATTCAAACCTTTGGCAGTGTAGGGCTGGCGTCCGGTACTGCCTGTGGTGCAAGGTAGAGTCAACATTTACACCACCAGCAAGAGATGCTGAAATTAACCATTGTGACTATTTATTTCCTGTGATGCTAAGGGGAACTAAGGCCTGACAGTCCCTGAGTAGAACAAGATCTGAAAAGCCAGTTCTGAGCTTAGGTGCTGTGACAGGTCTCTGGGTCCATCTTAACAGGAAGGCTAAATGCAGTCTATCTCCTCCCCCTACTACTCTTTTGGGATTGTTGAAGGAGGAAGGGATGGCAAGGAAAAGCCATCTGTGCATCCCATCAACTGGTGAAACAGGAGGAAAAGATCCTGCTGCTTTCAGCTCTGTTTCTATGTGTACATTGGAATAAGACTGAGAGAGAGTGATGGAGAGTGAAATTGAAAAGAAGAGATATATCTGTGGAAGTCAGTGGGAGTTTTGCCACCAACCATAATGGGATTATGATTTAGACCACTCTGTGGGGGTTTTAATGAGTCCAATGAAGACAGCTAAATAGTTTATGCGAGCTATGTGCAGACTTCTTTCTCACAATCCACCATGCTAAGTAAGCATTCCAAATCACATACAGCATCCATTATCCAAACGATATCATTATCCCCCAAAGAGCACTTCTCTCCTGGCAGGGCTCTGTGACAGGCGGCTGCCCAAAGCGCTCTGTAGCTCATGGTAGAGCAGAGATTATGATTAGACTGAAGTACAGGAACTCTTACGATTCACTCAAAAAATTGATACTAATATACATGAAAATGGAATGCAATGGTGTGAAAATCATCCTGTATGTTTCCAGTTTTATCACACGACACTGGATTTGCTTTTCCTTCTTTAATGACTCAGGTATCTGAGAACTGTCAAGCAGGAAAAACGAGACCTTCAGTTCCTCTTCACATAACCCTTCAGTCTTGGACACATTTGTGATGGATGCAAAACATGTCACCCAACCTGAGATGTAAGTTTGTACATGTGGGTCAATGCACTACCTTGTTGAAATACTGATTGAGGACTTGAAAACTGTAAAACCAAGTGCTGTGACCCAGCACCAATTCTTCCATGAGATCTGCTTTCTGATGTCATCACCCATTGTGCCATTGTACCACCTGAGTTGAACTGGTCAGACTGTGGATACAAATTCAGGGCCATGAATGAAGTCTTCATTTCCTGTGTTTTAGAAGCCTTTAGTGATCCTGATATGTTGCCAAATCCATCCAAACACCTCTCTCTTCTAGCCACCAATACCAATACCTCGTCATTTTAGTTTAATCATTCTGGTCCCTTCGTCACAAATATTATAGAATGTGCTTCTGAATACATAAGGGCCAAGTAAAAACAGGCACTGTTAGGGCAACTTTATTAAGAGTGAAAGGTCCCGGCACTCTGCAAAAGACTTACTGACCTCTAACATAGGTGCCATCATGCTAATTTTCTCTAATAGTTTGACATCTATGTCTGAGCTTGTCAGTCTAGTTTTTAAGTCAATTGAGAGAAGTAGACAATTTCAGAGAATTGTTTCTTCCTATAACTATCTACTAAGGTAGATGAATTGCTCTTCAGAGCTCCCTATTTCTTTGCCTTGATTACAAAGTGAGACTGGGTTATCAATCTTATCAGCAAATGTCTAACTTCTTAGTACCTTAATGTGGTGAGACGAGATGGGAGGTGTTCAGAAGGTCTCCGACCTTTGCTGTGTCCAATTAAGAGACTTCCCGAACTGGAAGAATCATCCCTCAAAACTGACTGATTTTGAAAACAGGAGTCACGTGGGATTTTATCTATGAGGAACAATAACAAAAAGGAAAAAAAAAAACTAGCAAAAATGAGTAAACTCAGACGTTATGAAAGTCATTTTGCTTCTACTTGACGAAGAAGTCTGACAGTCAAGATTCTATACTTATTTTTCAAAAGGAGATGTCACAGTATCAGGACTGACACAGCATTCTTTACCTTGCTGTAAACAATTAGGAAATTATCCAATCGTGTAGGGGGAAAAATTGAGCTGTACTATCAGACAACTCCAATGGGCAAGGGGACAGAAAACTTTCTGCTTTCTCTACCGCAGTGGCACTCTGCAGAGAAACTGTTTTATATTTCTCAATATGACTGAAATTCAGTCCTACACAGTAACTGCATAGCTCTTTTCCTCCTTTAAAACCTAAGTCTAAGAAATATGAGACTTGTGTAGACCATAAAGCCTATCTTTATGCTTTGCTTCGGTGGAGATCCTTCTCCCTTTGCTTTATTACCTTATTAGGAAACCCAGGGAGATGGTGCACAATATTTCACAGATTCAGTAATAAATCATTTTTGAATAAAATATTTTGAAGTGGCAATAGAAGGCCAACTTTGGGTCCATGAATACAACTGAATTACGTGATGCATCAACTGGATTGCCCCATCCTTGGAAGTGCTTAAGGCCAGGTTGGATGGGGCCCTGGGCAGCCTGTTATAGTGCCTGATTTAGTGGTTGGCAGCTTTCCCCATAGCAAGGGGTTGGATCTAGGTGATCATCGAGGTCCTTTCCAACCAAAGCCACTCTATGATTCTATGATTCTATGAATGCTGACGGAGAAAATGTGATTCATTTGGAGGAGTGTTGCATGCCAGTGCAGGAGTTAAAAAACAGTATGAGTAGCATCTGGCATCAATGCACATGCATGCATACACAGAGTAGTAAACTTGATTGTCATCAAAAGCAGCAGAAGAGCAGCAGGTTATACAGTAATACTGTGGCTCTTGAGAAAGTTATATCTTTGTAAGGTACGTATTTAGCCCCCTGATGACCCTAAAAAAAAATACAGAGGATAATTGGACAATTTGTATTTGTTAGAAACTGAGATTTAAACAAAAGTTTATTTGGCCTTCCTTCTTCCTCCCCTCACTTTATGTATGTTATGTGCATATTTATTAGGTAGCCTTTATAATCCTTCCTTTAAAATCCTCTCCTTACAATTACACACATAGTAAAAACGATAATCACCAGGGGTGGAGATTGAATTTCCTTTCCTTTTAACAGGAAGGACAGCCTGGTAAAAAAACAAGTGGAGTTAATTAGTTGAATATAATTACAAATTCCTTGGAGTTAAAATGTGCTGCATCCCAGCAGCAAATGCTATTTGCCATATGGTACTGGAATACTGAAATGGTGTCTTTTCTCTATTATTTTCTGCAGACTGGGCATGGACTTATTTGTGGCTTCCCAAGTATTTGAGTAATGCAAGCCAGCTCACTGAGTGCCCCAAAACTGCTTGTCTGGTTCATAATGCATATTAAAAATAAAGCAAAAACAAATCAATTGGTTTTACAAAGTTTTTAATGAAAACTAAGGTTTCATGTTCCAGTGATTTTGGGAATGTTTCAGAATTTTTCTTTTAAGTGTCAAGTTAAGATTCTCTGATATTACCGAATGGTGTTAATGAGATCAGTGGAGGAGTTTTGGAGAGAAGTTACAAGATGCAAGCAGGAGAAGTTGGAGTACTTAACATAGAAATCATTTGGAATATGAAAGGCATTTAAAAAAAAAAGGGGGGGAAACACAGGGAGTTCGATCTTTATTTATCTTGGGCTTTGGATGGAAAAAATGAATGACAAATGGGAATGTGCTATGCAACTATGCAGACTCTTTGATTTATCATTTCAGGTATAAAATTTCAAGTTTAACATTAAAAGGTACCAGATTTGATACAAAGAAAATGGAAATGATGGACTACAAAGGCAGTTATGGTATTTAAAAAATGTTGTCACATAAAGGACTCAAACCAAGTAACCACATCGCCTTCTTAAAAAATAGCTCATCTGTAGATTTCTTTCCTTAACAATGATTCCCTGCTGTTCATGTTTTAGATACACATCCAAATGACAAGCACATGAATGAGAAACACAGACTTATAAGTAATAGCTGTTTTAATCTCAGATTTATTTTGGAATAGGAAATTGCCCTTCAGCCTCCTAAGATTCTTTATTTGTATAAGAGTTACTCAGGGACTCATGCTAAAGCTTAAAAACTCTGACTTAAAAGTGAAATAAAAGTTCATTTTCAAGCTATGAAAGTATGTTCTGAGCTTACAACAGCAACATTGCCTTAATTACACTTGTAGCTCAGTTTTTTGGTCTTTTTTTCAATTTTATGGCTCTGTTAATGTTATCAGGTCAATAAAGTTAGCAGCTTTAACTGAAAAATTGGCACTGAATGTTTTGGAGCTTTGCTGCTTAGATAGGATAATTATTGTGATGAGTAGATTTTTCTCTTGAAAGTAAACACTTGTATCTCATGAACAAGTAGGCCATCGTTTCAGTTGTTAAATCTGTCAGACTGGCAAGTTATTTTTTTTCTCCATACAGTGTGTAAACTGAAGACGAATTACGAATAGGATGAGTGCCAGGATTAGGAATCCTGAACTGTTCAAAAAGCTAACAGACATGGGAGAACTCCCATAAATACTGCTAGTATCTTAAGGTACCTTTTGATTTAAAACAGAAAAAAAAATACAGTACATATTGACAGATATAATTTAATATACAATATATAATGACAGACTGCTTACTCCTCTGAGTTGGAGATGAATGAAGGAACAGTGACTTTCCATTTGTGGGCATTCAAATTGTAAGGGGCCAGTTGTGCCAGTGGAATGTTCATAAATCCGCGGGGTTTGATGGGATTCATCTGAGGATACTGAAGAATTTAGAGGATGTTATAGTGGAACTCCTGTCAGTAATTTACCAAAGGTACTGGGAACCTGGGGAGGTCTCTGCTGGCTGGAAGATAGCCACTGTTATATCTATCTACGAAAGGGAAGTGAGGGAAGACCAAGGGAATTGCAGATTGTCTTACCTCAAATCCTGGAAAAGTTATGGAGAAAATTGTCTTTGGGAATATTGCAAGGCACTTAAAGAACAAAGCTATTGACTAGAATGGTCAACATGGATTCATTAAGGGAAAGTCCTATCTTAGCAATTTCATTTCCTATGGTAAGTTCATTGCTTATGGATGAAGGAAAGGTGGTGGATGTAAACTTTCTTAGCAAAACCTTTGATACTCTCCCTCACAGCATTGTGAGAGATTGTCCAAAGGTCAAAGCTACACTGGATGATGAACTCTCTGAAGCACAGAGTTCAAAGGTTGGTAGCGAATAAGGCTACATCTGGCTGGCAATGAGTCACCAGTGATGTTCACCAGGACTCAATAATAGGGTCAGTCATGTTCAACTTTTTATCAGTGATGAAAGGGGATGAATGCATCCTTAAGCAAGTTGGCTGATGATAATATACTCAGGAACAGTATTTACTGTTTTGAGGTTATGAGAGGCCTTGAACATGGATCTGGATAGATTGGAGCACTGGGTAATTACCAAAGCATATAGTTCGAAAAAGGAAAATTCAAGGAGTTGAGCCCAGAACAGAGCAATGCTGGACACAAGCACAGACAGGGAGTTGAGTGTTGGAGAGTGTGGTACTTGGGGTGCTGGTTGACATGAGCCAGCAGTGTGCTCTAACAGCCAAGAGGGCAAACTGTGCTGTGGAATGAATTAACCACAGCAGAGCCAGTTGGTTAGATGTGGCCAAAACTTGAATATTGTGTGTAGTTCTAGGCTCCACAATATTAAAAGAATTTTAAGGTATTTGACTACATCCAGAGAAGGGCAACAAAGCTGGTAACAGGGCTGGAGGGCACATCCTGGGAGGAGAGGCTGAGTACATTTGGGTTGTCCAGTCTGGATGAGGCTGAGAGGTGACCTCAGTTTTCTCCACAACTCCCTGGGGAGAGGAAGGACGTACAGAAGGACGTAATGTATTCTGATCCTGGGAACTGATGGTGGGATGTATGGCAACAGCACAACATTGCGCTGCAGAGACTCACACTGGACAGCAGGAAAAATTTCCTTACCATTTCCTGGGTCAGCAGGAATCAGAAAGAATATTGAGTTCAACTCCTGGCTCCACGCTAGGACCACCCAAAAGAAAAACTGTGTCAAAACATTGTCCAAATGCTTCCTAAACTCCAGCAGCTTGGTGCTGTCACCACCATCTTGGGGAGCCTGTTTCAGCGACTTTTCCCAATATCCTAAAATCCTAGTAAATATCCTGACATTTTATTCTATTACCTTCTACTCTATTTTATATTACAATAAAACATACACTTCAGAAATTTGGGATGGTCTTATAGATTGTCTGATGCTGTTGAATAATTTTGAAATTTTAGTGACTTATTCCTTGGAATTTCAGTGATGTTCACAAAATGCCTTGTATTTTTTTCCCAGAAGTTCTAATATGTACTCCTCTCAGCTTCAAGTTTAAATTGAAGTGAATGAGAACAAATGCACATATAAAAATTATGAACATTTTTATCTTCCTGTTTTGTGGAGGTTATCAAAGGCAGGTTTCCTTTAAGGTATGCAGTCAAAGTGACAAAAAGTAAAGAGAGGATCTGTTCCCTTGCCACTGCATTCTGATGTCATTAAAGGCATGTTTTTGCATATTTTTAGAATGGCTAATTTTTTCTTAGTGAAGGAAGTGGCATTACTCTCAGGTCTTCTCTGAAGTCTTAGGGAAATGAGAAATTATTGTAAGGTAGAATCTGTCAGAGGGGCTTTTCTAGAAGTAGTAGGCTTTTAAAAATAGGATCTTAATTTTCCATTTTGCATTAAGAAAATCACAGACAATTTTTTCTTTGAGTTCCCATTGAAATAAAACTCCTAAAGATTAAGCAGTCAGTTCTTGCTTGCTAAAAGAGAATTTTTCAGAAATCCTCAAAAATCTTGGTATTTATGCCAAAGAAGATCAAATTAAATAAGCAGAGAAACCTCAACACTATTCACGAGACAAACATTTTCTTATGATTCATGGTTTACCTTGCCTCTTGGTCTTTTCATTACAATGCAAAACATAATTTTTTAATAAATTTGCACAAAATATGCATGCACTGTTTGATATGGCCCTGCACAAAGGATTGTGAATCTTACCTCAATAATCTCAGTTTCTGAAAGCATTATTTGGGCACTAGGCTTAACAAAGATAGGTCTGCTTCTTAACTTTGCCAGCTAGTCAATGAAATGTTGAAATGCATCTGCTGTTGAAGCCAGTGTACACAGCAGTTCCTTGGGGGTCTGCACCACAAAGTGCAGACGTGCTTTTTGATTTTTGTGCTCCAAATTTAGCCATGCTAGAGACCAGCCTGCAGAAATATTTTGATACTATCAGTCTGAATCACTGTTGTTTTGCACACTGCATTGTCTTTGCCTCATCAGCATTGTTTTGCCCTGATCAAAATGAGTTTTATGTCCCCTCAAGCAAATTGTTTAGTTGGCATTTCCAGAAAATGTTGTATGAGGATTCTAAAGTAGATGCAAATGTATTTTAAGATTATATGAAATCCTTAATGCAGCCATAGCACCATGTTTAGGTGCAAGCCATCCTGTTCTTAATATTTCAGCTATATTTAAGATACTGTTTTATATTAATTCATATAATGACACTACAGTTCTATTTGTGTGAGAGACTTTTATATCAAACACACTTACAATAAGGAAGAAGTTCATTTTATGCCTCTTCAAGCAAATGAAATGCTGTACCCTGGAGCATCTGTTCTGCTAACAGACCTAGTTCAAGCACTGCAAATTTAGGAATCCGTCCATGCCACTTATTCTGGTGAAACCTGTTAAACCTCTGCATTTAGTTTGCTATCGCTATTAGTATTGATTATTGCTTGACAGTAAGCATTATAGAATTTCCCCTCCCTGCCCATAGGAAACCCATTAATTAATTCAACCTATAATTCTATTATTAATTTACTGTTTCCTGAGGTCCCAGATCAGACTGCTGAATGGTCATTGAGACAACATATAGTAAAGGACAAGTTTCTGAAAAACACTGATGTAGTTTAAGGTAAAGGTAGGCAAAGGGAGCAGATCAGCATATTACTTGCTCACAGCCTTATCAACCAACCAACCAACCAACCAAAAAAAAAAAAAAAAAAAAAGTAAAAAATTAAAGGGAAAAAAGTGTTAATTGTCATTTAACAGATGGTGAACAGAGGAAGAAACATTAATAATGAATTTCAAAATCCATTTAAATGCCCAAAGAAGCAGACAGAGATGGAACATTATGTTTGAACCTAAAGTTACTTACTGCCTATGCACATCATGAAGTGTCTACACTCTTACAAATGCAGCTTTCAGAAATGTACCCAAGGTCACAAAGAACATCTGTTGAGGTCTACCATTAGTGTAGTAGGATCAGTTTGTACATATGACCTGCTAGCAAAGAGTATCTTTGCTGTCTTGAAAAGAAAATTTCTGTTCATCCAGGATCAGTTGTGCTTTATAAAATGGTTTATTTGATTTCCATGTCTTTCTACCAGAGGAGACAATAAAAATCCCTCCTTAAGTGTTTTTTAGGAATTAATGATAACATAAGTAAAATCAATATGGAAGTAAAGTTTTAGATAGAAAAAGCCCAACCTTATTTCAATACTTTCAGTAGTAGTAGAATCATAACAGGAGGCAAAACGGACAACAGTCTCACTGTTGCCGTGTCAGGTCTGTGCATCTGCACCATTCAGACATGCTTAGTAAGATTCAGCAATGTCCATATATTTGGCTAGATAACCTGTCCATCACTACTAAAAGAAAAAAAGAGGAGAGATTTCAAGGTGGAAGCTCATGTTTCAACCTGTAGAGTGTTGCGTAGATAAAAGCACTCTTCTAGCTTTATTCAACTTACTAAAAAAAGATGGCCAAAGAATGTTGTCTCATTCATACACAAATGAATTCCTCATCTGTTATGTCAGACCAGTGCATTGGAACAGACACTTCAGGCCCTGTTGCTTCCACAACAGAATGACCCTTTAAGCATCCCCAAGGCTATGCAGTCAGAGTCAACAAAATAAACCATCTCTGCAGAGCACTGTCATACTTTTGCCAGATGGATAAACCACTGTCAGATTAGGCAGTTCCTATGGGGGTGGACCAGCCCTGGATAGCTGCCAGATTCCCACTCAGTTGTTCTTTCACTCCCCTGCTTTAACAGGAAAGTTGGGAGAAAGAAAATAAGATAAAAAATATCATATTTTGAGATAAAGATAGGAAGATCACTTAGAAATTACTGTCACAGGCAAAACAGATTCAACTTGGGGAAAAACTGTTTAATTCATTGCGCATTAAAACAGACATAGGTAGTGAGAAGCAAAGGCAAAAACAAAAACAAACTCTTCCCCATTGTGCCACCCACTTCTCCAAGGCTCAAACTCACTCCTCTACTCCTGACTCTTCTGTGCCATGGAGCTGCCATATATGACAAGTGATCTCTGAAAAGATCTGTGAAAAAGCCTCTTGGGATCAAGTCAGATATCCTAGTATATTAACAATGCACTAGAGACCTAACTTTAAGCACTTGAAATACTCTGTACAAAGAGTGTTCCATTCCTAATAGATGAGTGTAGAATATTCACAGAATATCCTGAGTTGAAAGGGACCCAGGTCCAACTCCAAACCTGGAAACCTAACACTTACATCATATTGTCCTAATGCTTCTTGAGTACTGAATGGCTTGAGTCCATGACGACATCTCTGGGTAGCCTGTTCCAGTGCTCTACTGCCCTCCTTTTCCTAATATCATATGTGAACTTCCCCTTCATGCCACTTGGGTTGCATCTTTGTCACCAGAGAGACAGGAATCAAACAGAATCAAACTTTATAACCCAGAGTTAGGTTATAAAGCAGGTACGTTTATTCAATGAGACGTGTATCATTGAGTGCGTGGGGGATAGTTCCTCCTAACGCACACCATAGGGCAAAAGCTTGGTACAGATACAGGCTGAACAAATACACAATTTGTATACATATTCATTACATTCCTGACATTCAACATTCAACATATTCAACATCCTGACCCATTCCTTGTGTAAACAGAGTTTCCAGATGTCCTTTTCTTATCTGATCACACATCCTGCTTACCTACATTCATAAACAAGAGTTAATCTTTATCTTGTCCTCCCCTTACTCAAGATCAGCTTGTGCCCCCCTGTGTTCGTGAGGAAGCTGTAGGCCCTCATGAGAGTCATGTTGTCTACTTCTTTGACCAGTGCTTACTTTGGTGTTCCTTTTGCTGCTAACATACATAGAAATAAGCCTTTTTCTCTATCCATCACAGTACTGATATTCTTCAACTCCAATTTTCAGTGTATAAATATATTCTCTAGAATGGCAAATGTCTATATTCTCTTGACAGAGCAAGGCAGCATTTTGTAGAATCATAGAATCAAAAGGTTGGAAAAGACCCACAAAATCACCCACAAAATCACCCAACCATCCACCCATCACCAATAGTGCTCACTAAACCATGTCCCTCCCCACAACATCCAAACGTTCCTTGAACACCTCCAGGCTCGGTGACTCCACCACCTCCCTGGGCAGCCCATTCCAGTGCCTGACCACTCTTTCAGAAAAATAGCATTTCCTAACGTCCAGCCTAAATCTCCCCTGGCACAGCTTGAAGCCATTCCCTCTGGTCCTATCACCGTTACACGAGAGAAGAGACCAACCCCCAGCTCACTACAACCTCCCTTCAGATAGTTGTAGAGAGCAGTGAGGCCTCCCCTGAGCCTCCTCTTCTCCAGCTGAACAATCCCAGCTCCTTCAGCTGCTCCTCATAAGGCCTGTGCTCCAGACCTCTCACCGGCTTTGTTGGCCTTTTTTGAACATGCTCCAGAGCCTTAATGCCTTTCTTACAGTGAGGGGGGCAAAATTTGTACCAGGTCTTCATTGTTCTAGTGTATCAGCTACAGGTTGGGCGAGACTTCCCACAAAACTGTCTTCAGCCAGAGAGTGGCTTCAGAGATGAGATTCATGACAAACAGAGACAGTTCCAGGTCCATAATGGTCCCACTGCTGGCCAAAGTTGAGCCCATCAAGGAAGTGGTGACTCTGTGATAACATATTTAAGAAACTGTTAAAAAAAAAAAAAGACTCACAGCTCTTGAAGCACTGAAGCCTGTTGGAAGGATGCACTTTGGAGCAGTTTGTGCAGGACCGTATCTTCTGGGAGGGACCTCTTCATGCTGAAATGAGAGAAAAGCCTAAGGATGAAGAAGTGTCAGAGACAATCTGACTGCATTCCCCATCCCCTTGCACTGCTCAGGGATGAAGAAGTAGAAGAAAGAGGAGTGAAGCCAGACCTAGGAAGTGCCTGAGCAGGGTGGGCAGGAAGGAATTTTTGTTTTTGTTCTTATAGCTCATCATCCTATTCTTCTATTAATTGGCAATAAATTAATCTTTCCCCTATTGTTTTTGGCTGTGGTTAACTAATGAGTGGTCTCCTTGTCCTCATCTCAACCCACAAGATTTGTTGTATTTTCTCTCCGTGTCTTGCTGAAGAAGGAAAGATAGAGATACCTGGCTGTCCAGCCAGGATTAACCTACCAATACTGTTTTAATTCCCATGTAAGGGAATATTATTTGCTGCCTTTCTATAGTTCCTTTCATCATTATAAATCAATGAACGTGATTATCAGGTAATTTGACACAGTTAAGGTACAGAAGTAGAATATTGTTTGGGTGAGATTCTAGATGAGTCTTAAATTCATTAGCAGTTTAGGATTTGTGCCCCTGCTTCCTAGCCTCCTGCTCCGATTTTTTTTGAGCCAGACCTGTCCCAGAAATGTCAATAGATATAAAGAAAGTGCATAAATCTTATGGTTTGCAAAGTCAAAAGTGACATAGTCATGCTACTCAGCAAGTGTTGAGAAAAAATAGTGGTTTAACATAGGAAGAGCATTATAAAAATATCTGTCATGATAAATTTTATTCTTGTGCAACACTTACCACTTGGAGGTGTGGAGGTAATTCAAGGGCAGGTGCAGTGTAGGTTTGAATTAGGCTTAATTAAATGCTGCTTTTTCCCAGTCTGTCACCCGAAGATACAAAGAGTACAAAGGAGAATTTTAAACTCAGTTTTAAATAGATTCCTTCCTCAGAATTGAAACCCAATTCAAATCTATACAGTGCTAGGTTAAGATACTCCTTATGAATATTTTCTGACTAAGTTGCCAAAAACACTAAAATCATATTTTGACTCAATTACTTCTTAAAATTCATGAAATCAAATCACTTATTCACACTAGAAATGATTGATCAATTTCAGCATGGACTATGAAGCATACGTCCTGTATTTTAATAGTCCCAACCTGGAATTTCATGTCCTTGTATGACTTATGAACATATATTACCTTATTGATGATTAGTAGTTCCCTATTTTGCTATCCTACAGGTACTAAATAGTAGTAGTAAGAACGGAAGACTTCTTCATTTGTTATGGGGTGTTTGTCAGTCAAATGATAAGCCCTAAAGCCTATTTTGTTTTTTGTCCAAAACACTTCAGTAGATCATATCTCTTATGACCTAGAATTCTAGCTGTGGGTTGTGAGTTCCAGAATATATTATATTACGTTTAACATATTAGTAAATCAACATAGATTAGACCAAGCATGTTGTAGAGATGAGTGTCACCTTGTCTCATTTAGACATGTACGACACGATTTTCTCACTTTCTGGAGTAGAATTTCTTTACAGTCGGTGGAGAGAAACAGATGCTTTCTAGGCAAGATTAATTTGACCAGATTCATACACTGGTTTAGAAGGAAAAAAATTGATTATTAAAATGTTTTTTTGGTTGTTGTTTTCTTCTTGTTGTTTCTTTCGATGATTTTTTTTTCCTCTGCGTGCTTTTCAAACTGCACTTATTTACGCACTGATTCTCTTATTGTACATTTTCCAAAAAACCCATAGGCTCACAGTAGACAGTTCTTTGTATATCTTCTGACTTTGAAAATGATAGAATCAGAGATAATTCAGAGAAGATTATGACCTCTTCCCTCCCCTTCTCTTCCCTTTTCTTTGCCTTCCTTTGTTTTTTTCAGGAAAACCAAACCAAACCAAACCAAACCAAAGAAACAAACAAAAAAAACCCACACAAAACTTCTCTAACTAATGGTAGAGAGATCATAAACAGCAAAGCTAAGTGATTTGTATGTTAATAGCAAGAAATTGCAATGTGGTGCAAGTCTGCCATTAATTCTACTGGGTTTAAATAAAGGTATCGATGGGGAAGTGACAGAAGAACAGGCTCTCTGTTGTTCTCCAAAGAGTGCAGGAAATGGCTTCAATTTATCTTGATCTTTCCATAATTCTAAATTTACAAGAATCAAATAACAAATTTGCTTGGTAACTTCTGAGTTTTTCTTGCAAATATTGTTTCTGGTTTATAAAGTTTCGTTTCACTTGTGTCCTACAGTGTGTAAGAATTGAAGCATGAAATTTGAATGAAATTAGCAAAAAATCCTTTTGTGGTTTAAATGCAAAACATAACAACGAGTTCTGTTTAAACTGGAAGAGATTTTAGATCAAGTGGAGATGCACTATGTGTCAGTCATGTACTGCATTGGGAGTATTTTGAGCAAGATCACTTAATTGTAGAAAGACCAAAACCACAGCAAGCTTAGTGAACTCAGTGACACGGAGGCACATCTGTTTATAAATAAGAAAGAGGAAATGGCAGTAATGTTCTACATAAGGCCTTAATGACCAAATCCAGACTCTGAGGTAAAGTACATACAGAAAGTGACAAATTAGAAACTTCAAGTCATTCTCCTTTCCAAGACTGTGTAACAAAAGGACGCATGGATTTAATGATATCTACTGTGCCAAGAAACACACAATGGTGGTTTGGTTATGCATCACTGTCAGGACCCTAAAATCAGAAGTTACTTGTACTTGGTTTGCTTGAAAAACCACACCAGATTTATATCTGAAGGAAGCCAGTGAAATATTCCTGGGAATAGTGAACTTGGCTCACTTCCTGGATATGAGGCTGTTCAAAATGACGATGTCACCCACATTTCTTCAGCTTTTATGATTCTGCATGAAAATTAAAATCATGCTGTAATGAACTACATCCCAAGGTATTTAAACTCTGTTGTTCATGTTAAGTTCAATTTCAGAATGTAATATCGGAAAGATCCCACTGGGACTTATTTAATTTTTATACAGGTTCAACGTGTATGAGAACACTTATAGAGCCATTTAAAATCAATCAAATAAATGCAGCACTCATTGGAGGTGAACAATTTGCATCCCACATGTCTGAGCCTTCACTTACTTCAATGGGTTTTACACCCCTAACTCTTTGGCAATGTTTCTGATTTATACTGGGATATGTCACTGGTAGAGCTGAGTGAATGGTTCATCGCTTCCATCAGCTGGATTCAAACCTGATGTGAAAAGTTGTATATCCCATTTAAGAGTTTAACTTAGTTCCTGGTAGAGGAAATCCTGTATTTCAATCATTCTTAGTGCCTTTTCAGGTGGGACTCAAACTCCAATCTCACATTTATTTCTGGATCTGGCCCGCTCTGATTTTGTGAAATGAGTTGTGATATAAAGACCATGGCAAGTAAACTGGTATAATGTGAAAACAGGCAAGAGAGTGATCTGTGCCTCCCCAGATCAGATATTTAGCAAAGTGGTATTTCCTGGAGGGACAGGGCAGCAAGAATTAGGTTTTGCTTCAGCATTACTCAGAAGCTCATAAGTAAATGGCCTGTGCAGTTGCTAAGCAAGTCATGTTTGTCATTCTGCAGAGTGCAAATACTATCAGCCTAACTCTGCTGTCAGTTCCAACAACAGGCTCCAGGGAAGTTATTCTGTTGGAAAGGCAGTGCGGTGTTATTTCCCAATCACAGATGGATTTCACCTCCCACCCAAACTAAAATATTTTCTTTTTTCCTGTCCAGAATATGAAAATGCAGAACATATATGTAATGTGAAAACTCAACTTCTGAAGTCTCTGTTCCCATTATTTAGGCTATGATTTCAAAAGTAAAAAAACAAATGCCAGCTGCCTTCACTCTGCACATTTTTACATATGCATTAGTTTAAACATAAATAATTAGAGTATTTAGAGGGGACATACATGCATTTTGTTAAATCTGTTAAATCTTGCAAGAGAGATTGGCTGGTAAGGCTAGATACCACGTGGGTAATGAAATCTGTTAAAAAAGTTGCACCAAAAGAAAAAGGATGATCATTTTTATTAGGATATTTGATAATTATTTATGTCTGACTGTTGTGATTTAACTAGGCAGATGGCTGAGCACCACACAGTCATTTGCTCACTCCCCACCTTCCCAGTGGGATGGGGGAGAGAATGAAAAAAGAAAGAATGTAGAACTTGAGGGCTGAAATAAAACTATTTACTAAGATAGAGGAAAGGAAGAGGGGAAGAAAGAATAATAGTTATAGCAAACATATATTTATATGGATGTATATAACTAGTGATGCACAAGCAATTGTTCACCACCCCCTGACCAGTGCCTAGCTAGCCCTCTGAGCAACAGAAGAGATGAGATGAACTCTCCACCCCTTTCAAAACTCGTTCCACATGATGTTGTACGGAACGGAATATCCCTTTGGCCAGTTTAAGTTAGCTGTCCTGATTCTGCCCCCTCCCAGCTCCTCGGGCCTCTTGTGCCTGCCAGCTCCTTGTGTACCCACTCCCCCACAGGTAGGACAGTAGGGAAAGCTGAGTATCTTTGGCTCTGCACAGCACTGCTCAGCAGCAACTAGAAGCATTGTTGTGTTATCAACATTGTTTTTCTCCTGAAACCAACAGCACTGTAAAGAAAAGAACTCTGTTAGAGCTGAAATGAAGGCACTAATGTTATTCCTGCATGAGTCAAAACAATTTTCTGGGGAAGGGGGTGATGAAATCTCTTAGTCCTACCTGTACAATATTGTGGAAACAGCATTTATGGGAATGTGAATAGAACCGACTATTCCTGAGACACAATACAGTAACTGAGAAAAAGCTACTAGTTCATTCAAACAGATGAGAATATTTTCTGATAAAATATGAACCTTGTGGGTAGTTTTCATTGTTTCTTTTTTTTCTTGCAAAAATCTCAATTTACATGACTAGTCCCTTGGACTATTTTTAGCTCAATGCTAATGGACTGTAGCTGCCTTTCAGATTTTACTGCTCTTTATCATGTGAAAAAGTGGATCTGTAAACTTGCAAGCCCCAGTAAGTTTTGCCCCTTTGTCTTCACATATTTTTTGTTCACTTTCACTTCAGTTTGATAACTGTGAATAAATTCACTTTATTTCCATGTCTAAGGTTTTTATTTCTTAATTTCTTCTCATTATTATTATTTCTTTTTCTATATTTTTCTATATTTTTCTTTTTTTTTTTTTTTTCCTTTTATTTTTTCCCTGTAACTCATTAGTTCCCAATGTTACCAGGTCATATCTGTGCTGCTGTGTGCATATCTGGGCTTTCACTCCTACTTCCATTTACAACTCTGTGCTTGTCCTTGCTGCACTTTGAGGTCTCTGACTGTTAGTTTGACAATTCTAGCCATTGTGAAAAGTAAAAGACAGGAAAAAGCAGCAGCACTGAGAGAAGAAAATAAGTTGCCCTTTGGGATCACCTCTCTCTTCCTTGGCAGGTCACAAAGACTCTGAACAAGATGATAGTTGTTGATGCAGATAGTTCAGTTCTGTTTTGCACACACTGTATGTAGTACTTTTCCTCTCATCTTAAAAAGGGGAATAAAAAAAGACTGACAGAAAAGCTACAAGGGTAAAAGATATAGAAGGCTTCTCCACAGGTTGCTACTGAGGATGTGAAGATTTCCTAGTGCTCAACACAGAATATTTAATAGGAGATATGACAAGCTTCTATAAAATTATGAATGGCATTGAAAGGGTAGATAGGTCTTAATTGCTTGTCAGTCACTCTTTACATGCATAAAAGAGGTGTGGAATGCCAAATAATGACATCAGAATTTATTTCATAAAAAGAACAACAGTGTTTTTGCACAGAACGTGTTAGTACACGTTTACACAGAGTAAGCTCTCTGTGAAAGAATGCTGTGTAGAGACTGAATTCACATGGGTTTAAGAGTGGACAAGTATGAGGAAATGAAATCCTTGAAAGATTATAAAATACACAAAACAACATTCAGATTAGAAACTCTTCAGAGCTTGAAATAGTTGGAAGATGAGACAGTATAAGAAGGCCAAACAAACACTGTCTCTAGACATTCATTTATGGTCCTTGCTCCTTCTAGTTATCTTCTTTGGGAAGGGCGACTTTTCTTCTCTAACAAAACCAAACGGGGGGAGTTGCAGGAAAGATTCTGAGCAGAACAAAATAATTCTGAGGAACAGTGAATGAGGGAATGAAGGTCATAGAGTCAAAAATGTAAGAACAAGCAGCTGGGAGGACAAAGAGCAGGGTGGCCTGGTACCTGTCACCATCTCCTGCACTCTTAGGCACCCGAGGAACTGATAGAGGCTCCCTGTTCATGCCATGCCTAGTGGTACAATAGGACTTAGGAGAGAAAATGTTCCACATGGTTGCATCAGCTCATCAGCCTTCCTTCACCAGTAACAAAAGATGTCTTGCTTGAGAAAGGACAGAGGGATGAGAGGAAGATTGCTAGATAGGAAACAGAACTTTGGATGAAAGGGAAATAAACTGTGAGGGGAAATGATACAATAAGTAAAGATTTTGGAAAAGCAGAAAAATGAACCTTAGCCTGGTAAATTCAGTGTGCATTTTCTCTTGCTACGGGAGAGGAATAGAAGAATCCTATAGACCATTCTCTAAACTTTCCTGTAACTTCTCCTCCTTTGAGTCAGTCATCCACTATGTAAATGGAAAAAGGAGAAATGCAGAAATACAGTCAGGAATTTCAAAGATAGCAAATGATTTTTACATATCTTCATTTTGAAGTGATAAATTTCTAGTATCTTATGGTGCTGTTTTTTTTTTTTTTTGCTTTTTTTTTTGTTTTGTTTTGTTTTGTTTTTGTTTTAGGGATGCCAACAAAATGTGAGTGCTTTTTGCTTTTATGGAGCCATCCTATGTCATGACTGGACTTGTAACATGTCCTCTGTTTATGTGTCTAAAATAAAGTCAGGATATGCACCAACTGTACAGCAGACTATATCAGAAATTCAGTTCTTTAATATAAGTGGATTTGAGACATGTAGCTTTCATGGAATCATAGAATCATTTGAGTTGAAAGGGACCTTTAAAGGTCATTTAGTTCAACTCTTCATATCCTCTGCAAGATGCTTTTCTTTGAATCCAGCTGGAATATAGCATGCAGAAATGTGAAGAAAATAAGAATTCTGTGAGTATCTGTATGAGACAATGTGAAATTGCTTTGACTCCCTGAAAGTATCAGTTGTGTTTTGTTTTTTGTTTTGTTTTGTTTTCTCCTTGCTTTTGCTGTGATTAATGGTACAAGTTTGTAGTCCCTTACTTTGCATCATTCTTAATCTTGGAGATGCAGAATATGAGCTGAGGAATTGAAGTATTGTTAGAAATAAGAGAAATTCGTGTAGTGGCTTACAAAATAAAAGCACCATCTTCTGCAGTGTAAACAACATGCTGGTAATATTACCTGGACTAGTTCACATGGTCTTTGAAGATATATGGAGCACGATCAAGTTCTCAGGTAGAGTGGAGGTTGAATGATTTTAGTTAACTCCTTAAGAAAACACGCATGAAGGTCATTGCAGCAAATTCTGTACAAATATAAGTCTTGTTGATCTCTTTGGTTTTTGTTTGTTTGTAGCATTCAGACCATTGCACTTATTTCAAAACATGAACAGGATCCCTGTGGCAATTCAAAACACAAATTTCAAGTAGAGGAATGTTTCCTGAATTATAGTCATCACAAATTGTTGTTGGTGAGGCTTTACCACCAGGACAGTTTCCCCAGTCACCATATAACTGTATGTTAGAACTTCAGTGAAGTTCTCCAACATTAGTTTGTTACAAAATCTGCTGTACCTCATCAGATTTCTGTTGGAATCCTCTAACAGTAGAGAATCTAGTTTTAGATTTCTATTACATAATGGAGCTGTCAGCACAGGGGCAAGCACTGGCAACATAGTAAAAGAACTAATAATCTATCACATATTCAAGTACACAGTGTGACAAATCATATGGAAATGAGACTGAACTCAGTGTAAAGAACTTATCAACAAATGAGGCCTCTTAGATTGATGAATTGTAGATCTCTTGGCTGCGGGCTAAAGAATAATTCTCTGCATCTTGCTGGGGAATAGATACATCGCTGGACTGATTAAATGTAATACCCTTACTCCACCTGGAGTACTGCATCCACAGTGTTAAGAAGAATGCAAAGCTGTTGAAGTGGGCCCAGAGGAGAGACATGAGAATGATCAGATGACAGGCTGAGAGAGTTGGGGTTATTTAGCTTGGGGAAGAGAAGGATTCAGGGGTACCTTATAGTGGTCTTCCACTACCTGAAGTGAACACCTTCAGGAAAGCTGGGGAGGGTCTTTTTATGAGAGCATTTAGTGATAGGATGAGGAATAATGGTTATAATCTGGAAGAGGTTAGATTTAGACTAGATATTGGGAAGAAATTATTTCTAAGAAGAATTCTGTTGTTACCTATGCAGCCCACAGTTGATCTATGTGGAATTGATTTATGAAAAATATTGTAAAAATTACATAATGTTAAAAGTTTACAATCTTGTGGAACCACATTACTAGCTGTCTGTGGCCCATGAGCCGTGGTTGGACATGCCTGCACTAGTTCAATCTTTGTTTCCAAAACTTTGTCCAGAGGCAGATGACTACTGTCCACAGAAATATTGAGAACAAACCGTAAAACTTAAGTGAGACTAGTCCTTATTCCAAGCTTACTCTTTGGTGGGTACTGTTATTTTTAACCTGTCTCCTAAATGCAATAGATTCAACCTTCAATATTTCTTCAAAGGCTTACTCTTACGCTGACCTTTAAAAGTTCTGACTAGAACCACTTTTGCAAGGGCTGCACTTTCAGGAAACAGAGCTCCATCTGTTCCCTGCTGGAAATATCAGATACAGGCCTAAAATCTTCAATCCAATTCCTTTTCTTGTAAGCTTTAATGCTAATATTAACTGGAAACAGGTGTCCAGTACCTACTGAAAAAACTATGAATCTCATATAAACTATGAACCTTAGCTGAAATCAATCTACGGTCAAGTTTTGTGGACTGTATAGCATCCAAGAAAAACAAAACAAGTCCAGAAAATATTGGCAGCTCATCTTTACGTTTTCTACCAATGATAGCTGATTAGAGAATCAATACAAAATTTTTTTAATTACTACAGTCTGGATTCACATTGACATAACCGACCAGTAAGAGATACAGGTCCTTATTGTTCTACCCTTAACTTTAATCCTAATTCTTATCCACACCCCAACTTTGCTCAGAGTTTTATGATCTGGAAGATCAGTCCTCTAAAAGTTCTAAAGATTCTACAGGTTCTAAGAAGGAGACTCAGACTGTGTTGGAGGTTCATCCTCCATAGAAGAATCCCAGTATGCTTTTCCATATAGGAGGGACAATCTAAGAAAGGAGATGACCTCTAAAGAAATATGTTACTTAAATTTAATTGTTCTGATGGTTTTATTTTCCTGGTTATCATAAAAGCAAGGACTATAGGGTATACTAAAAGAAGAATTTTCTTTATTAGTCTAGATATGCATCTTATAAACCTAATTCTTCACGTTACTTTGCCTGCTCCCATAACAATCAGAAAATTTAGCTATAATTAACCATAGTCATCAAGCCATTAACACTGTTAATTAGCCCATTGTGATGTCTATGCACCATGACATCAGTATGCAACTGCCTGCAATTTACAACCTACCAGAGATAACTGACAATCAATTGTACGTTGTTCTTTCATCCTCTACTACAGCTCTGGCTGTGAAGGAATCACAGAGTTGCTACACTATCACAGAATCACAGAATCACAGAATCACAGAATGACCCGGGTTGGAAGGGACCTCAAGGATCATGTAGTTCCAACCCCCCTGCCTAGCAGGGCCACCAAACATACACCTTTACTAGATCAGGTTGCCCAGAGCCCTGTCCAACCTGGTCTTGAACACCTCCAAGGACGGGGCATCCACAACCTCCCTGGGCAGCCTATTCCAGGACCCAACCACTCTCCTAGTAAAGAACTTCCCCCTAACATCCAACCTAAATCTTCCCTCTTTTAACTTAAAACCATTTCCCCTAGTCCTGCTATTATCAGCCCTTTTGAAGAGTTTACACCCCTCCTGGGAGTAAGTTCCCTTCAGGTATTGAAAGGCTGCAATGAGGTCACCCCGCAACCTTCTCTTCTCCAGGCTGAACAAACCCAACTCTCTCAGCCTGTCCTCATAGGGGAGGTGCTCCAGCCCCCTGATCATCTTCGTGGCCCTCCTCTGGACCCTTTCCAAAATCTCCATCTCTTTTTTGTGCTGAGGGCTCCACACCTGGACACAGTACTCCAGATGGGGCCTCACAAGAGCAGAGTAGAGAGGGACAATCACCTCCCTATCCCTGCTGACCACCCCTCTCCTGATGGAGCCCAGGATCCCATTTGCTTTCCGGGCTGCCAGAGCGCACTGCTGGCTCATGTTAAGTTTCTCATCTATCAGGACCCCTAGGTCTTTCTCTGCCGAGCTGCTTTCAAGGACAACTCCTCCCAGCCTGTACAGGTGCCTGGGGTTCTTCCGGCCCAAGTGCAAAACCTTGCACTTTGCCGTGTTGAACCTCATTAGGTTCACCCGAGCCCAGCTTTCCAGCCTGTCAAGGTCCCTCTGAATGGCATCTGTTCCCTCCGCCGTATCGACTGCACCACTCAGCTTGGTGTCATCAGCAAACTTGCTGAGGGTGCACTCCATTCCCTCATCGATGTCATTAATAAAGATGTTAAAGAGCACCGGTCCCAAGACAGACCCTTGAGGGACACCGCTCGTTACCGGCCTTCACCTGGACATAGAGCCATTGACCACCACCCTCTGTCTGCGGCCTTTCAACCAATTGCTTATCCATCTAGTTGTCCACCCATCAAATCCACTTCCCTCCAATTTGGAGATGAGGATGTGATGGGGGACCATGTCAAAGGCCTTACTATCAAAATATGTAAGGTAACAAAATGTGTATGATCTACATTTCAGAATAATCTGATAAATTACATAATTATTTTCCTTTCCCAGTGCTTACTCCTCTCACAATTCTCAAACTTTTTGTACCAGACTGCTCAGTACATATAAAGGCAATTATTATTAAAGTACTGTTATGTTTTACTTCTGTTTGCCTGTATAAAATTCTTACTATTTAAAAACAAAAGAAAAAAAGGATTTAGAATAGTTTACTACAGTGAGTGGCTGAAATCAATATTGTTTATCTGAACATAAATGTTATTGCCTGTGTGTTTACAATAACATCCAGAAAGTAACTCTTACGCAGTTAAACTTCCTGGCTAAGTATGCATTTTCATAAATCTGTTTAAATATTTTGCAATAAAATTTAAATTAGTTACTAGGAAAAAACAACATATTTGATGAATTTTATCCTTAGGAATAATGAGACATTTCACTGTTGACTTAATTCAAAGTGTTTTCTGTCATCTGGTATTTGTAACTGGAGGAATACCTTTTATTTTGAAGAAAATATTTCACAATTGAACATAACCCAAACAAAATGAATTTGAAAAGAATGGGTTTAACTTGCATGGAATATTGTTTATAATGTCATTGACAGAGGGCAGCTCAGAAAAATGCACCCAGATGTCATTGTTTGAATGTAGTAATTGACTAAGTAATTACGCCACCCTCTTGAAACCAAGGTTGTCACAGAAGCTTGGGCTGAAAATGTGAACTCAAGGGCTACCTGAAACAAAATAGCTGAGGAGAATTTTTCATAAGCTCCTTATGTTACACTTAATCATAGAATCATAGAATCCTTAGAATTGGAAGGGACCCTTAAAGTCCATCTAGTCCAACTCCTCTGCAATGAACAGTGACGTCACTGCTAAATCTTGTTGCTCAGGGCCTGATCCAGACCTGCTTGGAAGTCTCCAGGGATGCGGCATCAACCACATCTCTGGGCAACCTGTTCCACTGCCTCGCCACCCAATTTGACTGTCCGCTAAAGATCACTGTCCACATACATAAACCATTTTCAACACATTATTGCCATTGAGAGCTTTCAACCTTACAGGAAAGGTGGATTAATAAAAGAGACAAAGAGGTTAGGTCACTATCCTGAAATCTGACAGCATGTCAGGGACAGAACTGAGCATCAAGACCCAGACGCTTCTCTTCCATTGCTGGATAGCTGTGCATCCTCTGAGCTTTCCATTCGCAATCTTACTGTCCTGCTGAATAACCCAGTGTTCACCTTCACATACTTGGCAGGCTTTAATGTGTTTGCTCACAGTATAATTAAATGCTCTGTATTTGTTACTTCCCAGCCTTGACTTACGTTTAGTCTCTTCAGTGTAATTACTCCACTGTGTACATTCAGTCAAATGTGCTATTCTGTGCCTGCCCAAATTTTATTAAACAATGGGTAAATGTGTGGTCAATTACACTGTTACACATACAATTGTATCTGTTCTTAAGAGAAGCTCTTGAGCCTCTAGTGTGCTTTTAGTGACATGAATTACAGGCCTATAAAACTCCTCTCTTTTTCTATCAGTTTTTGTGTTCTGCCTGCTATTAGTGGCAAATTAATTGACTGCAGGAAAACAGCAAACAAGCCCTGGGCTAAATCAATGATTTCAGATGGTAATAAAACTAATATAGGAAGGATCCTTTGTCTTCCTGAATCTACTATATTTCCTGTGTTAACTTTCCAACACAATTTCACTTTCTTACTGTTCTCTGCTGTAATTTTCCAGTAAAAACAAGAAAAGTCCCCAACATCTAACTGCCAGACTTTCTGTGGATGGAAGCTGTAAATTTCACATATTAATCCTATTAAAAATCCTCTTTTGAAAATCCATCTCTAGAGAGAAAAAATAAATTAACTGTAAGACTTAGAAATCTTGAGTCTTTTAAAGTGTATTCTCATTTGCTTTCTGAAATAAATTAACTGTAAGACTAACTTAGAAATCTTGAGAGTCTCTTTAAAGATTCTTTCATTAGCTTTCTTGTGTCCAGTCTTTGCAATCAAATGCATGTCACTTAAAATGGAGATGATTTTGTTTCGTCTTCTGGATGAATGTAGAGTTTCTGATGCAATTCCCAACTGCTGCAGCCTGTGAGCTTGGGGAAAAAAGTCTTAGCAGCTGGGCTTATCTCATTTGACTTTAGGTAGGTGTGTAGTCTAAACCAGCTGTCTAGACACACAGTGTTAGAGAAACAGACACCTTGAGCAGGCAGTACGGGCCTTCCTAAAACAAACATGTCAGGCAGAGTCAGGCAAGCATCTCTAAGAGATGTCCGTCCCTCTGTCATTATAGGATGGACCTTAAAGCTTAGCTATTTTTGAGTTACAGTCCTTGCGTAAAACTAGATACAATGAGCCTAACCTCTGAACAAGCATAGTAAAATGTTAATTAAAAGCTTTTGTACTGAGCAGAGTGAAATAATGTTACATTTGGTACCAATTTTTCCAGCACTTATGCCATTGCCTGCTGTTACTTAAACTTGTTTTGCAGAGCGTCGTTTGCCAGACGTGATGGGAGAAGGCTGACATGACTTGCTGGTCTTGATCTAAATGAATGTCTTTTAGAATAGCTATTCATATCACAATGAAATTTTCTAAAGTAAGCAATAAAACACGAAGAGATAAAACCCAATTTATAAATAGTTCCTATCATGTTGAAATAGCATCTAATGAGTCATCCTGAAGTGAATTCACACTGTCGGGTTTAACAGCCTTTCATAAACTGGATTTACACTCAAAGGGCTAAATTCCCCTTTCAATTAATTTTCATGAGTGGAGTTTGCTGTGGTGTAAATGAGAAAAAAATCTGTCTCCAAATGGCTGGAGGCCATTATTGGGAGTTTGCTGATGATGCATACCAGGATGCTAGAACAATGTTATCTTCATCTAAGCATAGCTTTAAAATTAGATAGCAGTTAAGATACGTCCCCTTTTATTCTGCTGATTTGAAAAATCAAATGGAATACTTTTATTGGAAGAAAAGATGCAAATTAAAAGTCAATGAGATTTTATTGCATCATGGATCATTATTTCCCATTGTTATTCATTATTTCTTCATTTAGGGAAAGGGGATGATTCAAAGAATTTTATCAGCTCAGTGACTTTATGTTTCTTATGTAGTGCAAAAACTTAAAGTAAATACAGAATTTTCAATAATGGACCTTTATTTCCATTTTTATCTTTCTAAATGAAAGCATGTGATATATGTATGAGTATAATAATAGGTAATTATATCCGTAGAAATATATAAGTCATCAATAGATCTCATGTTGATATAATGTGAGTAGATTAAAAAAAAATAATAATAATTTTATAGTTTGAAACTTTTTTTATTTGTTATTTTTCACCAGTCAAGGAATACATATAGCACAGAATATCAAGATATAAACTAACAGTTAAGAAAAATCAGTTAAAAAGATCCAATAAAGTTTAACAGGTCATAACTCTGTAAGATTTCTCTGACAGCTGAAGGATAAGTGTGCAAAGGAATCTGATTTTAAAATTACAGCTAGGAATAACATCTCTGGGGTTTGGGAAAATATCCTATAGGTATGTTTAATTGACTTCATATTCAAGGCACCTGAACTAGACAGCATAAAATAGTCAAAATACTGGAGATAAGCATTAGTGTTCTTCACTGTGTCAAATCCTACGTACAGAGACCTCCAACTTACTTTCTCACAGAGGCTTTTAGTCATCTTCAAGTGATTATGGAAAGCTTTAATGACACTAATAAATATTTTCTTCTGCCTTCCTGAGCATTCGTAAGCTTCTGTAAGTTCAAAACCATCCTATTTGTATTTCCCCAGTAAAGCTACAAGCCATTGCAATACATACAGTCACTGTAAACTTTTTTAGAAGTATAAGCAATATTTCCTGAAATATAAATAAATGCACACCAATCCAGAATAAAATCCCATGATTTGTTATGGCTCTCATTTTCTGTGCTCATTTATTTAAAAAGAATTTTCTAATTATTATCTTTTTTCCTGCATTTCTTCATAACCACGTCTACAGCCTATATATGCCTATATACATTTCATTCTGTGCCAGAAAGAAGCATTTAAATAAAATGAAATTGTTGGAGAAGTTCTATTTTGCAATATTTAAATCTTCTGCAGAATTGAAAAAAAACAAAAACAAAGAAAAAACAACAAAAAACTTTGCAAGGAACTTAGCAAGACAGTTACACATTATCCATTTTGGAAAAAAGAATGTAGAAAAAATGTTAATTAACTTTGCATTTACATAGTGTTATTTAACTTCTAATTTTCTTTCGCAGTAATCTAGAATACAGTAATACTTTTGCAGCTTTTGAAGCAGTAAAAGAGTGTATGATGTTTCCTAGAGAAACATTTCTCAGCTACAGTGATGATGGGATATGTAAGAATGAAAGAGAGTCTTTAATATTTCTTTTTCTTTTTTTTCTTTTTTCCCCTGAGTTCTGGTAAGAGATGTTTTTCTTAAAGTTCTGCTGAAGCTGGGTTATAGGGCTCTTACATGCATTTTTGTTTTCAAACAACCCGCCAAATGAGGCTACATTTCTAAAGCTATAATTTAGAGATGACAGAGCAAAAGGTACAGAGTCCAATTCAGATTAACAATACAGCCAAAATAGCATGGCATTTCAAATCAATTGATTTTCTTGCTTCATGACTTGAGTGTTTCCTGCTTGCCAGTCTCTTTTTAGCATTACTGTTGGCACATATAGGGTGATGGAAAATGATTTATACAATGACAAAACACACAAGGTTGTGAACTGTACCCTATCTACCAGATCCTATCCCCGAATATCCAAATAGCATTTACAGTGAACTTTCCTTCTTTTTTTCCGAACATTATGAGCATCTGAAAGACCGGCAAAAGCACAGTGAAATGCACATAACTACTCATGATTCTACATCAATAAGCTGCTCGTCACATCTCATGTGATCATTTCTATACATGGAAGGCAGTACAATATCGAAATATCTCTTTCTCTCTCACTTCCCATTCAACAAAGGTTGGAAGGCTAGCTCAGATAACAAACCATATCTGGATGCTGGAATTATCTGAGCTGATCTCCATCTCAGATGTTTATTAAATAGCACAGTGCACATCAGGTGTGCAACAGCATGGAGTTATCTGGTAGCAGGTAAGTGTCCATCACCGGAGCTATAACAGAAGCTTCTCAGAAGCTTATGGGTTAATCTCCAGGGAGATCTGCAATTTTTGGTTAGCTGGAGTTTTCAGAATCCATACATGTGAGAGTTGTAAAGACTACAAGGTTTGCCGTTTCTGAATTTCATGGAGGATTAAATGCTGGAGAAGGAAGTGTCAGTGTCTTGATTTTTGTGGTTCTTCCTTGTAACAAGTCTCAAAAAGTGTCTTGAAAGAGCTGCTTCCAAGTATTTTGAAATGACTTTATAAACCTTCATCTTTAAAGATATGAGTTAGGACTGTCATTCCTGTTGCAGTCACTCCATACATGTGCAAAAAGGCTGGAGAACCATCAGGGACACCCACAGATCTTTCTATATTATAAGTTGTGTGTAGACCTGAGTAGGTCTGGAGTCTATTCAGATCTATGTTCTACCAAAGACATCACCAAGACCACATTTAGACTGAGCTATGAAACTCTTTGTTGGGTAGGACCTGAACGTTTAGGAGAAGTTCACATAAATTGTATAGATCTGGGGTGGGGAGACCTGACTGCCCTACAGCTTTGCTCACAAGCAGGAAATCAAAATTTGCCTTTCCTTCATAAAAGCAATGACAATTGAAAACCCTTCAGGAACTGGGTAAGCATTGTCTACAGTAAGGTCTCACCCCTTATTCCAAATGTTGCTGCAGCAACTGTCCCAACTAACTAGGACATCAGGGAAGGTCTCTTTCAGTACAGGCAGGTCTTATACTATCCTTATGAACTGAATATTTTTCAGTGTGCAAGATGTCACAGGACTGCCTTAAATTATATTGCATTCCAACATAGAAAATCTGAAGGGTGGCCTGGAGTCACTAAGCTGATCTCTGCAACACATCTAAGACATCTCAGCTGTGATATTTATGAAAAAGCTATTAAAAAAGGAAAAAAAACAATCACCCCCCCCCCCCCCCCCCCCCTTTTTTTTTTTTTAAAGTAGAACTTTTCTGCAACATACTGGGAGACAATGCAAAGCCAATGGGCCACCATCAGCCTCAAGTTAGTCCGTAGATCTTTCAAACACTATATATGATAGTAATGCCTTGGCATATACATTTCCTTATCTAAAAAATTAATCATTTTTTCCCCAACACTGCATGCAATAATGGGTTACTTCATGTCTTAGCACCTAAAATATTTTTATCACACTGTTGTTTATTAGTGACAAACCTGTGCGGTAAATTAGTAATGATTCTTGTTTTACAGAGCTGGGATTTTGTGCTCTGCTGTGATAATTTGACCAGTGATAAGCACTGTGAAGGCTGTGGTGCCTTCATAGTACTCTGGTTACATTTACCCAAGTGTAGGTTGCAAAACTAGATATAACATTGTTCTGTGTTGGGGGTACTGTAAGCTTACCACAAGTGACCAGCAGAAACTTTCCTACAAAATTATACCTTGATTAGGCCTTATGTGTTATATTCCCTCTGCTCACCTGCATTCTTTTTCATCTTTCCTTTTCCCTCTTTGGAAATTTATGCACTGCTGAGTTATACAGCACAAAGGAACCTAGGCACGAGTTGTCTATCCCTGGTGCTACTACAAAAAACAAAAGGAAGTGATATCCAAGTCCAAGTCAACAAGAGGAAAGGGGGATTTATGCATAGAAACACAGCAGTCTCATGTCTGATGTCATGCATACCAGGAAAATACTGGGGTAACTTCATTGCCCGAGAGGAGTTATTCTACATTTACATTTCAATGCGTAAATAGATAACTGGGCATGGTAAGCAGGTCTGACTCATTCTAACGCAGGAAATACTATTTTTTAGCCAGATGCTGAAGCCCAACAGTACAGCCCAATTCACTAGCCTGTTTTTTTTTTTAAAGATTAAACATCAAATAATATAGTAGTAAGATATAGAAAGCTCTTCCTTCCAAATTAAAACACTTCTATTTTTAAGAGTATAAGGAATCTGTATCTCATACTTTTGTACGAAAAGATCTCAACAGTAAGCTACTTTTAAAATAAACTATACATATAAACTGAAAACACAGATTTCAGTACATTTTTGTATTACAGTCTCTCCAAGGCAAAACTTCAGATAGTTTACTAGTCCAGATGTATATATCAGCTTCAGATTTGCTGACTGAGTCTGCATCTCAAGTCCTAGTGATCGAGGTGTCATCGTATGAAAACAGTTTATGCCTCACTCTTCTTACTATCATAAGATTAACTGTGGACATCTAATAGAGATTACACAGTATAATTTACCATCAACATTTATGCTTTCCAGGGTCAGCCTTCTCCTTCTAAGGAGATGTAACACTTTATCAACTGGAAAGCACACAAATCTTGGCTGATCAATGTGTTACATTAGCTGTTTGGAGATTGATGGTAGCTCCAGGAATTCAGAAGCTTTAAAAATACATTTCAGTAAGGTCAAAATATAATTTAGTACTTGTTTTGCTTGCAGGAGTGCTGGTGGGAAATGCTATTTCTACCACTCTGATTTGCTTATTCGGTGGGCATGCCTTAATGCAGAAAAATTGTTGCTGCTGTTGGTGAAGTTTCTGCTAAGGCTTCCCTATGAAAATGCATTTAATCTGAAAGCTGCAGTATTTCATCTGCTTTCAGCCTTTAATAGAGTGCAGGAATTCATTAAGTCATCTAAAAGCAATTTTCAATTATGAAAATATAATTTAAATAAGGGGGAAGAAGAGTCTTTGAAGATGACAAAAGTGGGAAGTGATTGACACACTCTGTTGTCAGCTGGAATCAATTTCACACTTGGGGAAAAATACCTTCGCTAGGGAAAGATCATCCGTCAGCAGGAAGCAAACTGCAGGGAACTGGGAAAGGAGAGAGAAAGTAAATCCCATCTTAAGCAAAATATTCAGCAGCCTGCAAACCCTTCACCTTGACAAAATGAAATCTCTTTAATGTAAGTACTGAACCTCATGGCATGGACACTCAGGGCAAAGAGTTGAGAATTGTAGGAATATAGCCAGCTGTCCAAATTTGAGTTTTATTCAGGCACAATGTCATTTGGCTTCAAAAACAGCTTTGTCTCAGCAAGGACTGCAAGATATTCCTTAAAGGTTTTTACAGCTGCTGAATAGCATATATCCCCTATAACAACGTAAGTAGTGTTAATGCTAAAACATGCAGCATCTCAAGCGATGCCTTGGGGTCTGTTGTAGGGTCGAAAATGAGACACGAAGAATCAGGGGTGCACAGGATGCCAGTTCATTTCTATAAAGATAAAAAACATGATTTTAAAAATACCTTGTTTCACTCCCTGATATATCATGCATATTTTGCCAAAGTGTTACTGGAGTGTTAGTTAACAGGAAATATCTCCTTGAGCTAATACATAAGAAAAGCTGCATGCAACGGATCTGTGCTACATCAAATGAGGGGATGGTTCTTAGGAAAAAAAAGCAAAGGTCTGAAATCTCAAAAAAAAAATCTCAAAAAAAAAAAAGACCTACAGTCAGTTTGCAAAGGCTGTGACAGACAATAAGAGGTGAATGGTAGGATTTCGTACCAAGTAAATACTATGGAGAAGTACAAAGGAAAAATGAATTATAATGAGCCCTCTACAGTGGGATAGTTACCACCCAACGGATCAGACTACCCAGGGTCCCATCCAACTTGGCCTTGCCTAGGTAAGGTAATATAAGGGCACAAGGGTACCACATCTTCAGGTTTCTGACTCCACGACTTACCCGGGCAGCATATTCCAGAATGAGATCACTTATTGTCTCAGTCCAGACTCTGAACTAAACCAGGAAGTGCTTGGCTCCCATTAAATCAGTGGCATTTGGGTCCTCAAATAACTCTGAAAAATCTCACCTAAATAGTTCTCAAGAGAATTCAGATGTTTTTGAAAACTCTTATCATGGGCTTAAAATCTAGTTTCAATTTTTTTGTGGCAGTTAGGAGTGATTTATACAAGAAATATCACTGCTTTAGGGAGCTTTTTTAAGTAAAGAGGCTGCCTAGTGTAATAGACTTCTGTGAAGATTAACTTCTAATATAAATCCTTATAATAGAGGAGTTAAGATTTTATATAAATTCTTTCTCAGATGTCTAGATGGTTAATAAATCTAACCCAGTGGTATTAACATCACAGTGTATTTATCAACCCTTTTAGTTTTTTTGGAGGCTCTACATTTGCACTGATTTTCCTCTATGCCTCCTTTTCTGTTGGCTGTGTTTCCATTTAGGTAGGTTTGTTTTGACAGTATAACAATTTTCACTTAAAAATTCGAACCCACAGGCTGACCAAGACTCTTTCAATTTAGAATATTAATTAGATCCCAAAAATTGTTCTTTCCTGCAATGAAAAGAATTAGCTGGTATAAATGTATTCATGCATTTTATCTGTTACTTGCTTACATGTTTTACTATGACTGTGAAAAACGGAAGTAGAGAAATTTTGTCTCCTAAAATGTAGGCAAAATGATAAGCGAACCTGCAAACCATACTTTTCAGTAAATGTTCATGTTACCATGGAGGTAATCAGGTGGTACATGGTAACAAGTCTTTCTGGGAAATAATGGATCAATTAGACTTTTATTCCCCCTCCCCGCCCGCCACAGGAGCACGTTTGTATGTATGATATAGGCTCTGCAAATGATTATCACAGCAGTGAAAGTTATGCCACTTATGCAGATGATGTACTGCTACATTCCTAAGCATTGCCATCATGTCATGTAGCTGCAGGCTAATATAAATGACTTTGAAATGATAAAAATCACTGTTCTGGTTTGTTACAGGAACTAAAATGAGACCCCAGTGGTTTCCATGCAAATCATCTTTTGTGAGACATTTGTCAGTGTCAGAGTTAAGTCTGTTGAATTCAGTGTCCTCCAAATGAAAGTTTCATTAAATACTTTTTATTACACATAATGGCCTATTTTACAAGTGTCTAATCTAAAGATATAAGGAGCACTCCGCTATAAGAAAATATTTCTGGTCATAAACAGCCTGCTAATAGCCACAGTTTCAAACACATTCTTTTTTAAGGAAATCTAGAGTAAATGTACTGTTCCCCATGTCATAAAATGAATTGAATTTCTCATATTCTGCTTTTTTTTTTTTTTTTTTTTTTTTTTTTCCAGTCAGAGATCTGCCTTTGCCTTAAGAGCAATTCTTTTCACTCTGTGAAGTACAAACATTTAGAAGATTCAACAGAGAGGCAAGGCTAAACTTTTACACTCATGCAGATCTTGTGTTAAGAAATGCAGCTAAAAGTACTCCAGGGTAAGAAGGTGTGATTTATGGTATGAGATTACAGAGTTGTGTTCCCTCAGCTCTCCCAGCAATCAGATGTAGCCTACGCTGAAGTACATTCAATAGTAAACTATAGAAACCAGCTAATTTATTCTGGGTTCATGTACCTGGATTACAGATAACTGCAGGTAGCATGAACTGTGACTGACATTTATGGCATATAATTAGGGAACACAATGAAGAATTACTCTGTGTTTCTGTGGGACTATGTGCTGCCTCAGGTGACCATCCATTTCACATTAAACAATAAACACAACCATTTTTCCTCCGTGCTCTTCTCCTCTTGAACATGATTAATTGTCATAGGGTACGATGTTACTCAAAACAACTTAGGGAGGAGATTTAGATGGGATATAAGCAAGAAGTTTTCTGCCATAAGGGTGGTGAGGCACTGTCACAGCTTGCCCAGAGAGGTGGTGGAAGTCCCATCCTTGAAGACATTCAAGGCCAGGATGGACAGGGCACTAAGCACCTGATGGAGCTTTAGGTGTCACTGCTCATTGCAGGGGAGTTGGACTAGATGACTGCTAAAGGTCCTTTCCAGCTCAAAAAGATTCTATGATTCCTTGAAAACCTCCTGCATATTTGTCACCTTCAAACAGTCCTTTAGGTTATGATGAGTTACGTTGCCCACAAAAATCTTCATACAGCCTCAAAAGCTTTCCAGACTTTGTAAGAGTTCTTCTATCTTATCAGCTTTTCCCTAGGCTCAGTATATCTTCACTGTAGCCACATAAGAATTTTCTCAATTTTTCTTTCAGATCCTACAAGATGGAGAGGCCCTCAGCACAGCATTTCTCTGCATTATCTGACAGACTCCACTCTAAGGGGCTGTTCCCAAGAAGTTTCTTTGCTGGTATCTTTTAGGATGACTTTTGGATTTCCCCATGCCCAGGAGGATCTCCATAGGGCAATTCAGTGCTGTTTCATTTGTTTGGTTTACAGGAGGCTTATCTGTGTACCTCTCAGATGATTCCCAGCTCCCCCAGAGGACCAATCTACTTAGCAGGAGGAAATCACTGATCTTATGACAGAGATAGAATGCAGGAGAGAAGATCAATAAGAATACATCAACACAAGTTTTAAAGCCCCTGCTAAGATTTACACACAGGATTGATATTGACTGATATGCAAGCAAATTTTTTCATTTGGTAAAGGGTAATAGACTGAAATGGTGTGTCCTTTGATATCCTGAAGGCCAAACTGGATGATCTAATGATTCAGTCAGGTCTTAAAATATATATTAAGGGGATGTATGACTTGATAAAATATCCTGTAGTCTTCAAGTGATGCTTTATAAATACTGTACATGCACATAAAGTATCATGCATATATATTAAATTATATTATACCATACATCCCAAATGCTGAAAATAATGTTTCCTCCCACTTGTTCTCCTGGTTGCTATAGCTTGTAATGCAGCTTTTCACCTGTGTCCACATCAGTAGCTGAGATGATAAAGGACATCTCAGTTCAGTGAGACACAGAGGGCTCATCAGCCAAGACACCATTTATATGTCTGGTGGCATCCATTTATTTTATCAGCCTTACCTGTTGCTTACTGAAATGAAGGAAAAGATCTAAAAAATAATCAGTGGCACTTCTGCTTTACAAAATTCTGCCTCCTCCAGTGAGAAGTACAATAGGAAATTGCAATGCGAAACAAGCTCTGGTCCCAAAACACTTCAAAAGCAAGTTTCTCTCTGATTTCCAGGAGTACACAGCATCTACTCCTTATACAATAAATACAGCAGGAGTACTAAAGTAGAACTTAACTGTAATCATCATTAACAACCCTTCTTATTTCACGAGCTCATTCAATCAATTCTATTGTTCAAGTAATTGGATCATTATATCTTATGAGTATTTATAAAAAAACAAATAAAGATGGCAGAATAAATTCTCTCCATTCACCTTCCCTACACTTATGTTTACACTGATGTGTGAAATTTCTGAAAGCTGTTTTGCATCAATGTTTTGTACTTTTCAAACTTACTGGAGAATATGACTATTGAAGACATGCACAAAACAGATTGTTGTACAGAAACCAGGGACTATGGACAAACCCACCTGGCAAGAAGAAAGAAGCTGGCTGAACACGTGTACCTGATTGTATGAGTTTATTGAGCAGTACATATGCACCATGAGTGCTTTTTGGAAATTCTACATATACACTGTGTTATCCTGCCACTGGCAGCCACACAGCTGAGCTTTAAGCCCATGACCTCTTCTAAATTCCCTCCTTGGATTCACTCTTTGAGCCCTTACATCTTCTATCAAGCTAACAACAGGCATACAAGAATCTTGATTTGAGGGGAGTGTGCACGGCCCTCACACATTTCCTTAAGTCAACACATGAGTATGGCAGTATTTCAAATGGCAGGTTTTAGTCAGCTTGGCATTAAATGCTGTTCAGCTCTTAAAATGTAACAGCAAAAAATGGTGCTGTGGGATTCTATGTTTATCATCTCTTGATGGCTTCCATATCTAATGAGATCAGATGGTTGCTGTGCGTGCCAGTTCTGGAAACTCCACCTGGGAGCAAAAAATCAAGCTGTGTTTTGAATTCTTTTTCTGGCTTGTGCACTATAATCTAAGCTACATAATATTATAGTGTTTTGCTAGTAACTCTTTTAAAGTAAGAACAAAGAACTTGAAGGGATGCCCACAACTGCTGAGCTTCTCCTCTGGTGTTGACTGGAATGGTATCGTGAAGCCTCTTCCAAAAATGGATTTTCCAAATTCCCACTTCTATGTTCATGAGAAATATTTTAAAAATAATTCCAGCCAAAAATTATTTATGGATAGGTTATAGCAATTTGTTCTTGTGCTAACCTTGTCCTTTGCTTCATACAAACATTTCATTTTCCAGATGCTAAACAGAACAAGTACAACATACCTATATCCCAGGCCAAGAGCCAAGCCAAGGCTTTGGCTTTTTAACCTACCTTACCATTGCTTGTTGGGTCCAATTAGCACACACTCAAGCACAGGCCCAGTTGAGAGGCAACATCTAACAGATGAGAAACAATAAGAAACAGATTTTTAAATTACCACATGGAACTCATTTACCTCCTCCTAGCTAAGATCAGCATGTGATTCTATGAGCCCTTCTCTCTTATTATTATAGCTTAAACTAACTCTTGTGTCTTTGTCCTGAAATAAAGGAGAAATGTTCACATTGCTGATTTGCAAATGTGGAGACGTGGCACTGAGGCATGTGGTTGGTGGACATGGTGGACATGGGTTGATAGTTCAACTAGGTGATCTGGAGGGTTGGAGATTCATGATCCTTGAGGTCCCTTCCAACCCTTGCCATTCTGTGATCTTAGTGGTCTTTATCAATCTTTATGATTGTAGCCCAACCGAACACGAAACGGATTCTTAGCAAAAGAAATATGTTTCACCTGATATGTATGAGTCTCTAGTTCCCTGTTTACCATAACAGAATTGCAGTTATGTGGTCATACATCTTTGGATCAAGATATGGTTCACAGCATATCATTGGATGAAGGTCAGGTTCTCATTTTGATGTACAAGATGCTGCAAGCAGGTCCCATGCTTATCAGATTTTTTGCATTTGAAAATATCAATTTTCATTCCAAAACTGGTGTCTGAGGGAATCCAAAGGTAGCCTCTCTACAAGCTTGTAATTCTCTCTTGAAACAACCTACTAAGTTCTCTTCTTTTTCATAGCTGTTTCCCACCTTATAGATCTTGCACTGATTCCCATCTAGCTTAACTAATAATGTCCCATGGGGGCTACATTAAATGCTTTACTGATCTCCAGGTAGATTAGATCTACTGCATTTCCTTTGTCTGGAAGACTGGTTCACTTATTAAGGAGAACTATCAAATTAGTCTGGCAGAACCAATGTTTGGTAAAATGTTGATATTGCATTGTTCTCTTCCCTTGTTTAGCTGCTCTTTTTTTTTTTTTTTTTTTTCCAATATAAAAACCCCTTGCTGCCCTGCAAGGCCCATCCAGGCCAGGCTCACAGTTGGCAATGGACAGTTCAGATTCATTCACATGCTGCACACACTTGCTTTGCTCCAGTTATTGAAACTGTTCTGTGGATTCCAAAAATCCCTGCTGTTAGACTTACAACACTGGGCCAGATGCAGGCTATCTGCTCCTTCAAGATGTGAGAACACCGGATTTTTTAAGTGCTGCTTCTACCTATGACATGGTAATTTCTTATTTCCATGGCCTTGCTGCCCATTTTGCTTTTTACCTCTGCATCCAAGACCATTATCTTTATTGAGAATGGAAGCAATTCAGCTTTTGGTTGTCATCACGAGTTTGCCTGAATTCAATCTACCAATCTAGACTGCAGAGGACTATAACCTTTCAGGATTGCTGTCCTTTTATTCAGGTAGCTGAATAAATTTTTCCTATTTGTTCCAATTTCATTACAGATAAGTGAATCCAGATCTGCAATGCAAGCAGAAGTTCACAGGGCTGAGGATGATATTCTTGTTGAGTAAAAAGGAGCTGAATTCTTGATACCTGCAGGGAGAAAATTCCTCACAGAAAATGTGCTATTTTTTGCAGTCACATCTCATTATTGCATTTAGGCTGATGTCTTTGAGCTGTGAGCAGAGACAGTCAGCTGTGTATCAGAGGCAGATATGAAATCAGCAGAATGAAGTTGATTAGAACATAATGAAACAACAGGGCAAAGGCATTAGAGAGAAAAGTAGCAAGCAAAATTTTGGTAAGAGACCATTCATATATTTCTATATATAATCATAATAGACCGCGGTAGAATCAGTAATAGAGCTCAGGCTGCCAATACAAATTCAAGTTCACTGATTCACAATACAGATTCTTTTTATGTTTGTTTTGGTTAAAATTAACAGTGGATACGTGCATGAGAGGAGGGTATATATAAAGATTGGCTGCCAAAGCAGCCGTGCTTGTTTGTGCAATGGTATATCCTATTGCACTAATGCACTGACTGCACCACTGTGATCCCTGAGTTCATGGATAGCACCTTCCCAGTTTCTTCCCACCCCTATCAAAGCTCAAAGTTATCAGTCATTGCTACCTTCTTAGTTTCAGGCTTTTCTGTTCCTTCAGATGTTACTTTGGTTTTTTTTTTGTTTGTTTGTTCACTATTAGGCCAATGGTTCTGGTTCTGCCCTGACTCCCTCAGCTCTGTGGGGAATCCCTTGATGGCTGCAGCTCAGCATAACACTCTCTGATCTTTCTCGGAGGGCTCGTGTTTCTCTTATGCAACGATATGCTTACTAATAAACATGAGGCTTAATTTGAACTTCAAATACTAGGAGAAGAAACCATTCCCAGACTGTAAAAGCAAGAGGGGATTAAATGGGGCAGTATCTTAAGAAAGCACAGGCAGCCACAATAATTAGAGAGGTTCTAGGCCTCGGGTGTCATAGCATAACAGGACCGAGCCTCTTGGGGTTGTTCCGCCATAGCAAATAGGATGCAGTGTTAATAATAAATGTGAGGTTTAATTAGGATCACAAATACTGCAAAAATAAATCAGCTCCCAGGTTGTGTAATTATAAAAATATTAGAAAATCAAATACTTTAAAAGGAGCAGAAATTAAGGCTGGCTTTTCCTCGGCTCACGGGGACACAATGTTCTTGGTCAACGTTGCAGGTTCATTTGACACTGCCTTGACTGGGGTTAAATGAAGAACTTTCAATTACAATCATGCTCCCCTTCAGCTCAGACTACAGAAGGAGGCTCTTTCCTCAGACCCTGTAACCTCCTAATCAGCACATACAGAGCACTGGAGATGAACCTCACAGCAAGATCTGCCTGCCTGAAGCATGGAAAATGAAGTCTCTATAATGCCAGCCCTAACTGAAGTCTTAGGTTTTTATCTTAAAATGTCTTCTCTTTTTCTTTCCCTAATTTCTGGCAGTCTGGGAGAAAATCAAAACAAAATTGCAGAGCTTTTGTGGTGACTTGAAAAACTTCAAAGAAAAGAGTACATAGGAAATTGAGAAGAATTTATGAGGCAAATTTCAAGTCAGATACTTGCAATGAAAAAGTGCACATTTTTAATAATGCAGGCATTGATCTACAGATCACTAACAGTTAGCTTGTTTCTAAGAAAGGGCTTGCATTTCTACCTCACGAATGTATTCAAAGCAGTTCTCTGTTTTTTCTCCATCTGCATCTGAACAGTCAAGGCACAGTAAGGAGACTTTTCTTCATGTGCCAGAAGCATACAAAGAAGTCATACTGGGTCAGACCACAGATTGATCTAGTTTGCATCCTTTTTCTACTAACAGATCTACTGAATTCATTGCACTGTGGATACTAACAGTGCAAAATGCAAAAAAAAAATCCCAAACACCAACATGGTATGTAGAGAATGATAACCATTTATTTAAAGACATTGCAAGCTAGCAGTTAATAATGTAATCTTTGGAGAGGCTTGTATGATGCCATGTTTTAAATTTTTGATGAAAACAGAGGCAATAGCACTGATGTTTTAGTTGTTGCTGAGCAGTGCCTACACTAAGTCAAGGACATTTCTGCTTTTTATGCTGCCCAGCCAGAAGCAAGTGGGGCACAAGGAACTTAGAGGGGACAGAACTAGCAGAGCTGACCGAAACTGGCCAAAGTGACGTCCTATACTGTATAGCATCATGCTCAGCAATAACACTAACGTAAAGAAGGAGGATGTTTGGAGGTCATTTTGCCTCCCTAGTTATTCCTCTGGACTGATTTCATGGTAAATTCCTACTCTGTGCAGCACCAAAGCATGGAAAGGGACTGGATAGGCGTTGCAAGTCAGCAGCATGCCGTTTCCAACGTTAATGAGGGAAAAATTGTTGTGCAGCCTTTATTTTTGTAATTGTAACGGTGAAGAAATATGTGTTGGTGTGACCAAAACCACAAACCAGTAATGTCTTCTAAGCACGGTTGTTTTAACACCTGTTTTTCATAAAAATTTTAAGGCAGGAAATACCACAAAAAAATATGGAAAGTGCCACACAGAGACATGAACTGAAACAAAACTTTGGCCAGAATCAGATTTAAATTAGAGATAAAATGGGTCCTTATATTTCCAACCTTTTTTGAGATAGAAATTCTTAAAGTGCCACATTTCAAAATTGTCAGGACACCAATAAGTATGAGCTGAAGCAGAAACAAACTGGGCATTTTTAAGTGTCTATTAAATAAAAACCATATTTTAAAATATGAACATAATTATTTTGGCTTTTAAGCCTTGCCCTCATTGTGGGAGTGGTGTGTGGTGCTTTGTGTTACCACCTTTTGTTGACACATGTAAAATACAGCTCTAGTATTTGGTTTCCATCCCGGTACAGTCACCTCTGCTGGGCCTCCTGCTCATCAAAGCCCCTTGCCAACAGCTTCAAACTTTAGAGGATATATATGAGATGTTCATCTCTTTCTTCTCCTTCAAGGACTTTGAAAGCTTCTGCTTTTGCAGAGGTCAAACAATGAATGGTTGGAGTTCCCTGTGGCAGATGTGCCTACCTCCTTGGACAAACAGAAACTTTTCAGAGAAAGCAGCTAAAGCAGATATTGCATCCTCTATTGTCAATTCATTGTTAGGGGCTGGTTTAACTCCCTCATATAAGTCTTCTTGGGGTAGATGAGTACTGTCACTTCCAGGTAAAGCTGCTCTAAAGATAGCAGGTCGCACAAAGTAGCCACGTTTTCTGAGTGTTAGCAGCTGACTCCAGTGGGTTCATAGTTATAAATTTAGGCAGTAATGGATATTTTCCCATACAGAGAAGAGCTAAAAACATAGTTAAAATAGTAAGATTAGACTGTGGATGTTTGATCTCCTCACAGTCAAGACTGGAATCTTCTGGGAAGATTATTTGAAACACCCATATTAAAAATTGTGAAGTATTGTCTCCTGCACAGCACTGCTCTGTCTCTAAAGGAAGAAATCATTCTCTTTATGTTCAAGCTAGTCTTTGTCCTGAAGGACAGACTGGGTTTATATATCAGAAATCTCAAGTCTTTCTATACTAAGTATGATAGACTTCTCTCTCAGGAGAGGAACTCAGTGAAATAATATGCAGGGCAATTCAACTTCCTCCTTATTTCTTATAATAGTTCTGTTTCAAATGCAATGAAAAGTGGAAAAAAATATATATATCTAAAGAATCAATACATTTTGCACTTTAAATTCATAGAAATCTAGAAGATCAGGAACAATTAACAGAGGTGTGTGCAGCTGATGCTAGTTATATCATGGTCAGTATATTTAATTTAGTTTTTATTGCCCAAACACCACATGCATAGGCAAAGATCTGCAGTTGGAGCTTAATATTTATAGGTGCAAATACTGTAAATAGTGGGGTCACAAATAATTTTTCTTCAGCTTTTCAATCATTATCCACAAACTCACTAACATTACTGCTGTTAGTGGAAAAAACTTCATCACGGGTCCTTTCTGGAGACTGAAATTCTATGAAATATACTTTCTTTCTCCAGAAAACTTAGCTGAACAGAAGATAGAATCACGTTAAGCAGTTGCTTTACAGCATGAAAAGCTATGTGCAGAGCACCTTGGCAAAAGCAGCAGGGTAGAAACAGAGGGAAATACAACAGTGCAGAGTCTTTTGGAAAACAAGGAAGCCAAAAGCTGATCTCTAGAGTTGTATCACGATGCAGTTAAAAATAACAGCACGATCACCTCTGAATATAGAAAGGAAAAATCGCATGCATGCATTTGGTTTCTGAATAACAAAAATGGTTTTGAAAAGAAGAAAAAAAAAAAAAGACTTGGGAGACTATCAATATTGTGAATTAGTTGTAATTCTATCTCCCAACAAAGAAAGCCAAAAGTGATGCTTTTACAATCATGCATTGTTGAAGTCAACAGGAGCCTTATCACTCATTTCTGCAGAAACTGACAATTTTTAGGTCAGTGCTGAGCACTTTTCAAAATTCCCCACTTGCTATTTAAGTTTTGAACAAAATGAATAACATTTCAGATATCTTTCTGTCATACTTTTTGCTCTCTGGGGGAGAGTAAATAGAATATAATTATTTTATTATAGCCATCAAATCATGAAGTTTCTCAGTGTTCTACATTAGTAAAATTTAGACTCACCAAGGCCAGGATTCCATATTTATATTTATGCACTACAGGGCTGTGAGCTAAACATTTAGGAAGCAAGTTTGATAAACTGTGTATGCTAGTATTTTGCCAGTATAGCAGAGATGGGCTAGCCATGAATATTTTCAGATTGAATACCCAAGGAGAGGTAATAACAAGAACTTTGTGTTTACTACAATAAAAGATGAAATGGCCATTTACAGAGCTAGGAAAAATATTCACATATATCATAAGATTTTATTTTTTATTTTTTTAGAATGAGACAAAAAGCATTTGAACTTACAATGACTCTCAAACTTCAAAGCAAAATTCATTCGAACCTTGAGCAGGAAATTCTCTGTCATTTACACTAGGCAAATTCTTGATATCTTTGCTCATTTCTCAGATGCACCTGAACATAGCCACTACTGGAGCCATTGAGTTGGCCATTGGTTAATTCTCAAGTCAAATTGTTGTGTTTCAGTGACAGCTTTAAGTCACTAGGCTCACAACCAGATAAGCAATTTATCCTTTTTTTTTCTGTACTGACATTTATGCAAACATTTTGGTATAGTAAACAAAGAAACTATATTGTTCATTGTCAAAAGGAAATGTAGATATCTGCAATGTAAGATTCTACATCTGCAGGTATCGTCTCAGGTCATTTTAATCAGTGAAAAAAGCAATTTGGTAGAACAATTTCATAGAATCACAGAATCACATAACTGAGTTGAAAGGACATTTTAAGGCCATCTAGTTCAACTCCTCTGCATTGAACAGGGACAGATACAGATAGATTAGTCTGCTCAGAGCCCCGCCCATCCTGACCTCAAATGCATCCATGGACAGGGTATCCACCACCTCTCTGGGCATCTATGCTGTAAATTCTTAAAATTGGACTGAGAAATTGCACTCTAAAAAGTCTATTAATTGCCTACAAAGTACAAAGTTGTGCCCTCATTTGTGTCCCACTAATACTAGAATGCAGCTTTCACAGAAAGAAAAGAGGAATTCAAAATTTATGTGCATGTACAAGAAAAAAATAATTACAGTCACTATTATCCTACAATAAGGATAACTAGAGTGCAGAAGAACTCAGTTCTTCATTTCTGATCAATGTCTATCAGGTCAAATAGTGTAGTGGCTTCTACTTTACCTCCTTTTGGTGTGATTTTGTGCATTTTATAAAGCATCAGTTGTGGTCTCTTCATGAAACAGGCATCTGAACCAAACAGCACTTGGGTGTGATCTACTATATTCATTTCCACACTAGGATGTGCAGGCAGTCTCTGACTTGACTCTTGCATTACTCCCACAGAGGAAAAGTTAAGGTGTAGGTTTCTTGTATAATTGCAAAATAAGAAGCACACTTTCATATTCATTAAATTACATAGAAATCAAACCCATCCTAACCTCCTTCTTTACACATACACCTGCAAACTGACATTTCATAGCAGCTTGCAAATTCAACCATCTGTTTAGGGGCTAGAGCATGCCTGTAGGCATTTGGAGAACACAAGCCTGCCTTGCACGAAGACTAGTTCCAAGAGTAAGCTGATCACAGAAGCAATTTATCTCTGTTTTCCTCTTTCCTCTGGAGTGGTTGTTTTCTGCTGACCTTGAGCTGCAGTGAATTCCCCTGAAACATTATGATGCCTTAGAGGTCCTGATAGGCATGGGGAAGACAAAAAGCATGGGTGTGGGGAAGAATAACAGTCAGTGCTTGGAAGTTATGCTTTTCTTCCCACTGGGAAAGAAAGAAAGACAACGAAAGGCAGAGAGAAAGAGAAGACAGAAAGAGAAAAAGGGAAAAAGAAAAATGAGAAGAAGAGAAGAAGAGAGGAAGAGAGGAAGGGAGGAAAGGGAGGGAGGGAGGGAGGAAGAGGAACCAGAAGGCCAGTATGGACCTCCTAATATATATCTTCCCAGTTTGAATCAAATTTCCTAGTTTGAGCCCCAAAGTTCTTCATAGTTATATCTGGACGCTAGACAAAAACCTTCTATTTTTAACACAGCATAGTCCAAGTAACCTCTTAAATTCCTAGCATTTGATGAACTCCATAAACAATAAGTCATGCTGATGTATGCCTTTGGACCTTAATGTGGAGTTCATATTTTTAGAGTCATTCTTCATGGCCAGCACCCTGGTATATCTGGGATTTCTTGAAAAGGATTCCTATTTCAATGGGTAGATCACTCAATTTTTAAAGTGAAACGTATTACTCATTAATCTCCTAAGGAAAACAGTCCCTTCGTTATATATTCTCTTAATATGCATTTTCAGATTTTGATACTCTACCTCTCTGTTATAACCAGTGTGAAGTATTCACATTCAGCTTTAAATGGTATTTGAATCAAGTTGTCTTCCTTGGCTGTGCCAGTTAATTTTTCCCAGCACAGTTGCCAGCAGAGATGACCCTCGATTTCAAACATTCCTCCAAAACACAAACACAGCTGGATGTCAAAAGAAATCAACCGCCTCCCAGAATAACATATATTTGAACCCCCTATATATTTTGAGTTTCATTTTGATGCCAGTCTCCAATTCAGACCCAACAATATTAAAAAAAAAAAACAACAGTACTGAATGGCAGAAACATATTTCACTCACAGTGGGACACACTTGACTTTCTTTCCTTTAAATATATTCTCTAGGTCTCCAAATGCAAGATTTGCTGAACCACTAAAAATATTTTCCAAGGGATAGGACTGCTGTTTAATTCAAGAGCTAAACAATGGAGCTTGTCTCAATTTCTTTCTTTGGGTAATTAACTTGAGCAAAATCATTGAGCTAACTTGTTTCATTCTCTTTTCAATTTTAATAGGCTGATTTCAACTGATTTTACTGTCTTTTGGATCATTATCTGAACTCTGACATATGCCTCTTAAAGCTGGATAATAAAAGGCAAGGGTGCAGAGTGAGTTGATGCGAATTGAACATCACCAGAGAGAGATGTTATAGATTTTAAAGGCCACAGAAACATTGTTTGAACCCTGAGAAGCCTATATCTAGTGCTGGAATTGTACTCAAAAGAGACAATGAAATATAGGAGTATAGTAAGAAAATTTGGATTCCACTTCCCACAGCGTGTGCTCAGCTCCCCTTGGTCTTATCCCCAAGAATAAACCAAGAAAACCCCAAAGTGTCCTTTATTGTCTTACTGTGAAGAATACTTTCATCTAATCCAATTTACTATCTAGGAATTACTTGACGCCTGTTGTATTCTAAGGAGTCTACCTTTGTGTTTTTCTATAGTTGTGAACATACAAAAAACTTGTTTGAATCATCATCTGCACCACCCTGATGTGATGAGTGACCACAAAATATAATCCCTGGGCAGGTGATCCCTTTCCATAAGAGAATTCCAGTGTCACCATTGTTCTGCTGAAACGCTCTTCCAGAACATGATGCTGAGCATCCTTATGATTTCAGATATAATTATATTCATGGCTGTTTTTCATGCCAGAACTCATGGTTCTGTCCTTTCACTTATATTAGCTTTTTATCTTCTAAGTTGAATAAAATGAAGTCCTTTAATCAATTTTCATGAAAATGAGGTCTCCCTACTTCCAATGAATCTATTAGCCCTGATCTCACATGATCCAAAGTAACTGCAGTTTCTCAAATGTATATATATATATATTTTTGCCATGATATGCTATGACTTTTCTCTGAACAAGAGATATCTTCTATCCCTGAACCCTCAGATATTATCACATTAACAGTTTTTTATTGTGCACAGTAATGATCATTTTAAGGGGAAGTCAAATCTAAACTGTAATGAACTTTACTGGCAACCCTCCCCCGATGAACAGGTCCCCTTTCTTGGACAACTAATTGCCAATTAGGCAAATAATTGTCATTTGCACTTTCACCTGTACTTTAACCTCAGCAATTTCTATTTTTTCCAGTTAATTTTTTTTTTCTTGTTGTACTGAATGAAAGGATTCATCAAAGTCCAAGGCACTCTTTCTGTTCAGAAAAGCTAAGGAATCTATCAGGCTAATCTCACAGAATCCTCCTTTTGATGTGTCTAGTCTTCCATGTTCCTTCCATGTATTCTTTTTGCTCTTCATCTAATCTTTAGTCAACATCCTCTGCATATTATAGCCACTAAACCTTTTTTGCCTAATTTCTGTTTTATTCTGCCATATTAACATGAAAAGAAGTCACTATGCAAGAGGAGTCTGTGAAATTTTGATCTTATCTATGTGCCCTTCTTTGAATCATTGAATCAATCTTACAGTCATAGAATGGCTTAGATTGGAAGGGATCTCAAAGCCCACCAAGTTCCAATCCCCTGCTATGGGCTGCTTGTCCCCCACCAGCTCAGGCTGCCCAGGGCCCATCCAAGCTGGCCTTGAGCTGCTCCAGGGATGGGGTGCCACAGCTTCTCTGCGCAGCAGTGCCAAGGCCCCACTGCCCTCTGAGTAAAGAATTTCCTCCTAATATCTAATCTAAATCTCCTCTCTATTCCCTTAAAATCATTCATTCATGCCCCATTCAGAATCACAGGACTACTAAAAGGAAGACTACAGCTACATGATTACTTCAAGATTTTCCCTCCTAGAAGAACTTTTAAAAGTTAGTATTATTATTTTTAATTGGTGAGTTACAAGTAAAGGCTGAAATGCAGTCCCACCAAGAGAAATTTTTAAGCATAGACTTAAGCTTGGTACTTTCAAAATGAATTACAGTGCAGTAAAAAATAAGGATATATCTTCTGCACAAACATGCATTCCTCAGCTTTTATCATGTATTATGAACAACTTTTGCTAGATTCATGTTCAGTAAAATGTAAATACGTTGTTTCATGCTGCACCTGAATTCTGCATTATAATTTTCAGAGTTATCTTGGAAACCTCTTACATGTTTTAGTGTTATTTTCATTTTGCTCTTCATCCTTATTTATATGGTATGAAAATAATAGAAACTGTGTTTTTATTGAAATGGGAGTGGACTATGGCTTAGGGAACTAGATAATAAAATATTAATAGTTCACAAATTCACTCCATGCCTGAGTGAACATCTTTATTGATCGCAAACATTACGATAAGACTTTGTATATGAAATACATGCATCAAAGAATGCTATTGTGCTTGGCAAGCCTTAAATTAATAGTAGACCTTTTCAAGAACCATGTGGTTTTGTATTAAAAGGCAATACAGTATGATAAGGCATCAAAACAAACAGTTTAGCTTTGTACTGTACTATACATAAAATGCATGCATCAAACAAAGAAAAGTCTTTGTTAAAACATACATAGCAAATAAAACCAGAAAGTCAGGAACAATGTTTAAGCTGTGATACATCATGCTGATGAGAGATTACTGTTTCAATAGCCACATCTCTGAGTAAAAAACAGCTTTCATTTATTTTTCCACAACCCTAAGATGGCCTCACCGAATTTCTGGCCTTCATCTGTATTCCAGACACATACTTCCAGAATTTTTGAGATGTCTGAATGTTGTTTGATTTGCATCCAACTTGCTGACACAGCCCCAGTTTTGTTGCAGATCAAATAATCTAGCTTTTTGGAGGCAAGTGATTAGGAATTCTTATTGATGATTTATACAGCCCTGAATAAACTCATTTTATTTGGCTTGTCATAACCAGTTTTAATTTTCTGTTCTGCTAGTAAAAAGCTTAGCAGTTTGTTTATTGTACTGCTGTAATGTCAACAACCTAATCTACTTTAAAGAGCAAAGTCAATATTGTATTTTATTAAAGTAAATGGGAAGTTTAATTATATGTTTCAGTTAACCTTGGCTTTGTGTTAGCTTTTTTTTTTTTTTTTCCTGCTAATATTTTTTTCTATAAGTAAATCTTTATTCAAAGCTCCTATGTCCTCCTTCACCTCAGATCTAAGAGCCAGCAGGTAGTGTTGTTTGCAGGACATTTTTACGAAGGGTAGATATATTTTTCCCTTCTAGCATGATGGCTTTGTGAATGCAGAAGCTGTCCTAGGGTTAATAATCATTTAAGTTGATTAAAAAGGTGCACATGACATTGAGTCATGGCCCTTTCTGAAGCCTGGGGTAAACATTGGTTCTTGCTCTCCGAAGGCTTTGTGTTGGATCTCTGCTGTGGTTTGGGAATCTAGAGGGCATCCAGGACACCTACCATGGGTCTGGTGGCACAAAAGCTACTGGAGACTCATCTGATAGTGGAAGAATGAGGTGGGCATGTTACATGTAGTTAAACAAACCAAATCTTCCCTGAGAAGTACAGCATACCTGTCAAATTCGGATGCCACATTAGATAACACAGATTATTTCAATATTCAAAAATAGTCACAAGGCAAAATAGTCACAATCCAAACATGTCATACCATGTCTTGACATCCAGGCTACTGAATCTGGATGTAATAGAAGGAAGGATAATATGTATATGTTCCAGGTCCTACTCTCTTATTGGATGAACATGCAGTTGAATCCTTCTGCAGATGGGTAATAGGAATGTCAGAAGCAAAACCTGCAGATACAGAAAATTAAGTGGAACAGAGAAATGAATAGTTTACCATTTGTTTGAGGCAAAGTTGAATATCTCTATCAAGGGAATTTATTATAAGGTTTGTAGAGCTGAAATTTTGAAGAGAGAGCACAGGAATAGAGTAAAGATGAAATAGGAACTCAATAGACCTCAAGAGAAGTGGGACAATTACAAATTTATATGGAAGTGGAACTTTCTTCTTAAAAAAATAATATTGATAATATTTCAGATTTCCTTGAAGCGACAAATGATTTTCAAAAGTCAAGTCAGAGAGTCACAGGTGCTCTTTCAGGCTTTATTTCTGTACACCGTCATGGACAGACACAGTGAAAACTAAACAATCAAATGCTCTGGACTCTTATTACTTCTTTTGGTTGTGTTTGGAAAAAGAAAAAGGAGGGGAGTTTTGAAATCTAATAAAAAAACAGTTTATGTGTTGGTTCTGCCAACTTTTCATGGAAATTAACATTTTAAGGAAATAATTCAATTTTAAGATTGAAACCTAAGTTTAATTTAGATCAAGTCCTTAAAATGCAATTGTTTACACTTGTCTAAGCCAATCTGCCACGTCTATAAATTTTAAGATCTTTTGAGATAAGGTAATAAATCTATTTTAATCTTTTTGTTTCTGTATTTCTGGAAGTATATTTGTTCTTTTAAAAGTCTATTTTAATTATTTTCTATCAAGTTAAACAGATAAATTTTAGAAGAATATGGTGCAATGGCCTTTTATTCTTATAAGATTACATCAGCCTATATATTCTTCAAAAGTTTTTTTTTCTTTTTTTTTTTTTTCTGGAAAGCAGTTCCTTCCATCTCAAATTGCCAAACTGAATGGACTGAGCTAGTCTGAAAAACTTTCCTCTCTGAGAATTTATGGAAGTTTACAAGGTTTATATAAGTGTGGTTATCAAAGAGTTATTAGGCCAGAATCATCCTAACCATAGATTACAATGAATCAGCAGAAATAAAGCAGAAATAAATAATTTGACATAACCCTTCATGCATTATACAGCAGAAAATGTTCAGCAAGGAGTAGTGAAATATTTAACACTGACTCTTCCTCCATTTCCAAGTTTTTACTTCACAGTTCCTGAGGAAAAGCTATAAACCATGTTAGCAAAACAATGCATTAAGTTTTTGTCAGTTTGTTTTTTTTTTTTCACAGTTAAATTTTTATTTCCAGTAAGATATTGATTTAAGATAAATGTATTCTGCCCAATTAAGATTATTCTCTTGGAGCAACACAAACTGAGCAATATTGTCTATGTATAGTCACCCAACACCATTCAAATCCTGAGACTCATTTATTCTACTGAATGTATAAAGACAATATTAGCTACTCTGACAAATTAATTAGACTGACACCCTATTGTTCATTTTGTGATTCACAGTAAAATAACTTCCCTCATCCCCAGAAGGAGGGTTTACACTCTACCAGGGTAAGAGTCACCTAACCAAACATCACCCCTAGGAAGTCTGATGTAGTCTTTTTGAAGCAGTAGGAAATGATCTGTGTCGGTTGGAGGATACTTCACTAAACTGCTTAACAAAAACAAGTGAGAAAAATCATAACAGACACCTAATAACTAGAAAAAAAAATATGCCACAGGTGATAACTTTATGCTCAATAGCATGAGAGTTGACTATCCTTATCATAATGGCAACATACATAATGACAAATCTTATTAGCGGTCATAAAAATTATCCAGCCCTTCAGAATTTATGCCACAGTATTTAAATTGAATACCTCCTCCAACAATAAAACCTAAATTGCTCAATACAGAAGTATGTATTTTTTATTCTAAACTCACAATTTAATTTAACAGTGCTATTTCCTTAGCATTATGTCCTTCATATTTTTCACAATAAACTTGCTTTAAACTCTTCCTATGCAGCTAAGCAATTCCAACCTTTGTAACACCTCCACTTATGCCTTATTGCTGTTTATTTTGGCCCCCAGTGAGTTTTGTAATCTCATCTATGCTTTTCCTAAAGTCAGGTGAGCATATTTGGATTAAGCGGTACAGAAGTATGCTGTTCATTATTGCCTTTTAGGGAAGCTGAATTTTGTTGGCTCTAGAGGTTTTAATCTGCTTTAGCACACTTTCCAAGTTATATACACTAATTTGGGGCATTTTTCTCAGGGAATCCCTTGAATACTCATAAGAAGTTTTGACTATTTTATCCATCATTACCAGTCAGTCCACAATTCTTTGATGTTTCTAGTGTTCCTCATTTAGCTCTCAGGATTCTGGAATTGTTTCAAATAATTGACACTACCTTTTTTTCTCCATTGGTTGACTCAAGAGAATAAAATAATCCCAGATTCTTTTTATTATTATTATTTTATTTTTACATATTCCTTTGAGTACATTTGCTCTTCTTTTTGGCTAACGCTGCTGATAATAAAAATATAGGCCAAACCACAGCTCTTTCTGTGCTAAGAAATAAACATTGTTACTTAATGTATAACTTGGTCGGAAGTGGTAAGATAATTTTCCTTCCCTTCAGGCAATAAAATTCACTGCAGAGAGAGAGAGAGAGAATTTTGATCACACTGCAAGTCCGCTGAGGTCAGTATTTCTCTATTCAAATGTCCAGTAGAATCGTAGGCTCATAGAATCATTTGAGTTGGAAGGGACCTGTAAAAGTCTTTTCGACCAACTCCTCTGCAGTGATCAGGGACACCTACAGTTAGATCAGGTTGCTCAGAGCCCTGTCCAGACTGATTTGAATGTCTCTGGGGGCACCTACCATGCTCTCTGCCACCCCTCCACCTGTAGTAGGTCCTCTGATTACTTTGGAGAAAAAAAGGTGAGAATTCAAATCATTGAAACTGCTTATCCAATTAATGACTAAGACATCACAGGCCAATATCCTTGAGAATCCATCTTTTCTATCCTCATAGAACTATCATGGTCCTATTTTGTCCGGAATTCCATCTTGTCCTTTGCAAAGGTTTGCAGCCCAGTCCTTGGATGAGAAATCAAAAATAATGGGTGAAATGATAAAAGAACACAGAGTCTGAAGGTGAAAAGTATCTAAACAGTGACATTATTCCTATATAAAACTATGCCCATTTAGTTCAGTGTTTTGAGTGTCTGTACCTTTCTACAAAAGTTTAGATTACTTTCCAGTTTTCTGGTCAAGCATTAGCTGTCGAAAACTGTACTTTTGGACTGATGTCTATGGGGTGGGTAGACTGACATCTATGACTGTTCTTGTATCAACAGTAAGCCTTTTTGGATTGAAAGATAAGTGGTGAAATGAAATCAACTGGAATCTATCTAGATTTTCATGACTGTGATTCAGATTTTCTGCAACCATTGGGCAAATATTTACAGAGCATACAAGACATTACTTGTAGTTTTAGATGCCACTGCTGATTGGTATAAACCAGAAAACAAAACATTGCTAAAATGTGTATGCTGAAAAGTGAGTCTACAGAGAAAGAACAGCACTGCAGAATGCTCTGCTTACTTTGCCTTATTGACATTATATCAGATCTGGTCAGAAGACAAGCAAAATGATCATTTTTTCTAACCACTGCCACAGTAAATTCACCTTGGAAGCTAAAAGCCAAAATATGATCTTCCTGGCTCATGAATCAATAATAGTAATAAAGCATTAACAGGCCGTACTCTTCTCTTGAATGTGCTTGAATAATTCAATTGTGAAAAAATGCAGCATTCATTTGTATCTGAGGGACATTGCTGGATTGCTGCTAATATTTTACTGAAATAACTGGAATTCGAGGGCATTATACTAATTTACTTTGTGGAGCACAAAGCTCTCATATTCCATTGAGGGCTCAAAAGTTGCATCAGGCAAATTCTCCCAGTAGATTTGCACAGGATTCAACAAAATAACTTACATTCATTTAAACCTTGTTGCAAATCACTGCATGATGTTGCACTCTTCCCGTTCACTGTTTTTTTACAAGTAATACCAGTGTCATATGAAGGGTCTCCTGTATAAATCCTTCACTGATCTCTCAGGCCAGGTCAGAGGCAGCTGTAGCTTCAGAGCTGCTGAGGAGAAGATACTGGAGAGGTACGTGCTATTAATAAGTGTTACAATGAGGTTACATCAAACTCTATGGAAAATAAATGTCTATTGGCATTTTTTCCGTCATCTGAAACATAATCAAAAGTAGATAAAAGTTTGGCATGAAAATTGATCGATAAAAAATCAGTCACTCTGAAAGAACATGTTGAGCTTTGCACTTATCCTCTAGAAGAAACTCAGGGTATCACAAACTTCAGAAAATCCTCAAATCACTGATTAAAGCAGCCACCTCCCATTTCTGAGCAACAAGGGAGAAAAGATTTGCTGAAAACACGTTCATCTTTCATGGGCACTATAAGACCTCTGTTCTCCAACAATGAAATGAAGCAAATTTCAGAGATATAATTGGATTTAGATTCTGTAGAACTGAACTTTAGCATATGGATTGCAATTATCTCCTCCTGACAGAACAAAGTGTGAAGACAAACGATATCATATCTATTAAGAAAAGGTCAGATTCAAACCATGATTCAGGTACCAAAAAAAAGGACTTGCTAGCAGTGTGCAACTACACATGTTCTGGATTTAGGTCCTACAAAGCCCATTCAGTTGCCCAGAATTCTGGAGGCCCCACTTGTAATGTAGCTCAAGATTTCTGGTGCTCTGCTGGATGATGACTTCAGCAGCCTCAGGCAGAGGTTGATAATAAACCCAAATCTTCTGTTTCCTGCAGTTCTCAAACTTTTGCCTAAAAGTTTTTACCGGGGAAAGGAGACAAAGCAGAAGGAAGTGCAGCCTATGGGAACCAAATTCTCTGTGCTACCTTGTCTGCAAATAGTCACAGAATCACAGAATCACAATGGCCAGGGTTGGAAGGGACCTCAAGTATCATGAATCTCCAACCCCCCTGCCACATGCAGGGCCACCAACCTCCCCATTTAATGCTAGACCAGGCTGCCCATGACCCCATCCAGTCTGGCCTTGAACACCTCCAGGGATGGGGGATCCACAACCTCTCTGGGCAGCCTGTTCCAGCACCTCACCACTCTCTCTCTAAAGAATTTCCCCCTGATGTCCAACCTAAATCTCCCCTCCCTCAACTTAAAACCATTTCCCCTTGTCCTGCAGTTATCTATCCTTTCAAAGAGTTGATTCCCCTCTCCTCTAGGCTCCCTTTAGGTACTGAAAGGCTGCAATGAGGTCACCCTGCAGCCTTCTTTCCTCCAGGCTGAACAAGCCCAGCCCCCTCAGCCTGTCTTCACAGGGGAGGTGCTCCAGCCCCCTGATCATCTTCATGGCCCTCCTCTGGACCCTCTCTAACAGCTCCCTGTCTTTTTTGTACTGGGGGCTCCACACTTGGACACAGTATCCCAGATGGGGCCTCACAAGAGCAGAGTAGAGGGGGACAATCACCTCCCTGTTCCTGCTGGCCACCCCTCTTTTTTTGGAGCCCAGGATACCATTTGACTTCTGAGCCACAAGGGCACACTGCAGATTCATATTAAGTTTTTAATCAATCAAGACCCCCAGGTCCTTCTCCACAGGGCTGCTCTCAAGGACCGCTCCTTCCAGTCTGTATGGATGCCTGGGATTCCTCCGGCCCAAGTGCAAAACTCTGCACTTTGCCTTGTCTCATGCTGTGCGTGAGAGATGGCAAAATGACAGTTATATTACAGAGTCATAGACTCATTAGGGTTGGAAAAGACCACTGAGATCATGTAGTCCAACTGTCAACCCATTACCAGCATGCCCACTAAACCATATCACTCAGTGCCACAAAGCTGTCACCTGGCATTTAATGCTTGTATCAAAGAAACCAGATTTATTTGTTGCATTTATCTTCCATTTCTTAACCTGTGTCTGCTGCAACATTCATTTCAGTCTAGTCAGACTCCTTTTCCTCACATTGCAATTTCTGTGCATTTAGCAGTCATATATTAAGTGATACACCCAACACTGGTCATATGATTTATTTTCTCTTTGAGAGAAAATAATTTCTTTTCACTATGATTTATTCTCTCTAACCTTTTCTCTAGTCTGGGCAGAAAGCTACATGTTGATTTGGAACAATTTTTCATATTTTCCCTGCCCAAGCTGCAGCTTGCATTTTCAGTCATGCAGGCAGGCCTGAGAAGAGCACTCTGCCTTCTGGTTATAAAGCAGCAGCATGTGTAGCAGCTGTTGGTATCTGCAGCACTTCTGCTGTCCATCTGCTTTTCCTATCATGCCCACACTCAAGGGTGGGTTTCTGCTAAGACAAACTTGCCTACCTGGATGGGACAGGAATCTTTGCTCTTCTTGTTGTCAGTGAGTTGGGCAGAGAGGAGCCTGATCAAGTTCAACAAGTGCAAGTGCAGAGTCCTGCACCTGAGAAGGAATAACCACATGCATCAGTACAGATTAGGGGTGGTCTGCTGGGAAAGAGTTCTGCACAGAAGGACCTGGGTCTCCTGCTGAAACATGGTTTGGCCATAAAACAGTGTGGCCTTGTGACCAAGAAGGCCAATGGTATCCTGGAGTGCATAAAAATGACTGTGGCCAGCCGGTTGAGGGAGGTGATCTTCTCCCTGCACTGGTGAGACCACATTTGAAATACTGTGTCCAGTTCTGAGCTTCCCAGTTCAAAAAAGATGGGGATCTTCTGGAGAGAGTCCAGTGGTGGGGCACAAAGATGATGAGGGGTCAGGAGCATCTACCATACTGTTCAGGCTGGGGAAGAGAAGACTGAGAAGGGATCTTATCACTGTTTATAAATATCTAAAGCACAGGAGTCAAGTGGGTGAGGCTGGGCTCTTTTTAGTGGTGTGCATTGACAGGACAAAGGATACTGTGCAAAAAATACAGTACATGAAGTTCCATACTAACAGAAGGAATAACTAATATACTGTGACCAAGGGTGACAAAGCACTGGAACAGGCTGCCCGGAGAGGTTGTGGAATATCCTTCTCTGGGTAAATATCTCCTGGACGTTTTTCTATGCAAGCTACTGTAGGGAATCTGCTTTGTCAAGGGGGGTGGATTTGATGATTCCCTCCAACTCCTACAGTCCTCTGATTCTCTGATTCTGTGAACATTAAGACACAGCTTTTTATTTTAGCTAGGTGCCTATACCATTAACTACCATCAGAAACTGATGATAGCATCTGCTGTTCAGCATGTAAAGTAGGACAAATACTGGGGCTTTCTTATGGATGAAACTCTACTAAGAAATCCCTTCTTCCCTTCTTGCTTTAAGGAAACAAGCCTCGGCAGCTCTGGGAGCTACATGGCCAGGCAATTAAGAACAGCTTCCTAACCTGCCTGACAGCTGTGATTTATCTCCCACTGGCAGTGTGTGGTGGAAGTAAAGCAAGGGAGGTTGGCAGAAGTACTCAGATATGAGCTAGGATCAGGAATGTCACGATTCGACTGGGAAACAAGTCAGGGCTCTGACCTCGGTTTAACACACACTTTAAACACATCCTGTCCTGGAGCACACTCCAGTTAATTCTGTCTTCTTGAGAAACTTATACTCGTAACACACTGTATTCCTTCATGGCAGGAGGCACTGTCTTTATTCTCATGCTCTCCTGTAAAGTCCAACCCTGAGTTAATCACCAAAGCTACCAGCAAATACATAGAACATGCCTAGGTCTTCTATGAAAGACCTCATGGTAGCTGGGAGGATTTGCACTGTGTTACTGATGTCTTCTGTGGAAAACTTTAACACATCAGGACCTGGGGAACTTGAAGGCTAACAGACTTCTTGTTTTAGAACCATGGAATCATTAAGGTTGGAAACAATCTCTAAGCTCACCTTGTCCAACCATTATGGCCACCGCCACCAAACCCTCTAACCCTTACCCTCAGTGCCTTCATGGGTCTTGATCACTTCCAGTGACTCAACCATCTCCTTGGGCAGCCTGTGCCAATGCCTCATCACTCTTTGTGAAAATTATTTCCTCAACCCAATCTAACCCTCCCTGGTGGAACCTAAGGCCCTCACTTTTCCTACCAGTAATAAGTGCAGTGGTTCCACATTATTGAAGTGTCGTAAGGACAGTTATTGGAAGGATTTGTCTAAAATCTATATAATATTGCATATATGTAATGCTTTATAAAACACAGTGGAATTTTGTTCTAGGTAGGATTTCTAATATTTTATAGGTACTGCTTTCTTTTAGTGGATTTTTTGTGGTTGGGAAAAGGGGATTTGCTTTTATTACCTTATTTGTTTTCACGTAAAATGCAAGAAGAAAAATAAAAGACATATGTACTTGATTGTTAGACAGTCAGTTCCTCCCAGTTTATAGTTTTGATCCCCTCCTCTGCAGTTTGTTATTGAAATTGTCATTCTACTGAGAGGAATTCCACTTTTCTTAGTACTTGGTCCTGACCACACTGGAAGCAAGAAGTATAAAAAATTTGATGAGAAAGCATATTGTGACTCTCCAAGTTGGCTTGTCTGGACAAAAGAATTCCAAAGAGTGCAGCTGCACTTTCTTTGCTAATTAAAGCCATGGCATGGTACTTTAGCTGATACGAATGGAGTTAAATTTGCACAACAACATACACAAGGTAAGGATGCACTCTGGGACTCTTTCATTGGTTTGTTCTTGCAAGAGAATTTTCAAAATAATGTGGTGTCACATAGCAGAAATACATTTAAATTAAATTTTAAAAAAACATTGAAATATTAAAAAAAATATATTTTAAACTTGCATCAAGGGGATTTAATTTAGGAATCAATTTTTATAATTCTATAGAAGAATAAAATGGTGTTAATTATATGTAACAGGTGTATAGGATCTCCTGTTTTAATGCATATTTTCTTTTTTGTTTTTTGTTTTGTATGAACAAAAATAATTCTATACAGAAAAGAATGGTATTATTATTACTTATACCATTATTATTGTAATACTTACTGCTATTTCTGTTAATCAGGAGGCTTTGCACTAAAACTGTAAAATTCATCTCAGGAAAAACATATTGGACAGAGTATCTAATTATTTTTTAATTGATAGAATTTTTTCTGTGTCAGTCACTTCTGATTTCCAGTTAAGATCATACAGGTTTTCAGCTCTATTCCCTCCCTTACATCTCCTTTTTTTGTATGCTTCTTGTTTTCTTGCAACACTTTCCTTTCTAGTGCTTTCTCTCTCCATTTGCTTGCTTTCTGGTTTCACATCTGCTTAGTTGGAAGATGTCATGGAATTACTAACTGGAACAAATATGAATGCAGCCCCTTCCCTAAGTCTTTCAAATAGACCTTTCTTTACAGAACTTAGAAGAGAAAATTATTAAAGCTAATTCAGTCTTCCTCTTAAGAATCTGACAGGCAGAACATTTTTGGTTTCCATAGAGGCTAGGAATTCCCTTATTTCACTGTTTTCTTCCCCCCTTTCCTTTTCCATTTTCCTCTTAAATTTTTCCCCTTTTCAATCTTTCTTTTCTCTTTCCCATTTTACCCTTTCCTTTCTCATTCTCTCTCTTTAGAGAGAGAATCTCATTTTCTCTCTTCCCCTTTTCTCTTACCTATTTAGAAATCTTGATGAATCCACATTTACCGAGGAATTTTTCTTCCCATTATTTCTGTAAATATCCAGTGCTGATGGAAAAATGATGATCCTTGGCTTGTTTAACTAGTCTTCAACAAAACTTCTCTCTGAGTTTCATTCTGACTCTTTATAACATATATTTGAAATATTCCTGCTAACATTGTTGTTGTTACTCATTAGCTGAATTTTGACCATTCTTTCCATGTTTTTCTTATATATTTGAAATATTCCTGCTAACGTTGTTGTTACTCATTAGCTGAATTTTGACCATTCTTTCCATGTTTTTCTTTGAAACTTTATGCATTAAGCGTTTTCAGAATCCTCTGTATACATGAGTCTTATAAGCATCCTCCCCTCCAAGCATCTCTTTCCTCCTTCTTTCCAAAGTCTGTAGTCAATCAAAAGAATCAAAAGAGGTATGATTAGCAGCTGGGCTATGCAGCCTTAATCAGAGCTAATTAGAGTTTTATTAGTTAAAATGTACCATCAGAGTGACACTGCTCTTCTGATACCACCACTGTGGCTACTTCCTCTGGCATGGCATTGATCTGGAGACACAAACTTGTTCAAAGTTAGTTTTCCCACATGTAGCTTAACAGTGCATTTTGAGCCATAACTATTCCCAGAGTAATTTGCTCAGTATTATATAACAGTCTCCTGCCTGTGATGGAAACTGATCTCATAGCCCGTGGCTCCCACCATAGCACCAACATGGATTTATCCTTCCTATATTTTTAGATACTGAGTGCAAAAAAGATTCAAATATATCTAGAGGTTTTGTATAATTGATATTTTATATTCTGGTTCCCGCCTCAATGTATCTGGTTTCTAACAAACACTACAAAATGAATTTCCTGCCATTAAAACCTAGGAGTGAATCTGATGGACTTTACAGAAGATAGATATGTGATCAGTAACAGGTTTTTTCCCTCTAAGTGAGGGTAGGAGTAAGTATCACTACAGAGCACCAATCTTCACCACATTTTCAGGTCAGACATTTCTCATTAGTAGTAAAAACAAAACATAAGCACTACAGAAACATCTACTTTCTTGAGAGATCCCCAAGATACTCATTTGGCCACCGAGGCAGTTGACCTGCAAAGATAAATATTTCTGTATTCTTTTGCACTTATCCGTCCATAAATTAGAGATAAATGTATTGATAATGATAAATCTATGCTAGCATATGAATACTTTATGTTCTCGAAGAGGAGTCATGTTGTATTCTGATCTTGTTTAGATTTTCATTCTACTTTTTGTTTAGCTATTTCAGAAAGTTTAAATTTTATATTTAAGAATGGAACAACTAAATATTCTCTTTGGAGGAGTGACATGCACAGTTTTATATTTACTGTCGTTGACAAGAAATGATTCCCCGTTTCATTATGCAAATAGATCCAGAAATAATTAGGAAATATGGTAATGATATATGCAAATCCCAGCACAAACAATTTGTTCCTATTTTATATCATAGCAAACACCCTTTGACTTTCAAAGAAAATAAATACAATACACTTTGTAGACTTAGGAGAAAACAACCCGAACTTGATTACCTTTCTCATGAAATAAAAGAAAGACACCTTGCAACTTCCTCAAGTTTTTTTTTGGAGAACAATAACAGTAGCAGACAAGAATAGATATTCTGGGTCGTCATCTCGCGTTTTCTGGCATCACAGGCTGCCATGTCAAATACTCCTTTTCCACAAACTGGTGGAGCATAAGCTTTTGCTTTCACGTCTTTTTTTGAAAGGTTTCTCATGAATTCTTCATACTATGCACCTTTGCATTTCTCGCCAAAAGTTGGTTCCAGTCAGGTGGTTGACTTATGTTTGGCATAAAAAATTCCTTGCTCTTTTGCTGATTTATTTATGGAAGGAAAGCAATCAAAGCTCTCTGAGCTTCTATCTTTCAGTGCTGAACAAAGTAAGGATGTTTTTTTTTTTTTAACACAGGTTCTTTCTAACTTACTTTTCTGGTCCTCCTTGAATATGGAAAGCTTAAGGTTTTGTACAGAATCCCAGCAGAAATGTTTTAATGCCTAGTTCAAAAGCCATCATTTTCTGAAAATACTGATCTAACATAATTTACTGTCATTATGTTCCGTCTATAATAATTATATTTATGTTATATTATATTTATTATATATTATTATATTATATTTATATTATATTTATGTTATATTATATTTATGTTGTTGCATCTTGCCTTTAACTGTGCAAATGTTATCTTTATAATATAAAAGGGTCTTAGAATAATGAACCCTATGTGCCAACTTCTGAATGCAGAAGGCCTCTACCACACATACCTCATGTGTAATGTCAAGCCAATGTGATTCTAGTGTGAGGATATGACCAGAACCATGGCCACATGGCATCCCTCTATTGCTATCCTTGAAATACATAATTAGGTAAATGCCTCAAGAAGTACCTCAAGAAGAAGAATCAGAAATACAGAAATAATACCTGGAAAGATACTACTTTGAATTGAATCTTCACTGAATCTGCCTGCCATGTAGGGAGCAAAAAGGTAGCTTAGAGTCACTTTCCCCAGATTTCCCTCCATGCCTGATTGAAGTGGATCATGTGAATTACTGAAATTTGGCTCATGCTCTTCCTGTACTCAACGTATATCAGGATCAGGCTCCTTATCAGCATTACTTTTTCTGAGCATACATCATTTATATATATATTTTTTGTCAAATCCAGAATCCCAGGGGGATTGGTGTTCACTTTTTAAAAACTTACATGAACTCAAATTTGCATTTCCCATCTCACTATGCCTCTCTAAGTACAACATATTTCAGACTCATTTGATTGATATAAATTACATTTTAGAACTAGCTAGTTAATTATGCTAGAGTCAGGCATTTGAAAAAAGAAAAAAGATGAGGGAAAAGGAAACCTAGATTTGATTTATTGGCATGTAGTTCCTGTATCACAAAGGCATAGTAATTTTAAAACAATTTTAATAACCATCATCCCTACTGAAGTAGCTAAGTATGCCAAATAAAGCAGGGTGAGATAACATTTTTCAGGCTTGGTGAAATTAAAAACTGAAGCAAAGTAAATACTGCATTGAACTGAGTCAAAAATGTTTTTCAGATTGTTCAGCAACAATGATAAACAAAAATTAATGAAAAAATGCATTTATTGCATAATGAAACTGACATGGTTTAATTTATATCAATTTTTTTTAACTTACTTTTTGAGCCTCAGTTTTCTTTTGATTTTGGTCTCTGTTTGTTTGAAACATGATTCCCTGAAATAAGATCTAGAAATTCACATGGCTGCCAGTGATCGCTTCCCTTTCATTTTCTTTCAAGATGAGGAAAAATTCACATCATCCAATAAAGAATCACTTCAGCCTTGGAAAATATCTTTTCCTCCTGTTTTAACAGGTGTGACATCAACATCACCTGCTTAACCTGCCCGTGAATCATAGGCCTTATGCATATAGCAAGAGAGAATCTTTGCTCAAATCCAAGCAGTGCCATTGATGAAATCCATGATCTAGGGGCATTTATTTATCTCTGTATTTCAAGTAGTTTGTATTTGAAAGGGCAAATAGTAATTACCATCACTGAGGCCTTGTTATAGTTGAAAATGAGATTTCCATGTTCCCAGAAGGAGTTTAACTGCTTACTCCAGTTGATTTCAAGGAGGGCTGGGATTTCATTCTTTTAGACAGTTTTTAAAATTCTGTCCTACTTAATTAATGTCTATTCAGTGCTTTGAAGATGTAAAAAAAAAAAAAAAAAAAAAAAAAAAAGTATATAAATGTGAAGCATTTTTACTCTTTGTGAAATATCCATGCAGCAGTTCAATATGACGTTTATGTGAACCACATCACAAAGACTTATGAAGAAGTGAACAGATACTTGGAATTGAGATTTTTTTTCTTTAACAAAGAACTCACACACTGAAATAAAAATAGAAAGTTACAGAAAGTTACTCATGGTTTGAACATTTACAGTTGTACCAGTACTCAAAAGCAATGAGAGTTTAGCTGACATGAAAAAAGAAGTCATTTGGACTTCATGAAATTCATATTCATGACTACATTAAAAAAAAAAAAATTGGAAATTAAAATTTTGGGTTGCTGAATTCTGCTCAGTGTCCAAATAACAGCCCTGTTTTTTAAAAAAATCATCCACTTTTCCACAGTCTATCTTCAGAAAATGTTGAGTTCTTAGCATTACTAAAGAAAGGTTTGTGTATTAGAAGATGTCTGAAATGTCTAGAAATGTCTGTGGTCTGAAATTTCACATCTGAAGATGAGAAGCCACAAATCTGTATAGGGAATGAGATTTCCTTTAGAAAAGGGGATGAGCTCATCCTTAAAATTCAGCAAATAACTGGCTTTATCTTTGGTGGTGAATCAAAATCTGAATGTACATATGTAGTATTTTGAGTTTAGCAAAACATGTCCATTGAGCCATCCTAACCCTCAAAAAGTAAACATTACCATATTTAGTCTTGAAATGTTTCAAAATAACCCGTTTCAATATTTGTCATTTTCTTAGCATTTGGTTTTTATTTCTTTCAGTTCAAAATAGCTGCAGGGCCATTTTAAAATTTATATTTTATTTTCTTTATTTTATTCTGTTGTCTGTTTGTTTTAACAACATAATGAATCTAACCATTCCATCTCTTCACTGCTTGCTCCTCAGTGTCTTCTTCAGCCAACTCCTGAATATCTGAATCCAGGTAATAAAAAGTTCACAATTCCTCTTACTTAAGAAGTTCATATCTCTCACTGAGTAACTTAAGAAAGAAAATTAATAGCTACAAGATTGTTTTGGAAACAGTAGAATAATATTCGATACGGATTTTTTCCAGAATCTGTTAGATGTCAGTATTTTTCTTTAGAAATCCAGTTGGAAATAGATTTCTCTGGTACAACCAGAGCTTACAAACAAGACAGCTTTTCAGCTGTGAAGTCTGGGAGAGCTAGCTGTTGTTGTTCAGCACCTCATCTATTAACAAGAGACTTTAAATTACGTACTCAGTGGAGCAGTAATCATTAGAACAGGCTCAAGATGCACGATACAGATTTAATTTCACTGGAACCATTCCTAATGAGATTCGGTGTGATGCAGCGTATTTGAATTACTTTCTTGGGGGTGGGTCAAAAGAAAGGTATAAGGAAAAGAGTAATGCTGTTTAAAAATATTCATTAATAGGCCTTTCAGAAATTCAAATCAAGTATGATATATAGGCTGAGCAGACTAATTTTTGTTTTTTTCCAGTAACACAATGTATTTAACCTTTATCTTTCTATTATGTATTTGATTTTCAACTGTCTGTATATTATAAAATGTCTTTTTCTTCTAAGCTTCAGACATTGCTGCTTAATACCCTGGGGAGTTCTCCAAGGTTATTAAATCCCTTGCTTTGTCACAAGTTACTAGATGGTACACTAACTCTCTCCTATATTTGGAAAGCTGCTATAATATTTCTAGTCCCCAGCAATGAATAATGTGATTAGTACCTTAGGGAATACAAACAAAAACATTATCAAAGTACATTTTCCAATATTTAAGAGGGGAATGAAAGCCTGGAAAAAAAAAGTTACATGTTCCTGAACGCTGTCTAATAACATTAACCTGAAATCACTTGATTTAATTGTCCTGTTAAGCAGTTTATTGCATTACTTATGGGATAATAGAATGAGTTCAATGTGGGTTCATTGCATTATCTTATAAACAATGTAGCACATCATTAAACAGGATGATAGAAATCAGCGTATTTTATAAGAAACAATTATGAATGCTCATGCAAAGCTGCTAATGTGAACAGTAGAAAGACCTCACTGTAGCAAGGAAAAAAAGGCCTTTGTGGGGATAAAAAGGCAGAGCAATGTCAAACCGTAATTCCCCAGAATTGGATTAGAAGCACAATTCTCCAAAATTGGTAGTTTCCCTCTAGTCTGACATGCTGCACCAAAGTTTTCACCTATTAGCGTACTGAAATTTCTCGCTTGGCTTACGGAAAATAATTCTAACCAAGTGTGTTAAAAGCTGGGTAACCTGGACCTGTTCAGCCTGACAAACAGAAGGCTGAGAGGGGATCTGATAAATTTTTATAAGTATCTGAAGGGAGGCAAATAGATGAGGCCAGGTTCTTCTTGGTAGTGGGTAGTGATTGGACAAGGAGTAATGGCTTAAAACCTGAACATAGGAAGTTCCAAACTAACACGCTGAAGAACTTTGTTAGGATAAGGGTGATGGAGAACTGGAACAGACTGCCAAGAGAGGTTATGAAGTCACTTCTATGGAGATATTCAAGGTCTGTTTGGACAACTACCCGTGCAGCCTATTGCAGGGAACCTGCTTTAGCAGCAGGTTGGATTCAATGATATCTTGAGGAACCTTCCAGCCCCTGCAATTCAGTAATAATGCGTTCTGTTTTTAGTGCATGTAGCACATGTGTGTGTTAGTCTCCTAAAAAAACTGCAGAGAAATTTTTGACTTGCTTGTATAGAATAAATCAAATAGAAATGTTCAGGAGAGGCTGGAGAGAATGGGCAGATGTTCCAGACTACTTTGGAAGAAGCAGTGCCATATTCTCAGAGGAAACTAAAAGATGCAGAGAGAAATAGTTGCAGCCTTTTGACACAGGAAATTATAGGCATGTTAAGAAATGAAGGTTCCAGTTCTGTCCACATCTGTCCAAAAATGAGAATAAAAAGAAATAGGGAAATACCCTCCCAGAGACAATATCTCCAAGTCCAGGAGATGGCAGCTGGCCCTGCTACAGTGCCTATCCTGCATTAGGAAGATTTCATGCTCCACCTTTCAATAACTGCAGCAATATGGCCTGTCTCGCTCATGCTGTGTGCACTGGCATTTTCATGTACAGTTGAGTTGGTTTTTAATTAATCAAAACAATTTTCAGAGTGGAGAACCGGTAGAGAATGATTAGCTCCATATACCTCTCTCCTGCCTTACAACTCAAGTGAATAATGCAGAGTTCTCAAGGTTAGACTTTTTATGCAGAGAAAATGAAGTATTGGCTGTAAAAAAAATGGTAGCAGGGAGTTGTTTTTTTTCATGGCTTGCAGTGGAAAGTAGGCTTGATTCCTCCTAGTAAACCATTAATTTATTCCTTCAGAGCTCATAGAATCATGTTAAGAAATGGTAATAAAACTTCCCCCTAACTGAAAGTTTTTGTGGAAAATTCTTAGGTGAGAGAAGCAAGATACATTTAAAAACATCTGGCCAGGAATAGTTAAGATACCAATTAAAAGCTGTTCATAGAATTATCATTTTTTTATGGGAGGACCTGGGAAGTAGACACCCTTCCTGTTATTAAAAAAGGTGTTAAAATATCTTTTGAATACTTACAGGAAACAAGGTTGCCAAAGATTTTTTTGCTCCAAAAGTAATGCATCCTATTTATGGAAACTACAACATCTACAAAGAGCACAATGGCATTATGTGATAGAGCAAATTCTCAGCTACAAAATACTAATTTGGAACACCATTAGCTGTGCATTTTTGTCAGAGATGAACAAGAGCCTTGCATGCGTGGTTGTGAAAATCTGCACCATTGGACATGAACCACTGTCTCTCTCACCACCACTGAAATGCACCACTCACCACCCCACTGTGCTCCCATCCACTGTTTGGTCTCCTTGAATGTTCAACAAATGCCAAATGTCAATGGGTGACGTTTTTTGTTCTGCATGGAGGAATTCAGTGACACCCCTATTATATGAACACGACAAATAACAAATCCAAATGTTGTCTTCTTCCCATACCTTAGTCATGGACCAGAAGAACTTGGCAATTACCAATTGGTTTGCTTGTTGATTTACTAGGTTGTGTTATATTAGGATAATATCTAACTTACTTTGGATATTTTTATGTATGATTTTCGTTCCCAATAGAATCTTATCAGACTCAAAATCTATGTTTTCAGATTTGTTATATGTATGCATTTAGCAAAGAACACATTCTGAATATACTTAAGTGTCTAATTAATCAATATCAATTTCACTGATACACAGTTAAATAGCTAGAAAAGCCTTCCTGTTTCACAGTCATTAAGGAGCATTACAAAGATTCGGCCAGTCTCCCACACTTTACAGCATACCCAGAATGTCTTCTACTTTGGAAGAAAGTATATGATCTTGAGAAGAGGCACTCTGCTATCCTCTCTTATAACACAAAGTATGTTCTCATAGTGAAAAAAGTATGTGGTGTGTGACATGGGAAAAAGGCAGACTGGTTTCATGCTGTTGTTGGCTTTAGAGCTATAATCATTTCAGGGGCAAAATATGCAGATAGCAGATCCAGTATCATGTTTTCATAACCATTTTTGACTTTAGAACCCTTATGGAAGTCTATCACAGCATCCTGGACATCCCTTTCTTGTATGCCTGGCATTTTTGGACTGTTGAATTTGGAAGGATGATGTTAATGGTGTGGCACAGGATTGACATGTGAAGAGGTTAGCCAAGAGTAGCGGGGAGCAGCAACCCAGGGGCTGAGAATTTTCAGCATGCATTCTGATGTAAGAAAAAGATACAGTTAACCCATAGTCAATGTCCTTTAAATATATTTAAATCTTTTGGCAAATGCCATCAAATTCCACAGAGGTACTAAGGTCTCGAAGTTATTACGATCCTGTAAGGTTTATGACTATAGAAAACTGCGGAGAAGAGAGAAGCTGTGTTTAGAGTTTAGGTACCATCCAATGTGCTTGCCGGCAGAAGGCTGGCCAGTCATCTCGTATACAGTGCATACCTGCTGGTCAGCACATGCACTGCTCTGGTCGAGACAGAAAGGCTGGGACTTGTTCACATGGCAGTCTGAAAGAAGCATGTATGGGTATGGGAAAAATTGTGGTTACTGTGTGTGTTGAAAAAACCTTGAAGATGAGAAAGAGAGCTCAAGCTATTGAAAGGGCGGAAGAAAAACATGAAATACTGACCAGACCCCAGTCACTTCTACTTTTCTTGGGGCATATTTAAAGTAGCCTGTGATAAATGAAAGATTCATTGTACAGAATCAAGCATCTGCTAACACTATTTTTCTGTTAATTGGATATGATAGTATGAACAACAAAATGTTGCCACATTGTAGATATTTTCTGGAAAACATCCTTTTTCATGGTGAGAAACACTCAGTCTTGTTCACCAAAGGCACGTTTTGTTGGCTGTAAATGTTTATGAGTGTGTTGTGAGGCATCTGATTGGTTTCACTTACATTACTTCTACGACCATCAGATAACACCTTTTATTTACTGCTTCAATAACATAACCTTAAACAAGCGTCCTGATCTCCTATGACTAATTTGCCCTCTTTGTACCTCCACCTGAGATTTATGCTCTGAACAGATTTACAGTTTTTGTTAGCCTCAGTTTCAAGAGTCATCTGTTCTGCTCCTGGGATCTCATCTCTTCTCTTGCAGTGGATGCTAGAAGCAGTCCCTGACCCATCTATGATATGATCCTGTTAGTGTTCAAATAGAGCCATGCCTCTGTTTGGAAACTGGTAGCAACAGAGATAAATTATGCTAATTCAATTCTCTTTTCTCCCTTTTCTCTAAATACAAAGAGTACATGAGATCAGTTGATATACACTTTCAGGCTATTCTTTGGCCTAAGTATTAAACATCGGGTAAAGGAATACTGTACATGTGCAAATACTTAGGTTGCTCCAAAAGTAAGGCCATTCATACATTTCCATGGAAACTACAGCTTTCAGAGTTGGTCTTGTACATATAGATGACCCACATATGCATGACATGTCCAATACTTCTCACTTTATCAGATTTTTTTAGCATATGATACATGATATATTTGTGTATAGCAGGCAGTTTGATATAGGTTATATCGGGTGTGTTTTTTTTTTGTTTTTTTTTCTTCCCAATTGTATCCTGGCATTATATTTCCAAAATTTCACATTACTAGTTTTAGTATGAGCTTAGAATATATATTTTCTTGATCATTAAAGACCTTATAAAGACCTTATAAATCACTTTAAGAGTAGGCATTACTGTGGTCACTGAGCAGGCACATATATCTTGCTTCCTTCCATTCCCATGGGCATTGAGTTCAAAAGAAATCCTTTTGTGGAAAGGTCTTGTGAGCCAGGAGGCTTGCCCTTCCTTTCAGCCCCCACCCCTCTAATAAGCAGTGTTCAGAAGAAAGGCAGTCCAACAAGGGCCCGTGAAATAGCTGCCTTCACTTCAGTTGCAATCCCTCAGAGAGTTCTCCTGTGAAAGCAATATCACATTGAAGGGAAAGCTTGGTCTCAAAGAAGCTAATAGCAACATGCCCTTTACTAGAGTGGGGCAAAGATTTTACCATTTGTAGTTATACTTGAAACCTGTGTAGTGGTGCTTTTACAACTCAAAAAGACTATTGCTGTACTATATTTTTTCTATTTATTTAGAACAAGCTCATATTACTTGAGAAAAAGGTAGCATCATCCTAGCCTGTTTCTTTAAAGTCAGTGATCTTCACCTTTGTCAATGGGAAATGCTCTAGAGAGGTATGACATGCTCTCAGGGAGAGCAAACTTAGTAACAACAGGTTAAAACATAACAGCAGCATTGAGCATGAGCAACCCACACTGGCTTTGAAATTATGCTTCATCCTTCCATGGCTTGGAAGGAAATAAGGAAAATGCCATACTTTTCCTTCTTATTTATTCATTTTTTATTTTTAGAACACAATTTAATTACTCAAATTAGGCTTCCATTGTCTGGCTTTAGCCTCCATGTTAGGCTGAACATACTAAATAAAAATCTCAAAGCCTCTCAGCATTAAAAGGCTAACACAATAGTAGGCTGCTAGAGCATCCAGAAATTAAACAATTGTAAACAGATGAAATTGGCATCAGACTGTACTGTTGCATTTTCATGAAAATCTGCTGGAGGATTTCAGAGCAACATTTGGTGAGATCAGACTTTAAGAGCTGCCACACTGGGCCCAATAATTTTTCTAGATACGTGTTGTCTCAGTGGTCAGCAGTGGGCCCAAAAGAGAATAATACAAGTATAATGACTCATTAAACTGAAATGTTGAAAGTTGTCTTATCTGTTTGTCTTATAATGAATCCATGACACTGCTTCTGAGCTGCCATTGTGTACAGCCTGGAATGGTAATAAAAAGCAGCTTGCTGTGTTACACCTGGGTTACACTTCTCACAAGGGGCTCAGTGCACAGGGATGGCTTCAGCATTGGTAGGCTGTAAACATCTCTGTTCTTCCAACCTGCCTTTTCAATGCACTAAAAACTGGGCAAACATATTGTGATCCTTCACTGACAGATGCCTTACCAGCTTCTGGGAGCCACAGCCACCCTGGTGTAGGGCCTATAGATGGAGCTCCAATCTGTCAGTTCAAACTTTTATCAGCACAAAAGCACTGCTTACATCATGTAATAATTCAAAGGGTGTATCTGTGTAAGGTCCACCTGAATGCATTGAGGACTGAATGTCACAGTTTATCTTTTGAACAGATAGAGCTGTGTTAGCCCCAGGGAGGCAAGGCAAAAGGAAAAACTAATTGGAGTAAGGTAGTGCCAAGAGTTTTCTCATCATTCTTTGTGAGCAGGAATAGAATTATGCAATGAGTCCATGAACTAAAATCCAATGAATATTTTCCTGAAGAGCATCTTTCATCCAAACCCCACCTTTCCACATTTTACAGGAGATAAACTTGCTGTGTTTCCATGGTATGTGCCAGCCAGCACAATTAAGGCCCTTAGAAGCCTTAATGAATTAAGTTTTTTGCATTTCAGCATGAACAGGAAGATGACAGAAGAAAATTAGCATAGTTACATAAATGAAACACAGCCATGAATATTACACCGGGCATTTTAGCAGGCAGCAGAACGTGAAAAATGACATTTTTTCACCATTTAATAGTCTGGATTCTGTATGAAAAAAGGAAGAGATTTTCTCAAGGGCACCAAATAGAAAAAAAAATTCACTTTTATGTTAGATGATATGTTGGAAAAACTGTGCTTAAAGCACAAACAGCAAAATAGAATATTACTTGATATTTGGAGGGAAAAAAAAAAAAGTATAACTCAGCCTTCCAAAGAGAACATTCAGTTGCTTTTTCCAGTGGCTTATGAAAAACTAATAAATAAGCTTCATAATAAACAGTATTTTTGAGGTTTCCTGATCTCACATGGTTTGTACAGAAAGAGATCAGAGAAACAGCCTACATTGCCAAGCAGTGCTCTGTTCATGAAGCCCACATGAAAAGGTATTTGCATGGGGGAAGCAGGTTAGCAGCAAGGATGAAACTTCTTTTCAAATAGCAAACAAGGAGTGAGGTAATCTGAAGCATCTTGCTGTAGCCTATGAACAGTTTCACAGCAGCCCTGCTACTACAAGCATGTGTCCCATGAGTGTCTGAGTACGTAGCTCATTTCAGCATTGAATTGAAACTGGAGATTCTTGTGCCCTACCTTCTCTCTTTGAGTTCCCTAAGCAAGATGGACTGCTGCAACACTGCATTTGACTTGTTTCCTCCCTGCTGGCCTTGGTCCTGCAGAGAGGTGCAGGAGTTGGTTAACAAGGTTTGAGAACAGCTGTGAAATGAAGGAGAGAGAGAGCATTGCCTCATGTAATCTGTTTCCTCTACGTGTTGATTTTTAAGATTATTTTTAATGATTGCTTTCATGCAGTGGCTGTAGCATGTGGGTAATGAGGTAACTGAATACCATGAACTACTCACAAGACTCTTCACAGGTAGGCCAACAGTCAGATATAGAAAGAAGAGCTGAACTCACTCAACTGGTAAAGGGGTTCTCTGGCTATGCAACACTCCTCCACAATCCCCTCCCTCTCCCTGCTGCCACCGCTTTGTTGGTGCAGCCCAGGGTACTGTTGGCCTTCCAGTTTGCAAGCATGCACTGATGGCTAATGTTAAGTTTTTCATCTACCAGGACACCCAAGTCCTTCCTGGCAGGGTTAGTCACAGTGAATTATTCTCTGGATCTGTATATGTATATGGGATTGCCCCAGCAGAAGTGTAACACCTTGTATTTGGCTTTGCTGAAGGTTTGTATGGGCCAACCTTTTGAATTTACCAAGGTCCCTTTGGATTTTGTACAGTGAATGTTTACATATGTGCAATAAACAGATATATATGTACATGTAAATACATGTATATACAAAAACACATTAGAGAATGATAGGAAAGGGCTGTCTTGTCCCTCTACATCAGACACCCTAGTCACAGAAAATGATATAAACACATGTGGTCCCTGCTCACTGTCCTTGTTAAACCACTGTCATGCAGTGACCAGACAACCATGTGATTAAAAAAAAAGAACTAGCACAGACAAGCTTCAGATCCAACATACAGCTGAGTAACTGTTGGTATTTTCTTGCCTTGTGGTGATGCAGTTGATTGAGAACCTCCGGAAGGAGATGGTTCCAAAGTTTTATGCAGGAAGAGGTCAACAAATCTGTGAAGGGTCTGGAGCACAAGTCTTATGGAGAGCAGCTGAGGAACCTGAGATTTTTCAGTCTGGAGAAGAGGAGGCTCAGGGGTGACCTTATCATTCTCTACAACTGCTTGTCAGAAGACTGTGACAAGGTTGGGGCCAGACTCTTCTCCCAGGTAACAGTGACAGGTTGAGAAGGACTGGCCTTAAGTTGTGCCAGGGAAGGTTCAGATTATTACTAGTAAGAAATTCTTCGTAGAAAGAGTGGTGAGGGATTGGAACAGGCTGCCCATGTATGTGGTGGAGTCACAGACCCTGGAGGTGTTAAAAACATGTGGTTAGTGGGCATTGTGGGGAAGGGTTGATGGTTGAACTGAATGATCTTCCTGGACTTTTCCAACTAGTCCTTTGACTTTTTCCAATTAGACTTTCAAGAATCTAATGATTCTTTGATTCTATGAAAAGGACTACTCTCTGAATATTCAGTCTCATTCTATGATCATTTGAAAGGCTTTTTAGATAACACACGCACACATAACACAGGAACATATGGATGCCCTATTTTAAATCCTATATTTTTTGTTTGTTTTTGAATGAGTTCATATTTTTTCTGAAGAAGAAATCAGACCTAATTTTAATAACCCCATACAACCTTAGGTAAATTTAACAGTCTGTTCCAATAAGACAAGAGTTCATTGAAGAGAGTTGGAATACATGAACTTAAAGGCCCCTTCCACATCAAATGATTCTATGAGTCTGTGATAAATTTTCAATGATTCCTTGAGATACATTTGGTATCTGCCTGCTTCAGATCGCAGATTCTATCTTTGAGGCCAATGGTGCCTTCTCGTACTATGTATTCCCAGGTTTCTCTTTTGAAGATCTGGAACTCACTATTTTGACTTGGGAGCAGAGGAAGGGAGCTTTTTGGCTTGGTTTCTTGGAGTTCCAGGATATACAGAGAAAGGTGCAAGGAGCGTGAAATTGGGTTATATTTTTCTCCACCCATGTGGAAATGTTCTGAAGATACCCAAGTCACTTCTGGTTACTCTTCCAATATTTTGTCTGACTCATGAATTGCATCATGCTTATCATTTACCTCCGATTTTTTAGTTATTTGCATACTTAAAATAAATGCAGTTTTCTCTCCTATCCATCTCTCCAAGATTCTTCAAGGAAAATGTGTAATTCAGCAAGTCGTTGACACAACTGTGGCTTCAAATTACTTAATGTTCATTAATGTAGGCTAGGAGATTCAGGGGATCCTGAACTAGCTGTACCATGAGCAGTGACTATGTGATGTATAATGAAGATTTCTGTGAATCAGAAAGCTGTACTGACAATGGATCCAAAATGCCGAAAAGAACAGAAAATGGCTCAGAACCAGCCTAATTTTTAACAATCTTGTGTTCAGGGCAAACAGAGCAGAATTGTGGCTGCCAGAAACCATTAAAAGCATTCCTAAAGATAGATGGGCTGGAGTAAGTGGATGCATATGATGCAGTCCCAGTTGTGACTGCCTTCTTTAATTTAATTCATTAGATGAATGTTTACAGCGGTAACTTAAAATGTTAACAGCTTTTCTGGGATACTTACTATTCAAGCATTGCCTTTTAATCAATAATAGAAAAAGGTAGATGTGATTTGAAAGATTTGAAATCATTACGATGTGATTTCAAAAAAGCAAATTTTCCTTATATGAAGCAATCATAAAAAAAAAAAGAAAAAAAAAGAAAATGTTTAAATGACTTAGAAGAAGTGTTAGAATTGACTTTTTGTGATAGGAGAGAAAGTGGACTGTATTAATCCCACTGTTAGTTCTTTATCTTTAGCAATCAATGCATAATATGTCTTTCCTTTAGCTAGAAAGGCTGCAGATACTGCTCTGCATTTGATTTACCCAGCAGCTATACTACACTCAGCAGAGGGTATGTGATGTGTGCTAATCTGGCATCAACAAAAACAGTAGGATGATCATTTGATGTTCTAGAATTTTCTGAAAACCATACCCTACAAATCATTAATGGGCATGTTTCTTCCTCAGGTGCACAGGTCTTTCTTTGAAAGAAGCTGTTCTAATGCATTTGATTGAAAAATGCCACTTTCTTTCCTCTTTTTTTTTTTTCTTCTCTTTTTTTCCCTTTTTTTTCCCATTTAATATTGCAAGAACAATGTAAGAAAAGGAGGGTAAGAGGTGATTTGTTCATGTTGATGAGTATCTACAGGATGAGACAACTTCTAGCAGTGCAAGGCTCTTTAATCTGCCAGACAAAGGGATGGTATGATTCAGTAGCTGAAAGTTGAAGATCAACAAACTTAAGCTAAAAATATACTGTAGAAATTTAGCACTGAAGATTAGTACAACTTGTATTTTCCATCATCTGAAACCTTTGACCCAAGAAAAGCCTTTGAGCTTTTCTAAGATAAATGCTTCAAATCATCCAGAAATTGCCTGGACCATTACAGGAATTAGTGACCATAATACCATGGTCTGTATTAGGCAGAAGATTCATCTGGCTACTTAGATTCCCCTCCAGCTCTTAATCTTCAGGGGTTGCATTTATTGGCTCTTTCCATTGTTGTGACTATCCAGTATTAATCATAGAAACAGAATGGCCTAGTTTGAAGAGACCCTTGTAAGTCATGTGGTGCAACCCTCCTGCTCAAGCAGGGGCAACTAGAGCCAGTTGCTAATTTGCTAATTAATTAGGGAACTAAATATTTAATGTTAAATGTCCCATTCCTCATGTATTTGCTGGAGTTCTTGCACTGCAATAAGACAGGTGAAACAAGCAGCCTATCCAGAGCAGATAAATGCTTTGCTTAGATCATTAACTCAGTTTTCATGCATTCTGATTTGGTAAGAGCGAAAAAGATCATTTCTGCTGTTTTCTGTTATAACTTTATTTTTGCACTAGAATTGCCTTACACATCAATAATTGTCTATTCAACTGATTTAAAAAATGGGCCTGGGTGAACCTAATGAAGTTCAACACAGCAAAGTGCAAAATTTGGGATGAATCCCAGGCATTTATATGGACTGGAAGGAGCAGTTCTTGAGAGCAGCCCTGCAGAGAAGTACCTGTGAATCCTGATGGATGAAAAACTTAACATGAGCCAGCAGTGTGCTCTTGCAGCTCAGAAAGCGAATGGTATCCTGGGCTCCATCAGAAGAGGAGGGGCTAGCAGGGACAGGGAGGTGATTGTTCCCCTCTACTCTGCTCTTGTGAGGCCCCATCTGGAGCATTGTGTCCAGGTCTTGAGACCCCAGTACAAGAAAGACAGAGAGCTGTTGGAGAGGATCCTGACATGCTCCGCAAAGATGATCAGGGGGCTGGAGCACCTCCCGTATGAAGATAGGCTGCGGGAGCCGGGCTTGTTCAGCCTCGAGAAGAGAAGGCTGCAGGGTGCAGACTTCACTACAGCCTTTCAGTACCTGAAAGGAACCTATAAATAGGAGGGAAAACTATTTGAAAGGTAGATAGCAGCAGGACAAGGGGAAATGAGTGTGGCAGGGGGGTTGGAGATTCATGATCCTTGAGGTCCCTTCCAACCCTGGCAATTCTGTGATTCTGTGAAATGATTTTAACTTGAGGGAGGGGAGATTTAGGTTGGATGTCAGGGGGAAGTTCATTATTATGAGAGCTGGTAAGGTGCTGGAACAGGCTGCCCAGAGAGGTTGTGGATGCTCCATCCCCAGAGGTGTTCAAGGCCAGGTTGGATGGGGCCCTGGGAAGCCTGCTCTAGTATTAGATTTGGAGGTTGGTGGCCCTGCCTCTGGCAGTGGGGGTTGGAGACTGGGCCAATCCAACCCTGGTCATTCTGTGATTTTGTGAAGAACAAACAAAAAGTCTTTGCAGTACTACACTGTGTCTTATTCAGCATGATAAGTTAGCATACATGTATATGACACACAAAATGTATGATTCTTGGGATGGTGGTTTGGGGGAAAGTGCTGCAAAGTATCTTATTTGTATTTATCTTCAGAGTATTTGATCCTTTTCTTATGAAATCATGTTTGATGGAATCAATACTCGGAGGAGGATTTACTTGATAGGTTGCAGATATCTCCATCTGTGGTCACTCCAACAGCCTTTCTTTTTAAGTCATTGGATTAAATGGCTAAGTAGAGGGCATGGTTCATCTTTGGATAGACTGTAAATGAAAAGTGCTTTGGTTATTATGTGACTATAGGATCTAGACAGACAAGTATATTTAAATATCTAAATTCAGACTCTCTTACTGTCCAAAATACATAGGCAAATGGCTTTCACAAATATGATCAGGTCATTTCTCATCATTTCATTTCGTATCATTTCATGTTTTCCACATGATTTTTATTACTTAAATCCTTCATTTATTCCAGTATTCTTCTTGGCCATTAAAATAAATCAATCAATAACTCCGTGTATTTGTAGACTCATAGAATCAGAGAAACACCAAGGTTGGAAAAGACCTCCAAGATCATCCATTCCAACTGTTCACCTTTCACAAATATTTTCCACTAAACCACGTCCCTTAGTACAGCACCTAAATGTTACTTGAACACCTCCAGGGATGGTGACTCCACCACCTCCCAGGGAAGATTAAGGAAATTCTTGAGTTCTTCTGGCTTACTGGATTACTCTGCAGAAGAGGATAAAATGGTAATATATTTGCAGTTATTACTTATGGAATTTTCCAGCTAAGGAAGATCAAACTTGTCAGTAGGGTACATATACAATTTACACATTTTAAGGATGCTACAGACAGAAAGAAAAGTTGTAGAAAAACCTGTTTGATATGCTATTACCTTATAGTGAAATAGTAGAATAACGTGTCATAAAATATGGCTTTATGATGAACATTCACACCAACACTCTGTTTAAGTTTCATAAACAGACATAACATTTATTTTTGTATTATTTGTTTGTTTTGAACAATTATATGACTTAATGTACTTTTAACATAGTATTTTTTGCTGCCAGTAGTGGTCTACTGTGAGACTTCAACTCTGATGGATTATGAACAATATTTAGAAATGTTGCCTCAATCTCAGACATAGGTACAAGCTGGTAGATGGCAGTACTTTCAGCTCATCTAGGGTAAATCAATTCCCTCTGCTTCAGAGGAACATGCATGCTATGGAGGTTCAAGATGCATAATCATATCAGCTGCATGATTCCCCTTGTATAGAAAGATACAAATCAAATCCAGGTCTTCTTCTTCTAGTAGTGTTGGTAGTATTTGTGTAGGTTCAAGGGAAATAACATTCATTGGGCAGAATTGTTTAAGTAATCAAGGCTCCTGAACACAGATTCTCACTGAGTCTGTAGCTAGAACTAAGCCCTGGAAAAGAACCATAAAATTAACCAAGAAAAGTAGTTTAAGCAAGTTTCCTAACTGCAGTCTGTAAAAGTCCAAAATATTATTATATTTTATCTAATATTCTAAATATGCAGTCTTTAAATTTTGGAAATTATTTCCAAAATGCAGAAGGCATTATTCTAAGCTACTTGAAAGTGAGACAGGGCCACATGTATTTTTCAATTGGACTGTGTAGTCCAATATCATCTAAAGAATGTGGGCGTTGAACTCTGACTTTTGTTCAGGGTGGTCAGAGGTGGTAGAGGGAGATATATTTCTAGATGTAGTAAAGACAGTGGAAAAAAATATCTTGAGTTCATGTGGACTGTCTCTGTGGTGTATATTTGCTCTAATGCATTAGACGTATTTCCAAAAGAAAAAGAACGTAGTAATTTCTTCATAATTACCTTTCATTGAACTCCAAACTGTCTATGGACCTTTTCTGAAGACAAAACATGAGTGTTTTTTAAGACTTTTGCTAAAACTTAGATACTCTAGGGTTCTCTACAGATGCAGATAATAATTGTTATCCTTATGCAAAAAGTATAATCACTAACATGTTCTAGACACATTTTAGCTTTGAATCTCTATATGCTGAGCAGATACAGCAGGCATACCATGATGGAGGTATCTTGTGAGAGATGAGCTGAGAGCTTTGGGAACTGTGTACACCTCCATTGTCAGTGTCCAGTGAACACAAATTTCTGTGCACTTGGCACTAAATGATGACTCAAATGTACAGCTCTCCCACTGAGATGGAGGCTCTGTCCAGACTTTTCTTACAACAGATATTCAACATTTTAAGGCTAGCAGAGTGAGAATTACCACTTGCAAGCTCCTGCTGCAGCTAATAAGAGGACAAACAAGTGCAGAAACCTAATTAAGCTGCTCAGTCATAGCCTCCAGAGGACAGCATTTCCTTTCCACTGACTATGATAGACTAGGGAAGACATGAGGCCAGATAACCTTTCTGGCTTCCTCTCTCCACCTTGAAAATGGAGACCAACTAAAACCTCCATTCTTCATCTTTCATTACTGTTATCTTCTGGGCCTTCTATGTAAGACAGAGACAACATTTTTAACATAGGGCCCTATTCAGATAACCTACAACAGGTTTCTGCCTTATGCTTTTCCATTATAACACTTCCCTTGACTTTATCAGCAGAGTATGTTATTTCAATTATTCACTGCTACTTTGATAGTTAATTCCATAGTAGGCTTTACAGCTTAATAAGGCAAATAATATTTGATTTGACTTAAATGTGGGTAATTTATCTGCATGTATTCCAGGTGAGAATCATGTCAGTTTCAACAACAAAAAATACTGGCAACCTAGTCATGGGGATCTCTTCAAAGTCAATGGATGATAAAATAAGGCATCTCCAAAACACAAGATAGATGAATTTACTAGTAGGTAAGATAGGTGGTTTTAGTTCACAAAATGAATTGTCCTCTACATGTTTTGAAGATTAGATAGACATTACGTGCCTTTATAACACTTGTCATGGGAGGCCCTAATTTCACTTTTGGTCCTTAAATGTATTATGTAACAGCAACTATTGTAAATCCAACGGGAATACATTTGGCTGCAGCAGATACATGGTAATTAGAAATGTATTTGAATCTATCTATGCTACTTCTTCGTTCCTGCAATGTACTATAATGCAGCAATACTTTGACTTAGTTCTAGATGTCTACCACTTTAAAAATCTTACATACCATGCTTTAATCTTAGAATGAGGAGTGAACCTCAGGTTATAAATAAGGCATTTGTAGAAATAGTAAAGTTTAAACACTGTGTTTCTTTTACAAGTACTTCTATCACAAGGAACAGGCTTGAATCCCGAAATCAAGCAAGCTTTTATGCTGGGGAAACTTCAAGTCAGTCACAACTGCATGAATGTGATCAGAATGATTGCGTATTTTTTTCTTCTCTCTTCTCCCCCCCCCCCCCCTTTTTTTTTTTTCCTTTTCCTCTCTTTTTATTTTTTCTTAAATAAAGCATTTCACTAGTGGAGTAGGCATATGTCTTCTAGCTAATAACCCAGCTAATAACCCAAAACCTAAGATAGCAAGAGAGAAACAGTAGTAGAATCATAGAATCCTTAGAATTTGAATTTACCTTTAAAGATCATCTAGTCCAACTCCCCTGCAATGAACAAGGACATACACAGCTAGTTTAGGTTGCCCATGGACTGGTCCAGACTAGCCATGAAAGTCTCCAGGGACAAGGCATCCACCACATCTCTGAGCAACCTGTTCCTGTGCCTCATCACTCTCACTTTACAGACACTTTACAGACTTTTTCCATATAATTTACGTAAATCATAAAGCATAAAATTGTTAAGGTTGGAAAAGACCAGGAAGGTCATCTAGTCCAGCCATCAGCCCATCCCCATTGTGCCCACTGAACCATGTACCTCAGTGCCACATCTACACTTTTCCCATATACCTCCAGGGACAGTGACCCCACCACCTCCCTGGGCAGCCTGTTTCAATGCCTTACCACTCTTTCTGGGAAGAGATTTTCCCTAATATCCAACCTATTAGTGTTGCCTTTTAGCTTGAAGTCATTTTCTCTTCTCCTATCACCATAAACCTTGCTAAAAACTCTGTCCCCTTTAGATACTGAAAGGTCGCTCTCAGGTCACTTCACAGCCTTTTCTTCTCCAAGCTGAACAGCCCCATCTCTCAGCCTATCCTTATAGGAGAGGTGTTCCATCCCTTGGAGAATTTCTGTGGATGCGCTCCAAAAGTTCCATGTCTCTGCTGTACTGAGGACTCCACATCTGAACACAGCACTCCAGGTGAGGCCTCACCAGTGCAGAGCAGAGGGGCACGATTCTTCCCTCGCCATTCTTTGGATGCATCCCAGGATACAGCTGGCTTTTCAGGCTGTGAGGTCACATTGCTGACTCATGTCCAGCATCACGTCCACAGCATTCCCAGGTCTTTTTCAGTAGAGCTGCACTCAATTTTTTCATTTCCCAACTTGTATTGGTAGTGGATGTTTCCTTGATCCAGGTGCAACTCTGCATTTGGATTTGTTGAACCTCATGAGGTTCACCTGGGCCCATTGCTCAGGTGGGGGGGAGGAGAAGCAAATTCAGACATTCCAGAAAAATAATGAGGAACTTTGTTAAAAAGATTTACTTCTGCATGGATAGCAATATATATATACACACACACATGTATATAAATAAATATATATATGTATACATCATATATATACAAAGCAATGAAACGCATAGATTTTCACTGTTTTAATAATCAGCTTCATATCTGAGTCATATCAAGTTCAGCATGGATATAAAGACTTTGTTTGGTGAACTTATGCTACTTTACAGAAAAAAGGAATAACAAAAAGGAACAGTATTTCTCCCACTGAAGCCCCTCAAGTGTGTATTGGAAAGTCACTCCAAAACATGTTCATAGTCTTTGTGAAACACCTGCTGTCAACAGAATGTGTATGGATCCTTGAAAATTGCCTATTACCTGGAAGTATAACTCCAAAGATAAACTTTAACTTACACAATTTGTACAGTGCTAATTTGATCTCCCAGTTGGACTTGTCACTGTAACAAGAGAAGAGTAAGGTAAAAATAGGTCCCTGATTATTTTGCAGTTTCAAGAGTCTTCATATTGAAATGCAAAACTTAACACAAGTAAACACAAGTTTGGGCATAGTCACGGTTCTTTATCATTTTCACACAATTTCATTAGCATTTCTTGAGAGAAAAAAAAATTGTTAACATCTGACATTGAAAGAGCTGGAGTCTTTGCCCTTTTTTTTTTCCCAGTTACTTTTTGTTTTATTAAACACAGAATTAATTTCATAAAATCTGTCTCAGTTGTAGAGTTGCCTGCTGGTATAAATATGAAAAACTTACAACAGCAATTTGTATCATCTTTAAAACTAAAATCTGATGCTGTCTACAAAATCATATTGACTGCTTCTTCAGTAAGATTTACGGATGGCAGCATATTAGTTTTGAAAATAAGAAATCTTGGTCATTTTGTGGTAACATATCTATTAAAGGTATCTTCATCTAGATATGCAACTTGTTATATTCCTCTCCTTCCCTTTTATTTCTCTGGGGAATATTACCAAGGAATAACAAATATAAGATGATGGTAGCACTGCTCTAAAAATATTCTGCTGCAATTAGCAAGCAGTATGTGTTGTTGCTATAAAAATGCCAAAGATAAGGTTTTAACACTGCATTATCACAGATCCAGCCCTCTTACAGTTTTCTGTAAAGAAAAAAAATTCTGGAATCTTTAATTACAATTACTTTTAACAGATAAGATACATTGAATTAACTGTTTATGTCCTAGAAGTGTCAAAGGAGTTTTTCCTTTGTTGATACTGCAAATAGAATCGAGAAACACTCAATATTTCATCGTGAAGCCAAGCCCTTAGTGCCGTACAGATGGTGGCAGTCTCCACATGAACCTTTCGGTGTTCATTGAAAATATTTTTGAGTCACTCCATTCCAAGACTGAAGAGGGCTCTGTCCTGAGGCTGCCTCCGTGAAGCTCTCTTCTCAATGTCAGCAATCACAAGGAGATAGTTTATCACGAAATATATATGGAATCTTCCATTGCTGTTACATGTTGATGCTACCACAACCTTATTTGAAATTATTCTCATTAATTAGGCAAAGGAAATAAAGAAGAAATCCCAAAGAAAAAAGAGAAGCTGTTCCCCAAACTCTGAAGATATTAAAAGTGAATGAAATAAGAAATGAGGAAAAAAAAAAAGTTTGTTAAGTAGACAATGAACTACTTAACCTAGTAGAGAAATCACTCACACTCCAGATTACTGGATTCCATACAAAAATTCATAGATATTCTATGAATCTGAGATTAAATAAAAACAACTAATCTCTCCTATAAGTACCTGAAGGACACAACAGCAATAGGAATGCAAAGATCACCAGGTTGGGCTCAGAATTAATTACATGTTGTACACTAACTGTAAAATCTGTAACTGTTAAAACTTGTTTCAGTAGTTACATTGGACAAAATACTTAGGGAACAAATTCTTCAAGATCTGTTTGTACTGTTTGTTCAGAGGAGAGCTCTCTGCCTTGGGAGAGAATGGACAACTCCAGGCAGAGGCTGTAGTTCATACAGGTCCCTAGTAAGAAATAGAAATCCAGGGGAGTAAATGATAATGCTGATGAAATAATGAAACATATGACACAATATTTTTATTCAATTTCTGTTTTTAATCTCTGATTAAAATATTGTAATTTTGACTCTTCCAAAGATAGGAAAATTCCAGTGAAAAAATGAGATTATTCTTTCAGTTGCAGAAAACTAAGAAACAAAACCAACAAAACAAAATCAAAATAAGAAAGGTACAAAACCGAATTCAAACCATTTACATACCACAATCTATCATACCAAACTGAACCCCCAAACTATTCTGCTGGGATTGAGTTGCAAAGGATTAGTCTCTATGGATATATACATGTCTATATGTGATCTACAGATTCCTACATGTCTGTGTATTTACATTCTGTGTATCCTTTCAGAAGCCAGAGAGTGAATAACATATTCTAATATGAGTGATCCTAAAATTAGTGGCAACTAACAGATGAGTTTAATTGCTCCCTGAAGGTGCCCACCAATGGATGTCTGAGCGGTAAAAATCATAATTGTGGTGGCATTGGTTCTGTCCATAACTTCTGAAAATAATGCCATTGAAACAAGCCTATAAAAGGCAAGTTGGCAAGAAAGTTATAGAAGTTCACAGAAGTGACTATAAAAATAATATTCCTCTTGCTTTAGTTTTCTTTTAAAGGATACGTGTAGAAACAGAAAGAAAAAAATCATTCTCAGCTGGTGAGACACAAAAAATAAAACTCAGGTAGCAGTCTGCAGACAGCTGGGAGTCTAAGCTGCAGAAAATGTGGGATTTGGGAGAGTCCTGGGGAAACATCATTATAGACTTGCTCTATTCTTGTACCCTTCTTTGAGCTGCACACTTCCTCTACTGCCTGCAGAGAGAGACAGGATCCATTTTAGGTTATCTTATGTCAGTACCAGAATTATACAACTTTTTAAAACAGGAATATATATAATGTCTTCAAATGATCTTTTTTTGGACCATGCTAGGAGTGTTGAATTAATCCCTCTGCTTGGAACAAAGGTTTCCAGGGTTTTCCTTAACTTCATTGGACATAGAAGAAATTATGCCAGATAGCTTGCAGGGTGCCTCTGGAACAATAATGTGACCTTTGTGTTACAGTGGATCTCAAATCTCCCACTGGCGTTTCAGTATCCCTGTTTGTTTTGTTTTAGGCTGGCCTGACTTCTTCCCATTCTTTCTGTTAGGTTGTATAAATGAGGTTACAGATGCACTCCTTTTGTTTCTAAGAATAGAGTGTAGAAATAAGGAAGAAGCAGGAGTTCTTTGATGAGACTTGATTCATTAGATAGTAGTTGTACTATGTGGTAATATTTGTTATCTGATGGAAATTTTTGTCCTTTGTAAGTATTGATTGCTATTATTAAAAGAAAAGGAATTGAACAGAAGGGTCAGAAGCTAAAAATGGATATTGTCTTCAATGCATATACATAGTGCAATCATTTTCCTCAGAAACATTTTAATTCTTGGCACTGCTAGTTTTGTTAACAATGAAAAAAAAAATAATAATAAAGAGTCCTGTGATCCCAGTGGCGTGTATAGTTTTTGGCCTCTAATGAAAGTGATTTTCCCTTTGGGGAAAGACAACAAGATGGATTATGCTGGGAACAGTTTGTATCATCAGACTGGCTTGCCAAGCTAGTGACACACAATGGAGGCAGCAAATTTCCACACCACTGATGAGTATAGGGAGCTCTTTGTTCTCAACCAGTGGGAATTAATGTTTCAGATACAGTAAGCAGTGGGCCAAAAACAAGGAAGTCAAGAAGAAATGCAGTGAACCAGCTCACAAAAGAAAGTAGAAACAGTACCGATTTTGTCTGACAATTTGAAGAACTGCTGAGAAGATTAAAGCCATCTTCCTTTTTAACTTGACCTTAACTAGACCTCTAAATTTGCAAACTCTAAAATTAGAAGTTCCAGCACTGTCAGTTCTTCCCAGTTACTGTAGTGTTACTGACATCTGTGAGGCTTGATGATGTCCAAAATCAAAATAATATACATTTCAAGTTCAGGCAAATGTAATGTGATTGCCATTAACAAGGTTCAAATAGCAATTTGAAAGCAAAAATCACTAACTTGCAAGAACTGCTACTTTGCCTATTTCAGTAAAAGAAGGGAGCATGATAATAGAAATTTTGTGCACGTGTAGTTGTTAGATTTGAAAGTGTATTTGGCATTTGAATTTGGTGCTATGAAATGTCACATATTAGCAAGACCTCACTAATGTTTCTCACATAAAGCATCAGTTTAGAAATACGTGCCCAGGTACATGAAAAATGTGGTAATAGAGACAATGCTTGTGAGCATGTGAAAATCCAAAGAAATAAGCAGAACTTTTTGTAGATAATAGATTTTTTAGCTATGGAAAACAATCAGCAGGGAAAAAAAAAACTTGATAAACAATGTCTTTGAGAAATAAAAGGTGGACAAATTTTATTTTTCAAGAAAAATTTTATTTTTCAATGAGAATTATATTCAGAGATGTATATCACCATCCCCAGAGGTGTTCAAGAAAAATTTAGATGTTGTATTGAGGAACATGGTTTAGTGGAAAATATTGGTGATAGGTGGATGACTGGACTGGATGGTCTTGAAGATCTTTTCCACCCTTGGTGATTCTATGACTTTATGATTGTATAATTTAATTTCTGAAATTACAAATCATACCAAGGGTTCAAAGCTGCTTTTTAAAGTTTATTCTTGCCTAATTTTTTCCTTATTTTTGATTTTTCACTTACTGACAAAAATAAATAAGTCCTTAAATGCGGTGAAGATAGCCTAGGTACTGAAAAATTAGCAGAGGCCGGGTTTTATAATGCCATTTAATTCTGGCAATGGCTGCTTGTGTAGCTGGAAAGACATCAGCAAAAATCAGTCCATTCAAAGTAAGGTGTAACTTCTATTAACAATCATTTAGTAGCTCTTTTACTGTAGGATTTGGAAGCACTATACACAGACACATAATAAAACATCAAAATAAAGATGATACTGTATCATCTTTAATTTTTAGGATTTTTGTGTTCAGACAGAACACAAGAAAATATTTTGTTAAAGCACAGGGAGAAGTTCAGAAATAAATAGGTATTGTTGAAAAATGGGAAATAGATAGGTCTCCAGAACAACCAGCTCAGCTACAGTATGGCTTCGCATACTAGCTAAATTAATTTAGAAGAATAAAACATCTGTATAACTTTCTTCAAAACCCATGCTTATGGAATTGCCTTTCTGTATTCAAACAGAGAGTCTCTGTTTGCTTTGCATATTTGCTTTGATCTAAAGCAAGAAGATAAAAAGACGGGGAAAATTTTGTTTCATTCGGACCAGTTCAGCTTTTCACCCAAAACTGTCAGTGAATGAAGTGAGAGTTTGCATCAAAATATATTTAAGCATAGCTTTCTTTTGATGATGTGATAATGAAGTGCTTATCCTTTCTTTTTCTGGAATGCAGCATTGAAGTAAGGTACTATAGAATTTCTTATTCTTTGAATACCGAAAGCGTTACTGTCTTTTATACCTACCCTACAACTGCAACTCATGACACCAACTTTATTTAGACAAATAGGCATCTGAATTACTCTAGGTTATGCATTCTGAGAGAGACCATGCATAAATGCTTTATTTTCTAGATTGAAGCAGCTTGTTTGCAAGATGTGTAATGTAACAAAAAACAAAACAAAACAGAAAAAACCTCTCTGATATGGGAAAAATGCTTTGGATTTACTTGGCCTTCAAGGTGGACAAAAAAGCTTTGGTCAAGGTGTCCTTATCTTCTTACCAGCAGATTAGTTACATGGCCTAGCCATTTTGGAAATGTGGCCTAAATTTCAGAGATCCCTCTAGAAGAAAATGCAGTGAAAATACACTGCTACAGGATAGATGTAAACTCCCACTCATCAGCACTGACCACTTAACCAGCCACTGGAGGGCATTCAATTTTTATACATCCACCACATCCCCTCTTGCATTCCAAGGTTAAAACGACGGGACATTTTTTACTACCTTAGTTTATGGATAATATAAAACTTAGTATTGCAGTACACTAATTCATAAAAAGCCTCCTCTTTCTTTAGCGAAAAGAGGAAAATAATTGCTGTGTGCAATGTCAGCTGAAAAAAAAGTTTTGCTTATGCAGTTGCAGTTTTTGCTAACATGGATACTGTAAACATAATAAATCCTTACAAAAATTCAAATTCCTATGCTTTCTGAGCCACTGCAGTCCATTTGTTACAATCCTTTAAATCTATAATTTATTCAACTCCAATCTCTTTTCTCTCCCTCAAATTGAGAGTTCCTGCCACAGTGGATCTATAATTAGATTTGAGCATAGTGTAGTATAATTATTTGTATAATACATATATATACTTACTAAAACATAAATATTAATATGTAAGAGTCTATTTAAAATAGATTAGATTAGATATGATTTATCATCAAGGCAAAATGTCTTTTCAAAGGTCATTCTCTTTCTGAAAGCACTGGGATGTCATAGGAGCTCCAGGCACTGGCATGAAGGGGTAGAGGTAGATGTAGGAAGTGTACTCCTGTGTCCACCATCTTAGTTTGGAAAAAGACAGCATGAAACAAGAATTCAGAGATGTTTCTAATTCTGTAGAAGCTGTCTGTCCCTGTGCAGATTCAAAAGTAGTCTAGGCAGAAAAGAACTGCAGTAGAGAAATACTGGCTTGGCCAAACACAGTGTGGTGAAAGCAAGAGCAGAAGAGCAGCAGGGATGCTGTTCAATCTTTCTTTAGGGGGCAGATGCAGAAAATTCTTGCATCCAAGCAGGAGTGATGATGAGAACAAAGTCACTAATGCTTGTCCATGAATATAAATTTTTCTTGGTGAAGAAAAGATGCACATCAGAGGCAGGCAGCTGCCTTCTCAGACCAGCATTCCTATGCTGTTATGTCAGTACAGGCATGGCATCATCACTTTCTCACCTTGGAGGTTCACCTCAGCTCTTGATTGGACATGCCATCACATGCTTTACAGGCAGAGCCCCAGTGTGGGCAGCACAATGCACGGGCAATTTTATTCTGTTCACAGTTAAATGGATGCTCACTTCAGTCAGTGCCTAATGATAGGATTAAATTATTCCCTCTGGATTTATAATAAGGCACCATTTAAGTGTTCTTTTTCATGTGCTGCGTAACCAGATTTGATGCATTTATTCCATTTTATGCCACTATCTCTTGGATTAAATCCTTCTTTTTTCCAATGGTTCCTGGATTTTAAGGCAAGATTATCATCATCTAATATGAGATTTTGCATAACAAAGACACAGTTAATCCCTGAATTAATGACTATTTGTAGTATCAGCATGTATCGTGAAAGAATGTTCAAACTCATTTACCCAAGTCACAGTGAAAGCAATGGAAAGTCCCTACCATAAAAGAACTACCATCTAAATAGCACTAGTAATTTCTAGTCTGAATTTGTTCAGTTCTTGCTTTTTTTACTAGTCGATCTTGTTATATACCTTTCTGTGGTCAAATTTTTCTTTGTTGATTCTAACAGATAGTAAGTTCACTTTGTCACGTTAAAGAGCATGAGGTCCCAGAGTGTAGAATCATTGTCCATGAGTTCATTAATAGCATTGCTACATTTCTTGTCCACTGATATCAGTAATGTTGTAAAATTTCCAGCTGCAGAGTGGGTTTTTTTGTTTTTTTGTTTTTTTGTTTTTTCCCCCCGGTAGTTCCATTTCCTTAATAGAACTTCTCTCCTCATTGGCTTATAGATGTTGGGTGCAGCAACAGGCTTCTTCCTATCATTTAATAGTAACCCATGCAGCTCCTTCAGCATTTGACAGTTTTCCCGTAGACAAGGCCCAGACCAGTGTCTGAGTTATTTTAGGAAGAATGATATAATATCTAGTATTAAAATGTGTATCACTGAGTTCACATAAAGTATTGCAAGACTTCCTTGAATTCATAGGGAATGATGGCATGTGGTAATGGACACACAGAGATAATTGAGATCCATGTAACTGTATCCATTCCCAGAAAAGGTCTCTAAGATACACTGAATATCAGCTTACCATGCTCTGGTTCCAACCACATCTTTTTGATGGTATCACCAGTGGCTTGAGAAGTGCTGAAGCGGATGGCCAAAATAAACAACCCAAACAATAGCAGCAGAAATGGGAATGCAGAAGGACATACAGATTATCTCTGCCTGCATGGAGGGCGATTTACTGTAAGAATATAGTAAACCAATTTTATCATCACAGCAGCATCCACATTAGGAGTTCTTTGTAGCCTGAAATGTAGAGGTGCACTCCTTGGGAGACCTGGGAGACCTGTGATCATGAGGAAAGAGCAGGATCCCTCAGCCAAGAGCCATGGCCTCTCTCTTCAGCACCACTGATTTCCTTCAGGATGACCTTGAATTTCTCTCACTTCATCCTTTTTCTTGCCTTTAATCAAAGAAGGCATTCCTTAAGTATTTACTGCCTATATGGCTTTGCTCCAGTCGATACCCTTGATCTCCATGAAAGCTTAAGGCCTCAGTATTCCTGACTATAAATAATGTGTCCTCAGCCTAGCCATTCTGCTTTACATCTGGGAGTACAGAGTGAGTGTGTCTGACTGCCTTAACAGCAATCATGCTCTACTAATGTGATAACATGACTCAACTAGTATAAGATGATGCAGATCCATGCAGATCCATACAGATGATGCACATCCATGGAAATAATAGTTGTGGATTTTTTTTTTCTCTTCCCCTGGTTTTCTAGATGCAAGGTCTCTCTAACCAAAGATCCATTATGTTTCTTCTTGAAGAGTGTTCAAAACAACTCAACTTTATGAAATATTCAGTTTTAAGAAAGATAGCTTATTAAACTGATGCTGTTTCCAAAAACTCCCAAACTCCCAAGGGCTCCCAAACTCACACAGGTCTCCTTGACTTACAAGGCTTTCAGAAGTGGTCATCATTCATGGAAGACTCTGTGAGTGGTTTTCAATTTCTTTGGCTGAATTTAGGGGGTAAAAAGCACAGAAACTATCCTTCCAGTAAGAGATGACAGATCTTCAAGCTGAACTGCAAGTTTAGATGAGCTTTAAAACTGTTACATTTTTTTAAAATACTGAAGAAAAATCCAGTTTGTTCCACTTGTACTTTATGAGAAAAGAAAAATTGGCATAATTCATTGTTCTCTTTATGTTTGGACATTTTTTTATAGCAGGTAGATTCACATCAGTTGGCACCTCTGGTATTCATCTGTGAAATTGATAACATACAAAGGAAACAGTGATGAGGGAAGAAATGTCCTGTCAGAGGAAGCATTTCCAAGGACTGGATTACTACTTTTGCTTGTTCAGCGAGAGCTGTGAAGCTTGGATTACTTTTAACTCTGTGTGTGTCTATTGGGCTCTGACACTGCAGCTTGGGATATCAGAATTTTGTTAGGAGAGGTCATGAATTAAAAGGGCAGATTTGATAATGAAAAGCTACAGACTAACGACTTAGGCTTTCTATGATATGGTTAGATCATTGCAAATGATTCATTTGTGGTCAGCTAATGAATTACTGGCAGTCCTGACCACCCTTCTAACTCCAGGTTTTTGTAACCACCAGTTTAACAGAAGTCACCTGTAAAGGCAGAAGCTGAAAATGAAGAGTTAGCACAGAAAATGTTGAAGTGTAGACAATGGCACATGATACCAGACCTGTCTCCTGCATTGCTGCTGCGTCATGCATGGACTCTCTATCAGTGTAGTAAAATAGGTGAACATTTAATTTTGATACAACTAAGTTATGGAAGGTAATGAATTTATAAATTCTGGAACAGTGATATGTCTACTGCACGCTCTCTATATGTTATTTTTAACTTAATCTAATATCTCTCTTTAACTCCATCTGTATAGCTCACTTTCCTGCGAGGAAACTGAGATACATAGGAAACGTAGACTTCATGACCTTCAGAGGTCATCCCTTCCAACCCCAATAATTCTGTCATTCTGTCAACCTGCTGCAGGGAACCCGCTTTAGAAGGGTTGGATTTGATGATCTCCAGAGGTCCCTTTCAACCCTTATAATTCTTTGATTCTGTGAAATGTTTTGACTAGCTAACTACCAACTGGAAACATGTTCAGCAGATTAATATACTTGAAGGCTGCAGTTGCATTCCTTTGATTATAACCTGCTTGCACTTTTGGCTGTAAATCTTGCTTAATTAAAGCTGGTTTATTTTACCTTTAGACATGTCCTGTGCAGGATTGAAGGTGACTGAGGATGTGTAAATTAAGAAATTTGATGGAGTGAATCTGAACAACATGGGTAGCAATGCTTATCTATGGCAACCCAAGTCCTGCCATACCTTGGCATGAAATTCTCTCTGCCTAATAAAGCTTAGGCACAAGGATAAGGCAGAAGAACAAGCAAAAGAAGAAAATACTTTCTGCCACTTTTAGTAGACATCCATAGGGTTTGGGTATTTGAAAATATGCGTATTCCTTAAAACTGGGATCAGATTGGCATCTATATGCCAGTAGTTACGTCGGTTATTTTTAACTAGCAAGATATCTAAATTCTCTCAGTTTGGCTTTACTTCAAGAGAAAAGTGAAGAAAAGAAACCCATTTATAATATTCTTCTGAGCATGCACAATGCCTGACACATAACTAGGAGCTTCTGGCTGGGTACAGCATGGGTCCCTTGGATCAGCATGCAGGTCATCCTAAGACATGAGTAAGATTAGCTTGAGAACCCAGAGTTCAGAGCAAAGGGCATCACTCTATTGTGCACGCTCCTCAAGGCTTCCCACAGGTAGGACAGGAAAGACAGAAAAATTTCCAAGAAAGGACAGAATGAGGACAAAAGAATGACACTATGAAATTTGACCAGAATTTCTCAATGATGCAGGGGGCACCATAAAATAAGATGCAATTACCTTTTATATTGATAAAGACCAAAAACTTGAAGAACTATGCCTTGTTCACATAACCTATAGGGAAAAACAGTAGATGCCACTCAGCCATCTCCAGCTCCTCTGTTCTGTAGAATTAAATACCAGTTCCTGTGCTTTTGTGCTGGTGTATATTTAAGACAATATGTTATATGGCATAGTATTGTGGATATCTCTTCAGGTAACCTAAAAACAAAGAAAGCCAATTTTCCCGCTGGAAAAGATTAATTGCCTGAGACATCTTTAAAGATACGTATTTGAGGTCTACAGTTTTACTTCATTTCCTGGAATGTTGGATTCATTACATTTCAGAGGTGACACATACTGTACCTTCCTGTGACTATAAAAATAAAGAAGCTATTCATAGGTACTGCACAGACATAACATACTGTGCCAGTGTCTGTCATGAACAGATCCTGGCTTTTTTTCCAGCCTGATTTTCTCTTTTGTTGATCCTATTGCTTCGAGAAGTTTCCTTTCCTCTAAAAAAATCGAAACCACTATGCACTTTGAGTGACAACTCAGGGATGGGATCAGAGTTAAGGTCCTAATAACATAATGTAGAACAGACAGTAGTGGGTGATTAAGAAATAATTTTAAAAACAATGGAGGTGTACTGAAAATGTACTGATTTCTTTAGCCAAACTTATTTAACAGAATCTTAGAATCGTCTGAGTTGGAAGGGACATTTAAAGGTTGTCTAGTTCAACTTCCCTGTAGTGAACAGGGACACCTACAGTAAGATCAGATTGCTCAGAGCTTGAAAGTCTCCAGGAATGAGATATTCCGTAGTGACTGGGGATGTCATGACTGTTCTGCCTACTTCGGAAAAATCTCCACTGAGAATTTTCCAAGTAAAATTTGGGCAAAATGGCCTGACTTCATCTGCTGCTTGGGCATCTAGACTGTCTTCTGTAATAGGCAGCCTTTCAAAATCTTCCATGGAACTTTTAAAATATTTGGGGTAATCTTGAAGTCCATTCTACTTGGGATCAGCTACCTCTGTTTTTGATCTGCTCTGATTATTTTCTTCAGTTTCTGTTTTCTAGAGACCACATTTTTGGCAAGTATTGCCCTTAGACTGCGTCCATTTGCACTGCAACATCTGTGGGAATACTGAGAACAGATGAACACTTGCCTTTCTCTTCTATACATCTCAAAACTTATAAAAAAGAAGGTCAGTAGCATTTATCCTCTGTCTGTAGATAAGGAAAGTGAAATAGAGAGAGGGCAAATGACCAGTCTCACTCACTAAGAAAAATCAATGGCATTACCAGGGCCAGACCTCTTAGACTCAGGTAGTAGTTGTAGTTGCTGAGCTCGTTCTGGCTGGGGGAATGTAATCCTGAGTAGCAGCGGAGCAATTGCAGGCAATGTCTGCTTGGTTTTGCAAAGGATTTTAGGATTCTGATGTTTGGCTTTCTTCCAAATTGGAGCATATTTGAAATTTCTCAAAAAATACCCACCAAACAGATGACATTTTTTCCTTCTGTTTTGAAATGTTCGATGTCAACAGAAATGAAGGATTTTTGTTTTGATGGTAGCTCTGAAAATTCACCTTTTATTGCAGAACACGATAACCTCAAATAATAAAACAAAGGCATATGGAAAGGGATCATTCAAATGAAAAATCCAAACACACCATTAATTTGGTCATTGTTGTTGTTCTGCCTCCTTTGGAAAAATCACTGAGACATTTTCCAAAGCAAAATTTGGGCAGAATGAATTGGCTTTACCTGCTGCTTGGGTTTCAATAGTGCCATACATTGATTAGCATATGAGTCCACTGGGATGCATCTCATGGTATCTAGCTGTTATGCTTAGATACAGAAAAATGTATGAAATTACACAGCAGATAAATATGAATACAGATTCTCTTTCCTGCTCTCCTACCAAGACATATTGTCATGATCATTGCTTGATTGTAGGATATGAATAGGGATTTCTCACTGCAAGCTCTCAAGAATGAGAACATGTGCTTTCCAGAGTGCAGTATGCCAGTAGCTGGCAATATAGGCTGCAGTTACAACTTCCTAAGCTGATTCCACAGCCATTAGGGAAGGAAGACTTCTCACTTTCAAAAGTCATATGATACACATCCACAGTCACTGCTGTGCAGGGCAGGTGCTGACTCTGCTAAATTTTCCCAGTTAGGTTGCTTTATTTGTGCTCATTACAATTCTGATTTTGTTTTAGAGCCACCTACTAACAAAATGATCTTTTCACAAATTCTCTCTCTCAGACACAAGTAAAACTGAACAAAAAGAGTGTGCTTTATCTAGTAGATTTAGCTAGTGAAATATTACGTTTCATAATAAAGAATCTCTAATGCCATGTGATTTTGCTTAATTTTCACTTGGTATTCACTCTGCGTAATTCAAATTTTGTTACTATCTACAGATGCAACAGCAGGTACTTGGATCACACCAAGATTTCTAGAGCCAGATCCAGTGAGACGCAGAGTAATGGGATGGCAAAAATCCAAGTTCTAAAATAAATGTAATCTGTCTCCTTTTAATGAGAAACAAAACACTAGCTTCAAACTCCTCCAGAGGGTGAAACCATCATGTGAATGCTTGATTGCATGAAAAATTCCTTAAGTCTTCACAACTGCAAAGTCAATTGCAACAAAGGCAATGTAGTCTGCTGACAGTTTTGGTTGTTTTGCAATAGCAGCCAGGAGCCAAGTGAGGTCAGAGCCATGACACTTAGGTGCTACATAGGCAGTCCTTCCCTGCTGCAGTTCCTTTTCAGAAAAAAGGGTGGGAGGGGAGAAAATAGTATTTGGAGATGGAAAAAATCAAGTGGCTGCCGATAGTCTCCTGGATCTTTGCATGGTAGAAAATGCTACTTCCTTTAGGACAATAAAATATTGCACTGAAAATCAGCCCATATGCTAAATTTGGGTTCCTTATAAGTGACTCTTCTTCTCCAGCCCAGTGGGAGGAAAAAAATAACAAGTATTAAGCTGTTGCTATTTTTAGAAGAAGTGGCATTGGAAGATCCATTAATTCACTTTGGAGACCAAAATAAATGCAGCCAGGTTTTGGTTGAATGAAATCTGAAAGGACAACATTCCAAGAACAAATAAACCCCATAGAAGAAAGAATAACCTGACAAGTCCCTTTTCCATGAAAGTTATCAGCCTTCCTACTATACTGAAAAACAAAGTGATGAACACGCAGAAGTGCCTTAAAAGGTAAACAACATTTAAGAAATATCATTTTCACTGGATTGGAAATAATTGGAAATGTGGAACTGATATTTAATGCAGAGAGGAGGAACAATTTTTAAGGGATTCAGACAACATTCATGCTAAAAAAGTGTGTATCTGCAAGATATACAGAGAGCCGTTGGAGGGAGTCCAGAGGAGGACCACAAAGATGATCAGAGGGCTGGAGCACCTCTTCTATGAAGACAGACTGTGGGAGCTGGGCTTGTTCAGCCTAGAGAGGAAGGCTAATTGCAGCCTTTCAGTACCTAAAGGGAGCCTATAAACAGAAGGGGAGTCAACTCTTTACAAGGGTAGATAACAGCAAGACAAGGGGAAATGGTTTTAAGTTGAGGGAGGGGAGATTTAGGTTGGATGTCAGGGGGAAGTTCTTTACTATGAGAGTGGTGAGGTGCTGGAACAGGCTGCCCAAAGAGGCTGTGGATGCCCCATCCCTGGAGGTGTTCAAGGCAGATCGGACAGGGCCCTGGGCAGCCTGGTCTAGCATTAGGTATGGAGGCTGGTGGTTCTGCTCACAGCAGGGGTGTTGTAGCATCATGATCCTTGAAGTCCCTCCGAACTCAAGCCATTCTATGATTCTATGATATAAGAGGTGATAGCTTCTAGTTCATGTAAAATCCTAATTCAGATAAATATACACACTAATTAATAGTTACTTGCTAATACTTGATCACATGCATTCTTGACTCATTATCCCAAAAAGAGCTTATTTGCTTGTAATAAGTTAAAGTGAAGCCTGTCTGTCTTGGATACAGATATCTCCACTATAGGAATACGTACTTACTTAAATGAATCCCATACAGGCAGTCATGTCTGAAGACCTGGACCCTGTTTATCCAAGTGCTGTGCAAATGCACAGCAAAATTTACCCACACAAAAAAATAAAGCCGAACCAGATCAAGACAAATAATTTAAACAACACAACTTAACATATCTGAGGATTAATTCTAGTCCTGTTTGTAGCTATTCTGTAGACTGAACAGCAAAGAAAAAAAGAGAAGGAAGAATTTGAAATTCAGTCTTGAACCAGCTGCTCAGATGCTTTAAGCATGTTTTCCAAATGCTCTAAGCACAATGGGGGAAAGTTTACAGTTTCTAGCTTGAGGACTTAGCTTAGCACTAGTAGAAGTAATATTTATGGTAAGATGAATGATCCTTATCTTACTAGAAGAGAGAATGTAGAGTGTAGAAATGGCATTGGCAAGCTCTGAATGTAAACCTGCAGTTACACTGATGTCAATATAAAAATTATGTATCTTAGCCTTAATCAATGTAATCTATTGAAGACATTCCATTATACATAGGAGGGGAGAAAGAAATTCCTGGCTTGTTTTTTGTTATTTATTTTTATTTGCTTTTATGTGACTGCAGTTTCATTGTTTAAAGGTATCCCCGTGGAAATAAACAGCACTGCCATTTCACTAGCACTACCTTTTGCATGACAAGGAATTCATTGTTTAAGATACTATGTAAGTAGACAAAAAAGATCTCTAACAAAGAAGTAACTAATTACATAAATGCCTCTATGAATTGCTATAACATTATTTGCATACATTACAATAAAGCTGTGACCATTAACGCCAGGTGAAGTATAGTGTGCATATTTTAAATGAGCTCTTGGATTTTTTTCATTATTTCCTTCCTGTCCTTTATGATTTAGTGCAATTCTGCTCACTTAATTTAAATTAAGAAATTTAACAGATGGCAAAGCAGATCCTACGTTTCTTTATGATTTTGTGGAGAATACAGAAATGTTGACCACACGCACGTGTTAAATTAAGGTAAACTCCCTGAAATTAATTCTTTTAAGATAGTCAGATTTTCACAGTGAGCTAATGTAAGAAAAATAATTGTCAGTGATAAAGTGATACAGCGTGGATCCTGAAATGATGTTCTGAGTCCTTCAGGAGGCGGTCAAAGCACACAGATAAACAAAGAACATAAGGCATCCTGCATTTAGATTTCACAGATGAAGAAAAGAGAATATGATACTCAGAATGTGTATTAGATAATCTAAAGTACACATATTTGTGCCCCATATTTCCTTTAATAATAATAATACTAATATTCAGGGTGGAGTTTTCAAAAGTAGTTGAGAAACTGTTTACACAGAAATGTCTGTTACAGAAATGACTATCTGCTACCTATTAGGATTTCTTCTTGGAGAGACTGGTAAGGTATTGGCACAGGCTGCCCAGGAAGGAGGTGGAATCGTTGTCCCTGGAGGTGTTCAAGAACCATGGAGATTGTGGCACTGCGGGACATGGTCAGTGGGCATGGTGGGGATGGGTGGGGGCTGGACTTACTGATCTTGGTGCTCTTATTCAAATTGGATAATTCTATGATTCTATGAAAAAGAAGTTGGCCATGTGCTAACAAAAACTGTAAGTCAAAATCATCTCTGCCAAGACAATGAAGTCGTCTATACACACACAAATATAATCTGTCTCTTGTCTATAGTGATATCACAGTAGGATAAGCAACAACTGATTGTGAGGTATCTGCAAACAGACTAGAGTCTTGTATTTTAAAATTAGCAGGTCTCATTCCACCACCCAAATGTTTCTACTTTCCCTAACATGGAAATAAAATTTATCTTTCTGAAAGTAGAAAAAAACTAGAGTAACTAATTCACTCATTACAAAATCAGCAACTTGAGCTGGATAGGCAAGTGGAAAGTAATTCAAGAGTGACTAGAGAAGGAAGAAGGGAAAGGGAAGGGAAGAGGAAGGGTAGGGAGGGGAAGGGAAGGGAGAAAAAGAAAAAAGAAAAAGAAAAGAGAAAAGAGACATTGCTACATTTATTGAGAACATTAGTCTGCTTGGTCATTAAATCTTAAGTCAGCCTCAAATGTAAAAACCCAGTACTTTAATGCAGGAAAGGAAAGAGGTTAAAACAGAAGCAGGAAAGACATTTAGATAACTCTAATGAATGGCTGTGTAATCTCTTTTCTAAATATTGGCCTCAAGATTTGGTGCATCTTTGTCATCCTCTTGGGATGGGCTCTTTTCCTCTCCTCGTGATGTTTTAATGGACTAGCACTTTAAAATTCAGTTCTCTCTATAGTTTGGTAAAAACAAAAACAAAACAAAACAAAAAAAAAAGTGGAAAACTTGTTAAATATAAATAGCTAGGTGTTATTTTCCTTCTCCTTTCAAGTTCACCATAGTGTAATATACAGGCTGATTTGCAAAATCTATTCCTGGTGCTCAGTACCCACAGTGATTACTGCAAAATGAAGATATATAACAAGAATTCACATTTATTCTAAGTTATCTTTGGAAGGAAGAAAGCCTACATAAACTGGTTGTAGAAAATGTAAAGTTAACAAAAAGGGTTGTTTATTTTGTTACTGTTGTTGTTTTTGGTTTTTGAGAAAGTGAAAAGGGTATATAATGCTATTGTGTTACTGAGCATTTATCGAAATTCTTATGGATGGACATGCTCTTCAAGTCTTGCCTTTCTCCAGCTTATTGACCATAATGAATGGAGTCTTCTAAGTTGCTAAAGGTTTCATTATTAGTTACTATCTAAAATCAGATCTGAGGTAGTTACATCCCGATCACTGCTACCCAGTGGTAATGGAATCATAGAATTATAGAATGATTTGGGTTGGGAGGGAGTTCAAATTACACCCAGTTCCAACCCCTTGCTGTGGGCTGGTTGCCATCCACCAAATCAACCTGCCCAGGGCCCCATCCAAACTGGCCTTGAGCACCTGCAAACATTTGGCACCCATAGTCTCTGTGCAGCCTGTCAAGGAAGATGGGACATTCTTCAGAAAGGGACAGAGCTGGGTCAGTGTCAGTTATCACAACAAATTACTTTGATTTTCCATTTCTTATCAAGTGTGCTTCAAAGGCAGCCTTTCCTTGGCTGCTGAAACACTCATTTCGAGACTACCTCTGCAGAGCTGCAGCTTGGTATGCAAGCAGCCCCAGCACTCTCTCATTTCCCAAATTCTGAGAGGTAGCCCGGGGCAGAGTAGCAGCAACACAGAGGGAATCTCCCCTCCGTTTTGAGCTGCTATGCTTTCTTCAAGCTCTTCTAAGTAGAGCATGTCATGCAGCAACCTTAAATCATATTCTTTCTTTCCATAGATGCTGAAAATAAAAGCAGAGAAACAAAGACAGAAAGAGAGAGAGACAGCTGGGAAGTGTCTTAGTGGACCATGATGACTCATCCAGCATTCCCACACTGCTGGCATTACAGTTTGCTATAATAATGCTAGAATGATATTACATGTTAAGGGAAAGACAATATTACCTGCCCTCTCACTTCAGCACAGTCACAGTAATGAAATCCATATATATGCAGTGAAGGTTCCCAAAGCACTAAGAAGGTTTCAATTTTTGTTTCCTTAGGGGGAAAGGAATAGTGGTACCCTTTGGTAAAGGGTATGCGACGCCAGAGGAGTGAAAGTATCAGCCTCAAATGATGAAATCTAGGTTATATTGTTAATATGCACCATAAGCTGTCCCAGCAGTGATTTGCACTGCAAATAGAAGAAATAGTATTCTTTCAGCTTAGAGCTAGGGATCATTGGTCATAAATTTTGGTTAACCTATTCCTATGTAGCACCTGCTACAAGAGCTGGCATGACTTATCTAGACTATGTCTGGACGTCCCTTCTGCACAGGAAGAACACACTGAGATTAGGTGTAGTACAGCACTTCACTATCACTTCTGAGAAGGGTAAGAGACACTGGCTGCCACTCCGTATGATGGTTGAAAGTGTGCAGGGTGGAGATCACCTGGTGTGGTAACTGTAAGAAAAAGACACTGCACTACGTGGAAGTTCATTCCAGTTCTGTGCTCCTATTGTCACTATCACAAATAGCATAATAGTAACAGTCATAATATCCATACTATATTTTTTCTAGCTCTTCTACAAGAACTTTCAGAGATACTTTTTTCTTCTTGCTGTCTGTTTAACAAGCTATTCTTATCTGGATACAAGGCAAAAGTCAATATGCTTCTCTGTGGGGTATAGTGATAGGAAAAGGAGCAATGTCCGAAAACTTGAACATAGGAATTTCCATGTAAATATGCGTAAGAACATTAAAGTGAGGGTAACAGTGCACTGAAACAGGTTGCTCAGAGAGGTTGTGGAGTCTCCTCCTCTGGGGATATTCAAGACCCATCTGGGCACCTATCTGCATGACCTATTGTAGGGAACCTGCTTTAGAAGAGGGTTGGACTCAGTGATCTCCAGAGGTCCCTTCCGTCCTCTGCAATTCTGTGATTCTGTGGCACATACTTTTTTTTCATGAATTTTGATTTTGGAAAAGTCAAAACAGTTGTGGTTTATTATTATTATTATTATTATTATTATTATTATTATTATTATTATTATTATTATTTTAACTTTCATTAAATGGAATCATAATGCTTTCATTGGAATCAGTTCAAAAATTGTATTTCTAGATCAGAAACATGATATGTTCCATAGTTGAAGCAGTCTGTACATCTCACACTTTTGTTCTGTGATATGAACTCAGCAGTTGTCTCGTGATACATCTGAAATCCTGTGGTACTCTGTGTATCATGGAGGTTTGTTGGGAGAGAGGCAACTTCTCAGTACCACTGGAAATGCAGGGATGAGTAAGGGAACCAGGAACCAGACCTCTACCAGTCAGATTGGTCCATGTGTAAGCTGAATGTAAATGAAATACTTTGATTCCAATTAAAGTCAGACTAATGAAGATGTTTTTCCTTCTTGAAAATTTTTGTAGAAAGTTTTGACTTGTTAGATCTTCCTCGATATTGGAACTTTCTTACCAAATCTGATATGAGAATTATTTACTGGGGGAACATGAAAACCCTTTAAGACTGACTACACTGACAAGGGTGGCTTTTACAATTTTCTTTTTATTTTTACAGTTTCATTCTTTAATTTTGATCATTATTTTGCTTTTCCTTTCATCTTGTGTTCTGATCAAAGGCAGCTGAAATTGACTGGGCAGCTTTCCACACACTTTAGAGAGTGATGGATCTGATGGGAGACCCTACTGCTCCCTGACGATTTGGTGGCCAGTATGAAGTACAGAGCTGGTCCAAAGCCTTTACCCAAAGGCTTTTTCCTTGCACAGGCAAATCCTATTGCTTGCTTGCAGTTGGTCTCAGGAACACTGCCAGATAGAAAATCTCCATATGAATTCTCTAAATATTTGTTTAAATCTATGTCTAACTGTCTTAGGGTTGTTTTCTTATTATTTGTTTTTATAGCTAAAAGTTCATGTCAAAGTGGCCATAAAACACTGCTTATGACAATCCAAAGCTTTCTCTTTCTGCTTTTTTCATGTGTAATTTCATATTATAATTCAGATTTTTTACTCAAAAATGGGTTTTAAAAACTTGTAAATGGTAACTACTTACCTGTCACTGTGAAAAAAAACCAAAAACAAAAAAAATTTGTTGCTGGAAGTGCTTTTTTTCATAACTTATTTTTTGTTTCTTTTTTTTCTTTTTTATTCTGAAGCAAAAAAAGGGTGAAAAATCACAGAATTTCTTGCAAGTCTGCTTATTCTAATGCACAGCAACATGCACAAAGGTCATACCTTGAAAGATAGCTAAAAAGCCATTCCCTAATGTAACTGAGATTTAATTGGAAAATGTTGTTTTTGAAATGTAGTTTTCTCATTCATTAATGGGCAAATGTAGTAGAACCACCTGCATGAGGAATTAAAAGAAATGAATGTGTGCCACAAGTCCTGTGTAACTGAGCTATTTGTTCCAGCTGGTGCTGCGTTTAATGTCATGGTTTCTTTCCTCATGAGGTGCACACTCAGTAACTACCATTGGAACTATGCAGTAGACATAGCAAGGAAGCTGGTTCAGGCTGTAGGAGTAATGTGTGTAGGGATTAAAACAGAAAAGGGGAATGAAAGGAGGATGATTGATAGAAGACCCGGGGTTTTTTATAATTAGAACTGCTTTATAATACTTAACTCAAGACTATCAATTATAAATATCTGATTAATTTTTCTCTTCCTTCTTATTTAGGCCTTAATGAGCATAATACTTGGCTTGGCTTCAATTATTGGCACATACAACCACTTTGTAGAAACTTCCCTCCATAAGTTCTGGAGCATTAAAAACAGAGTGAGAAGCATTTAAAAAAGCAGCTCCTGAGCAATTATTCTGGGTTGACTTTCCTAGAGTCAAAATACATTTTCTTGGGCCTTAAGTTTCCCCTGAATGATTCTCCACTGAAAAGGAGAAAGAGGAGAAGGATGATGTAGCCTGGAGGTCAGCAATCGATAGCACAGAGATGACTCCAACAGCACATGGAAGCAACACGTCAGAGAGGGTTTTTCCTATCCCGAAGGAGATAGCAATTAGAGTGAACCGAAATTCCTTTGGGATGGTTCTTCATCCCATTCACTTCTACTCTGCTGCCTGAATGTGGCTGAGGAGCACATTAGTAGCTTGAGATTGTGACAGCAACCAAGACCACAGAGATCAAGTGTTATCAAATCTTGTCCTCTTAGAGAAGGAAAATAGAGCTAGCAGAGCAAATATAGCATCCTGATTTTATTGTTATTATATGTTATTATGATTCTATTTTTATTATGTGCTGAATTCTAGCTTGAGGAACCAGCTGGCATCTGAAATTGACATCCTAAGCACCAGGCAATATTTGCATTTAATGTGGAATGACATATTGGGAACACGTGACAGTGGGGAAGAACTTTAAACCCCTGAATCTCGAGCTCCAGACCAGAAAACAAGACCAGACAGCGCTTGCCACAGCACTGTGCTGCTATACATGAAGAATTTACTGCATGTAGAAATCTCACCAAAGGGAAAGGCAGTCTTCCAAATGTAGGCTAGCTCATTTATCCATGTCATGTATTAGGTTCTGAACCTTGGGGCACACACAAAAAAAGGAAAAAAAAAAAAAAAAAGAGATAACTATTGAAATTATCCAGTATCAAGGGAGGAAATCATCCATATGCATGGCAGCAGTAGTAACCATGCTCCTTCTCAACTTGCTCCTTCACAGCACAGGAATCTATGCTGCATAGAGTCACCCATGTATCCTGAGAGAGATTCTAATGTCTCAGAGAATTACAGTGCACTGAAAAGAAATAACCTGGTATCTGTGAGATTCCTGTCTCATTTACTGAGGCTTGAATAAATAACCCCCCTACGTGTAAGGGTCATACAACCTCTAGCCTGTATTGATGCTCATGTGATGCGAGCAGCAGAACTTGATTATGTGTCTCCTTTTATTAATTGCCATACTTTTCTTCATGTCAGCTTAATGCTGCACTGTCACGGAACTGGATTTCTTTGATTTTATTTTAAATGGGCATGCTAAACTATATCCAGTTGTGCATCGTTTGTGTTTTCCATTTAAAATGCTCCATCCAGAAACAGAATAAGGTGTGCATTATCAGAGATTAAATAAGGCCATTTTCATGTAGTGGCAAATTGCACTGAGACAGTGAGTCTCTGATTATCCTTTTGTATTGGAAGCTTAATGCAGCTCAAAGAAAATAACAAGTGAGCAGCTATAATGACTGCAGAAATGAAAATATATTCAGAGGAAATAATATGAAAGAGTGTGGGGGGAAATCCTGAAGGTGGTTAAACAAGGAATAATGGTCTAAAACTAGGCAAGAAAAAAAAAGGGTATTAAAAGTGAACATGAGGAAAACGGTTCTAACATCTACACCAATTAGCAAGGTCATTAAGTGAGCTCAATGAAGCAGTAATGAAGCTGTTAAAGCAAGTGAAGGTGGAACTTTGGAGGACTAATGCGATGCCTATAGATATATTGAAAAAGGCAGCAGCATACTCTGGCCTTTCCCTCCAGCAATCTCTCACCTCATGTGGTTTAGTGGGCAATATTGGCAGTAGGTGCACGGTTGGGCTAAATGATCTTAGATATCTTTTCCAGCCTTAACGATTCTATGATTCTACAACCGAGGAGACTCCAGCACAAAGTGGACAAGGGCTCTCAGATGGGGTGTCCTGCATCTATTAGCCACAGATGTAGGACAGCGTGCATGATGTGTGCTGGGCCACCCCTTCCACCCACCAGTTCTGCAGCAGTGCTCATTCACAAACAAAAAAAAAACAAGTCTCAGCTTCACCTGGCACAGATTAGGACAGCATTTAAAGTCAATTTCAATTTGTGATTACAGGCGATTGGCAACCCAGGTCAAGGCGGGGTCTGGAAATGCAGAGGTGTCTGAGAGTGAACGAGATTTAAGCTAGCTTCTAACCCAATGTTTTAAGTTAACATTAATATTAACATGAAGTTTCTTCATCTTGCTCACCAGAAAAGGGACAGTAAAGTGAAACAGACAATAAATTATCAAAGAATAATAATAATAATAATAAAATTAAATCTGTACTCAGTGTTATCAATTTGTATTCTCATTTCTGCAAATGATGAATATAACCATCTGCTATTTTCTAGGAGATATTTTGAAAGAAAATTCATTAAAAAAACAATAACGAATTACAGTATTCTAATTAACAAAGAGTAATACATTAAAGATATTTCTCTTCCTAGGGAACTAAGACTGACTGAGACAACAAAGACATTCCTTCAACACCACCAGACAATTTAGGGGTTTTAGATAACAAGATAATAATGATACAATATCTTTAATCCACAATTGTTACTAAAAACCTTTCACAAAACCTGGAAGTGCTTTCCTAAATACAGAAGATTTCCTGTGGGAAGACAACTCTGTGCTAATTCATTTTTCAATTTCTCCATCCGTATTTCTCATTTCAAGCTTTTCATATCCTCGAACTCTTTTATTATTATCAACAAAACTGGCAATGGGAAAAAAAAAAAAAAGAAGTTTTTTTATTTAAATATTTGCTGCAGTTTGTGTAATTACTGTGCTTAGCAAGAGACATGAAGCACTATTGAATTTTCCAATCTATTTCTTTTGAAGAGTAAAACACTTTTGCCTCCCCCTTAAGAAGCCTCCAGAGGAAGGTAGTAATAAACGTTGTAAAAAAAATAAGGAAATAAAAAGAAGAGTATGCAAATGTAAAAATGCAGCTGAGTTTTGAGCTTCCAGATTTTACATATTATTTGCACAAACAAGCCACTTCAAGGATCACTGCATCTCAGCTGACCTAGATTGCTCGTTTCCAAGCCCACTTGTTTGTAAAACGTGCACAGCAAACACAGCCCATATAAAAGCCTCCTCTCTGCCATAAGGACTTCTGCAACTGAGGAACAACAGAGATTGAAAATGTCTCCATTGCTTTCTCTTCCCTGCTGAAATCACAAATAGATGACAACAGTAATAAGATCAAACCTCCTGTTTAATTCAGAGCTTGATTAAGATGTAGATGAGTCTGTAGCAGCTTGTCCTTGTTCTGTCTATCACAATACGTAAGATTTTATCCTAGACTAAAGCTTTGGATCTCATGATAATTTCAGCTGAATGCGTATTCTCAATGTGGACATACGATTTGAGCTAATGAGTATGACAAGGACATGGCAGCTATGGATCAGCCATCTAGTTGTTCAGCTTGAAATATTGACTTTTATGACACCTTTTTCCCTGCACTGCTAATGCTAAGTACTGGTGACACTTGCCCTCATTTTGCTGATTCTCTCTGTTCATGGATCTGACACATCTTGGGAGAAAAACTGTCAGCACAGAAGCAGGGAGCAGCCTGAAAAGCAGCACAGCAGCCACACATCCCAGCTGAAAAAGAGCAAGAGGTCAGCCTGCTTCCACACCTTCATGGGGCTTCTCAGCCACATCTGTACAGAGGCTGCTGAATTCTTGCTAGTGCACTGATTTCAAATGTATTTCAGAGATCCTTTGTACTTGGGCAAGTGAATGCACAAAATCAATCAGAAGCTTCTCTTACACGGGCTGTTCTCTAGCTCTGCTGAAATTCTTTCATTCTACTGGGAGCAGATTTAGGCACGCAGGTTAAAAAGTTCAAGAGTGTCCAAATGGATTAAGCATCTACATCCCAGATACTTGCTATGAGGATTGAGGGTCTTGTGTCTCCCTTGAAGGAGCCTGACTGCTATCTCACAAGAGGGGCAGATCAGCCATTTCATGCCATAAGACTTAATTCATCATAATTTACAGAACTGATTGGGGGTTACCTTTACATGCTGTGCCGAAAATCACATTGCACTTTGGTAGCATGCAGGAACAGCAGAAGCACAAGTTGGAAGAAGAACTATGCAGGCAGCCTAAGGGAAGGCAGGAACAGCACTATTGCCTTTTCACACTGACTACCAGTGTCCCATCTGGCAGCACTTGCTTGGTCACCATAGAAAGGTCTAATGACAAAGAAAATACATCAGAGAGAGACATAGAAGAAACCCCGCAGCCTAAAACTTTCAGTTATCCTGGCAAAACCCTGGGTGCATAGTGACAGGAGCCTGTTTTTTTCAGTTCATGCTGTTTCTAGCCAAGTTTCAAAAGTGCTGATGAAAAAAGTTCAGCTGAATTACACAGCTTCTACAGGAAAGGGCTCCATGAAGGTTGTGCTTTGCTGAAAAAATGCCTTTCAGAACTTAATTCCCCATGCATCCTGGCCTGGAGCACATCCAGGGATGGGGCATCCACTATTTCTCTGTGCCAGAGCCTCGCTGCTCTTGTCATGAAAAGATTCTTCCTAATATCTAAATCTACTGCCTTTTACTTTAGAACTCCATGTCCTAAAGGGTCAGAGAGATGCCTTCTTCTGAGTCTAGCTAACTGGGCTGAAACTTGTGCTCAAATAGTTCAGTCAAAGTGTTGTAGAAGAACTTATTAATCACTCCAAACCAGGTGTGCCCTGGTCTTGCCCCTCACTAGAGGGGATCAGACCTGGCTCAGACGGTGGCTTTCCTGCAGTGGGAGAGCCTGGAAGTTGTCATATTTAGGATGTGGGTGACAACAGCAGAGTCCAGTGCTACAGATATCTTTTTAAGAGGGTGTTTGTCTCTGTCTTGATCTTCTCTGCCAAGTAATCTGCAGATTTTCTGTATCTTATGCTTGTGATACATATAATGGCACATAATGTTCATAACTGCAGTGGGCAGATGAAACTAGATGGCTTAAGGGTTCCCACTGTGAACTGTAGGGATGCAGTTTAGCATCTGAACAACAAAAGCGAAGTACACACCTGTGATATGTTTTTAAAAAAGATACTATGCATTATTGAATTGTTGGTGCATTTTATCTGAATATCCAAAACTCCGTATGTCAATCTTTAAAAGAATTATAAAGGCAGAATAGCTCAATCCTGCATCTTTCCTGATTCTTATCACCAAATACAGGCCAGATCTTCAAGAAACTTCAGTATAAGGCCACATTCACTGATTCTTTTATTAAAATCTATGCTAAAGCCTAAAGCTGGAACTTTGAGATGCATTTTATTTTCTTTCTTTTTTTCTCTTTTTGAGAAATCATTGAAACTGAATGGGCATATGCGAAATAGTTACTTAGGTTACATTTTTCAACTGTTTGAACATCTGAAGAAGTGCAGATTCAATACTTCCTAATAGCAAATTAAATTGGAATCAAAGCGAAGGAGTTGATGTAGGGCATGTGGTGATGGTGCAACACTTCACAGCAAAACAAGAATTCTCTCACAGGATGTGAAAAGCAGGGAAGAGAGATAGGGATCGGACAGAATGAGGTACAGAGATCTGAGGAACAGACCTTGCTGTTTGTTTTGCTGCCACCCATTGTATGTGATAAAAAGAGATAGAAAATGATATTAGATGAAAGTTCCCCTCTTCTCCTCCCCCATTTTCTCTTCCCTGGGAAAAAATACATGGGTGTCCATCTCTTAGCAGTAACAATTCACCTAGCCCTACAGGGCTCTGAAATATGAAAGAATATGGTGTGTCTTTACTATACATATTTATCACCCACTCAGATCTCCTGGAGATATTATCAGATGATAACTGAAAAAGCATCAGTGAAAGAAGACATTTTAAAAGCCCTATGTTCTCCTCTCTCTTGTATTTACTACCCCTCTGAATGGTTTGTGATCGCTCCTTCATCTCCTATTACTTGCAAATGCCCAACTGTTTGTGCTGTATGCTCTTTCCATGCATTTCTGCTGAAGTAGAAGTCAAAATCATTTCTGTAGGTGTGTTTTCTCCACTCCTTTCATGAGTCCCCAGAAAAGAAGCTTCTTCCCCACTCTTGCAGGTTGGATTCATAACCACAGAGTTAAACTTGATCAACACAGTGCCTTTGTGTAGTCCTTGTTATATGTCCTGGAAAAGATCAAATAAAATTAAAGATTTGTATCTCCAGTTAAGTTGTTCAGGTCGTTCTCACACTACTCAACAGTATTCTGACTGCTTGATCAGTCATCAGAATTCTTTCTTTTTCGTTCTTTGGGACTTTGTGATGTTTTTGAATAGAAAGTGCCTCCTAAACACACAATAGCTTGATTGGTGTTCAATGTAAAATTGCACATGGACAAAAACGGCCAGAGAGCTACAGCTAGAACCTTGACCTTCTATTAAGGTGCCATCCTCAGTGCAGGTGTGTGTCTATTCTTTGAAAGAATATACTGAGCACATGACTATTGAATCCGTTGCTTTGACATCCAGGATAGCACCACTGGAAGCTCCTTTTATTTTGCTTCTAGTTTTACAAATGCTTTTGCATTAATGTCCTGTTTCATTTCTGATTTTCTTTGCTAAGCATAAATTTAACTTGAATGTGAGTATAAAAGCATCATGTATGATTACATTTTCTCTGGAAGTAAGTGGTATTTATTTTTCTTTATCATTCAAATAAGTGCTTAGACTAAGATGATGAAGAAATCTATTTTCTACTGCGGGAATTTGTTTTTTTCAGCAGTGAAGGTGTATGGAGGTGTTCAAGAGACGTTTGGATGTTGTGTTGAGGGATATGATTTAGCTGGGGAGTATTGGTGATGGTTGGACTGGATGATCTTTTAGGTCTTTTCCAACCTTGATAATTCTGTGATTCTGTGATTCTGTGAAACTGACTTGCACTGTTGAACTAATGAGCTATCAGTCAAGTCACTCTTGCTCTGAACCTCTTAATGTAGGTAATTCTGAATAGCTTATGGTATTAAAGAGCAGATCCTCCCCTTAAACTGAAGTGTGCAAGTTGTAGGAGAATACAAACCTGCTCACTAATATCCTTCCACATAAAGCTGAACACTTGTTTAGACTTGTGAAATTCCATCATACAATTAATTGCATCATTTAAATAAAAAACAATAAAGCAAACTAAGTAGTTCATGGGAAGCATGAGTATCATAGATGTGGTGAGGGTGAATCAGCGTCCCTGAAGTCCTGTCCCTCTCTGCTCTTTGCAGATGATTATATCAAACAAACAGCTAGTCTTAGATGGCAAACGGGATGCACTGCCTCTTTTTTTTTGGCTAGATAGAGAAAAACTAGGTCACTGTCATAAGCTTCTGCTGAATTGTTCACATTTAAGAACAAATTGGTTCACAGCCATTAAATCTACTGAATACCTTTAGCACTCTGGCCTCTTTTTCTGGATAGATCTTCTGTGTTTTACTGTTGTTGTGTCCATGCTTTAGCTTCCCTCTGCACAGATTTCTAGCACAAATTGCTTGGAAAAAAAAAAAAAACGACAACAAAAAACTATGATGGGTTACGGAGTTTTTGGGTAACACAACTGCAAAATGATCACAGAATCACAGAATCACAGAATCACAGAATGACCCGGGTTGGAAGGGACCTCAAGGATCATGTAGTTCCAACCCCCCTGCCTAGCAGGGCCACCAAACATACACCTTTACTAGATCAGGTTGCCCAGAGCCCTGTCCAACCTGGTCTTGAACACCTCCAAGGACGGGGCATCCACAACCTCCCTGGGCAGCCTATTCCAGGACCCAACCACTCTCCTAGTAAAGAACTTCCCCCTAACATCCAACCTAAATCTTCCCTCTTTTAACTTAAAACCATTTCCCCTAGTCCTGCTATTATCAGCCCTTTTGAAGAGTTTACACCCCTCCTGGGAGTAAGTTCCCTTCAGGTATTGAAAGGCTGCAATGAGGTCACCCCGCAACCTTCTCTTCTCCAGGCTGAACAAACCCAACTCTCTCAGCCTGTCCTCATAGGGGAGGTGCTCCAGCCCCCTGATCATCTTCGTGGCCCTCCTCTGGACCCTTTCCAAAATCTCCATGTCTTTTTTGTGCTGAGGGCTCCACACCTGGACACAGTACTCCAGATGGGGCCTCACAAGAGCAGAGTAGAGAGGGACAATCACCTCCCTATCCCTGCTGACCACCCCTCTCCTGATGGAGCCCAGGATCCCATTTGCTTTCCGGGCTGCCAGAGCGCACTGCTGGCTCATGTTAAGTTTCTCATCTATCAGGACCCCTAGATCTTTCTCTGCCGAGCTGCTCTCAAGGACAACTCCTCCCAGCCTGTACAGGTGCCTGGGGTTCTTCCGGCCCAAGTGCAAAACCTTGCACTTTGCCGTGTTGAACCTCATTAGGTTCACCCGAGCCCAGCTTTCCAGCCTGTCAAGGTCCCTCTGAATGGCATCTGTTCCCTCCGCCGTATCGACTGCACCACTCAGCTTGGTGTCATCAGCAAACTTGCTGAGGGTGCACATGATGTAAAGACATAGCCTGCTGACCTGTGAGCAGCAGCTAGAGATCTCTGTGAGTAACAGAAAACAGGACACTGGTACAGTGCCACAAGGCTGTGCCGTGTTTAGGACTGCTACAGGACTCAGTTTTAACTAAAGCTGGAGGTCTTTGAAAACTTTTGGCAATGGTAAAAGTCCCTTGAATGAAAACTTAGAGCAAAACCAAAAGGTATTAAAATGACTTGAGGAACAGAAAAAGGAAGAAAGAGAAGAGAATAATTCATATTCTGACAGGTTTTCCACTGGACTATTTCTCTCTGTACCCCTATGGAAGAAAAAAATGTACTTCAGCCTCATTGTTACTTACATACCCAGTTCTAGGGTAACAGCTTGATCCTGGTGAAGTTTATCCGGAGACAAACCATTCAGGTACAGAGGAAAATACATTCTAAAGCAACACCTGTGGAATTTTAATTTCATACCATTGCTGTGTGAAGGATACTACTCCTTTGAGCATATTTTGCTTCATTTAAAAAAAAAAAAAAAAAAAGGAAAAGAAAAAAGAAAAAGAAAAAAGAAGCAGGTCAACTAGGCAAAGAATCAGAGAAGGAGACAGAAAAGTTTATAAAATAACATTACATTCTCCATAAATTGGAAACAAAACAAATCTCACTCTTAACTGCTGCTAAAATCCCTTCTATTTTTCTGCTATTGCTATTGAATAATGTTATAAACATAATGTGGTAGGCAGTTTAGAATAAAGCTGGCGGACTTAAAATGTTATAAGCGAGAGTTTGCACAGTCAGACCAAAGACTCAGAGCCAACCTGACAACATGTCAGATCCCAATTTATCTCCCTTCTTGTCTTGCTTTTTAGGATAACTACATCAGTTTGGACAATTCAGTACCTCAGGCTGTGCACAGCATGCATCTCTCTGAGAACCAAGAATAGAATTGGGATTCTTTATGATCAGCTCCTGCTGTGTACTAACAAGCAGCTATGTAATGTATTGGGAAGGTGTGTTTATGTCAAGATCCTTCCCCAGCTGGATATAAAAAAAAGAAATGAGCACCAAGACAAAATCATAACAGATATCAGCAGCAGTGACAGAATAGTTTGTTAAGTGTGTGGGATACATGATATATTTCATCCTAGAAAAGAGGAGGCTGAGGGACCCCCTCAGGCAGGGATCTTCGCTCCTTGATGGAAGAGGTGGGAACCTTCCTGTTCTCTCTGCCATTAATTGTCATGATTTTGCATTAGAATTCCACTTGCTTTGAATATCCTGCAAATAAATTCTCTGCAGTAAGCTTGCTTCTAAAAGCATCACATAAAATGCAGAACAGAAAAGGTCAGTACATATTTAGCATGGTTACGCAGTTATTTGACTTACCTCTGGGAACCAAAGGGAAGTTGTAGTGTATAGCAGTGGGAAAAGTTTGTTAGTGTTCATGGTTTGGTTACAACTACACATTTTGAAAGAAACCATACTACTTATTTCTTAAGCATTATTTAGTTAACCTATAATATGTGTAATTTCTCCATCAGTCCAGCAAAATGTATTTTACTTGATATACAGAGGAGGTGTCTGGAATACATTTAGTCCTAGAAAGAAAGCCATGGATTATTTTTCACTGAACAGCTTTTATCACAAACACTGTGAATGTTATAGAAGTATCTAACCCCTAATTCTCCTTGACGAGAGACATATTGGCTCCCTGGAACACCATTATTTTCTTATACCTCTATAAAGGAAAAGGCAAAAAACATACAGAAAAACCTGTACCTCTACCAGAGCAGAAATGTTTCTGCTGAATTTCAAGCCATTTCCTAGCATCCAAGAAACTGAAAGCATGCTTCACAACTCTGATATCCCCGTGACCTTGGTGGACTATAAAGACTTGAATGTCAGACTTTCAGCTGTGCAATGTAAAAGCAAGCTGTTCAACAAACCTTATGAGTCAGTGACTCTGAACAGTGGTTCAAGAAACCAGACTTACCCTTCTCCTATTGAATGATTTATCAGAGTGGTAGAAAATATTGAGCTACTGCATACGAAATGCCAGAGGACACTGGACCCAGGAGAGATACATACATAATTCATGACACTGATCAACAATATTCATAGGCAGCAGTAACTACTTACTTTTCCCACTTTTTTGAGTAGACATACAATTTATAAAAGGCAGTTGCACACTCACTCATCTTTATTCACAAATTCTGAATTTCTCAAACACATCAGAAAAAAGCATATGTGCAAAGGTGTGCTATGTTTGTATCAGTTTCCAAGATTGCATATAACCTAACCTATGGGGTATAGATGGAAGACAGGAAAAAATTGGAGAAATCTGGCAGTTCACTCAGGCATTCTAAACCTGTAAAACCCACTGCCTAACATTATAAAGTAAAGGCAGATTTGTTTCTGCTCTTCAGCTGCCAGGTTTGCAATACAAAAACAAAATCCGTAACAGTGTCACTTAAAACAAGAAGCAAGTTCTAAATGACTGAGTGGTTTATTTCATGTAAGGACACCCAACATTAGTGCTAGCGAAGGTCATCGATTTTACTCACCTTTTTTTTTTTCAGAATGGAGACATATGCCAAATTCAGGAGAATAGGTAAGAATATGTTAGATTTGAAGTTCTTCTGTTGTTAATTTTCCTCTTGTTATCTGTAAAGGGTAAGCTGGTTACCATTGTAATACTTACCTCTGGGTTCATGCACATGAACTTTGCCCATAAGTTAAAGTGAAATACCTTCCACCTGAAAGAATAATGCACGTACACGGAATTAGTGTACATCAGCTGACATCAGGTAAATACAGTCACTTGACTATGTGAGAGTATGTAATAGGTGTAAACAAAGCCATGTATTTCCATCATAGATACTCTGGGATGCCTTATCTGACTTGCAGAAAGGTTATGTCTTTTCTATGTCCTGTGCCACATTAGGCAGCCTTGTACTGTTGGACATCTGGAGATATCTGAGAAACTATTAGACATCTAGGCCTGGGTACCTAAATTACTCCCCACTTTTTCTACTCCCCCATTTTTCTATTTGCATTAATTCCATGGTTATACCATAACAGTTGCACCTGAAGGGCATGAGGTACTGAAATACTGGATTCATGAAGAAAACGATGTGCCTTGAATCATGTTATGTGCAGCTCTTAGAGTACTATTCTGCACTTAGAAAAAAATCTCAACAATCATTTAAAAAAAAAAAAAAAGACTAATGTTAAAGCTTCAATAATTCATCAAAATCCATTTTAATAAATAATAAACCATACAGCTAAACACCTAATCACCCAGCTCCTGATTTTTGTGACTCACTGTTTATTACTTTCTCAATAAATTCATTTGCGTGACTTACCAAGCTAAATGCTTAAGAATAAAAAGGTTAATTGAAGGTTGGAGTAGGATACATTATTGAGTAGTTGACATATTGCCTTGATGTTATGAATAATCTAGAAGTAGTTCAATAGAGTCGTAGCCACTTTTCCCGAGTCTGAACTTGACCTGAAGTCTTTCTTCCAGAAGCGTTGTCACTTCTTTATGTCTAACAGGGTTTGAGTAATTTTTTTTTTCCCCCTTCTTAAGAATATGAATTATTAATGGCATGAAGAATACATTCAGGGAAGAAAAAGCCAGGGCATATCACAGCTTCACAAACCTGTAAGATTTTGAAAAAAAAGAGAACAAAAAAAGTTAAACATCCATACCTGAGGTTGCTCGTTTGCATGCCAAAAAAAAAAAAGGATAGTGAAGGAACTACAAAGAAGCTTTGAAATGAGAGAATTATTAGAACAAGAGGAATTTTGAATTAATCAGGACAAGCTTGTATAAGCAGATTCAAGATGCCAGAGGGTTTGGAAACTTTTTTTTTTGTAAACCACTTCCTATCACAGACATTCTTTGTGAAAGGATGGGGAGGTGAGCTTACGGGAGCAAGTGGGGAAGAGGCAGTCCCATCTCTGAGGTACTCTGAATTAATGCATAAGCCAGGCAGGAGCTGAGTGTGTGGAAACAGAACTACATAAAATATATATATATATGTATATATATATATATTTCAGCTACTGTGGTAATGATGAGGGGCAGATTCTCACCAGGTGTTATTTCTCAGAGGTCCAACAGTAATGCAAATTGAACCAGCTGAGGATTTATCCCTCTAGTTTGTGCTATACCTCCTCCTCACTCAGCTTCATCTCCTTTCATTTTTATGATAAACAGGACTTGAACTCTGTTGAGCCTCACATTTCTGCATCTCATTGATGACTCATTAAGATTTTATCATTCTAGTGACATGTTATTGAACCCAGTTTCCTTAGGGGGCTGGTCTGGTGATTACAGTAGTAACCAGTGACTGCTTAATCACCCACTTCATTATATTCATATTAATAATAAATACCAGGAGGTAGACAGTTATAATTACATTGCTAGTTTAGGAGACCATAAAAGTTAGCAATACTGAAATACAAATTCAGTCTGAAGTATCGTATGGATAGATGTGACTTGGAAGGTGCAGAGAAGGGTAAGAGAACATAAACATTGTTTTTTGAAAGAGAGTTATTGTCTCAGCAACCATAATGCTGTTTAATTAAGCAGAAGAAAAATACTTCCTCAAGCAATGAGCAGCTTAGAAGAGATGAAGAAATTAGATATTCTCATGTCTGGCTGAGAAACATCTTCCATCAGGGAAAGAGTCCTCAAGGAGTCCTCCGTAGCAGCCTTGCAGTGATGCTTTTCGAGGTCAGAGGTCATATGTCCACATATTTTCTATGTCCATAGCATCCACGGGGTATGGCCTACATTCCTGGGTTGAACTCTAACATCTTGCATCAGGAGGGACTCTTGTCATTCTGTAAGTCTCACAACACAGCAGTTCCCCAGACAGCTCCTTTGGAGTCTAATGAACTCTGGCAATCATACTGAAGGCTGATGCACTATGATCCACCAAGAAGTGGCAAAATTGCTGAGATGGACATATGATGAAGTAAGACAAAGATGGGAGACAGAGTTTTGCTAGTTTACCATATTTGCCTATTATAAGATTAGATGAACTGCTATTCAGTGGCACTTGCTTGTCACAGAAGCATACAGTGACTCACTTCTGGAAATGTAAGTTAAAGCTGATATTAAGTGGAGCCTTCTGAGGGAACATATTAGAGAAGGGAGTCATAAATAGCAAGAGTATTTCTCCCAAGGCAAGATAATTCTTCCATGCCTGAGGAAAACTGCAGGTTTCCAGCCACATATGATTATTCAGAAAATCCAGAAAAAATATCTGTCCATTCCCCATTAATTTTAAACTGAGCTTTGACAGTTTTTTTTCCTTTATTTTGTTTTGAACAGACCAAGTTTTGTTGCAGAGATTTATTTTCACATAACTGAAAATGTTTTCTGCACAGTGCAGCTCAAGTAGATGTCAGAAGTAAATTGAAGGCAGAGTTGCATCCTGAATAGTACTGAGAAAAATCCAGCCTGTATTCACAAGGTGAATACTCAGCATTTCTCATCCCATAACTTCCAAGCTATTCATCACTCCACTTAATTCATTACCTAGAGCTGCACATATTTATGAATCATGTTAAAATTCAGACAGCTCTAACAAGCAGAAACTGGAAATGTTAGTTCAGGTTTCTTCAGATAGGGAATTTACTGCTCTCAACTGCTAGCTATTTTGTAAAACAAGAGGTTCATGATTGTGCCAAGTCTTGTAGTCAGTGGATTGAGTAATCTATGAGTTTGGCCTGTAAGGAATGAATCCACTTAAGCTAACAATTACTGTCAATAATTTAGTGTTCAGTTGTCTGAAGTGTCCCTGGGATTTCACTGCTGAATGTTGAGGTGCTAGGCTAGTTTGACACCAGCAGGGTTGTAGAAGAGTCTTGGCAATGCCAGCAGTCCCTAAATTGTTAGGTCTCACAAGGCATCTTATTACTCAATTCTCTCTACCAAGATATCCTTCCAAGTGTGTGCATCCAGGGGGAATCTGACTGCACAGTTTCTGGCTGGTGTGATAGCTCAGTTTATATGGTTTGCCAGGGTTATATTTTTCCCAAGGAAGAAACAGTCTATTCAACTTTTAAACTCCAGTAGATTCCTTTAAAGTAAGAGAACTTCATGGGAGGGAGAGATGTAGGCTCAGACTGAATAAAGACAATATCCAGGAAAAATAGACTAATAATTTCTGGAAGAAGGTAATATATATCTACTCCTTGAAAGACTTAGCATTAAAACTGAAAACCATTGAAGAGTTTGAGGAAATCAAGATTGGGAACTAAAGAGATGTTTTTATTTTTGTGCAGTCCTTAAGGAGGGGAAAGTACAAGAGATGGTTTTGAGTGCTTTTATTTATTTGTGTAACTCCTGCTTATGTGAAGAAAAGAATGACCAGCCCATTATCTAACAAAGAGGTATAGGATATGAGCACTGAAACACAATCTTTGATCCTTATTACAATGGAATTGGCACCACTATACATATTGACTATATGAAGGATAAAAGCACCTCCACCTATAATCTAGAAATTTTAAATTTACATTACATATATAATAATAGATACAAACTTTGCTAATATGCATTTCAATTAAATATACATTCCTGTCTCACTTCTACTTCTCCCTCTTCTGCTTAGGCAGATAGGTAGCCTTTAGCAGGTAACATAATGCTGGCTTCACAAACTGAATTACAATTAGATAAAGCTCTCAATTTAGATTCTCTATTCTTCTGAGTTATTGAAAGGAAGACATAAAACCCCTACAGTCTTAGCTTCCGAGGCTTCCCACACATTACATGGACAACAGTATATCGTATAGCCACAGTGAAATGCACATAATTGATTGGACTCTTCACTAGAGATACAAATAGTACATCGGCTGTTGAGCAATTCCACTGCCAATTGTGACAGAGATTCCATAAACATTCCTCACAGTTTTCCCTCACTTTCATCAGTGTTTTAGACTGAACGGAAGAAAACGTTAGAAATAGGTAATTATAAACTGAAAAAGCAGACAGGTGACATCAGATTGAACAAGTAGAAAGTACAGGGAACTTTGTAGCCCTCAACCAAACTTTCGAATGGAGAGATACTGGCAAATAGATTTCAAAGAGCAAAGATATAAAATCATAGAACTATAAGATGGTTAGGAGTCTAAGGGACCTTAAAACCTACCCAGCCCCAACCCCTGCCATGGACTGGTTGCCCCCCACCACCTCAGGCTGCCCACGGCCCATCCAACCTGGCCCTGAGCACCTCCAGGGATGGGGCACCACAGCTCTCTCTGGGCAGGTGTTCCAGGGCTTCACTGCCCTCTGAGTGAAAAATATACATCTCAAATCTAATCTAAATATTTTCTCATTTATTTTAAAACCATTGCCCAGTGTCCTGTTACTCTCTGTCTGTGTAAAAATTTGCTCTCCCTCCTGGTTATAGTCTCTTTTTAATTACTGGAAGGATGTTCTCAGATCTTCCTGGAGCCTTTTCTTCTCCAGATTGGCATTTCCTCCTGCTGTCCCATCAGCTGCACCACACAGCCTAGTGTCAGCAAATTTAGCTCAGAAGGCACTCAGTCTGACTATGCAGATCATCTGTCTCAGATCGTCACTATCCGTAGCACTGGTCCCTAGACAGACCTGTGAGGGACACCGATCATCACTGTCCTGCACCTGGACATAGGACTGCTGTCCACAACTCTCTGGCTGTGACCATGCAGCCAATTCCTTATCTAATTCAATAGATCACTCTTCAAATCCATATCTTTCCAATTTAGAGATAAGAATATGATGTGGAAAGGACAAAAAGAGAGAATATTTCATGAACTGTTATTTTGAATAGGCAGAATAAAATTGATCCTAATGTCAATAAAGGTTAAATTTTACCTTACACTCATCAAACTTCTTTCTGATAGCGTCTACTTTTTTTTTTTCTTTCTTTTTCAGATCTTTGAATTTTTCTGTTATCTATCCTCAGTGCATCTGCCACAGAGAAACTCAAAATAGGAACTTGAGGCAAAATTATAACATTATAAAATGATTGATACTACTGCTAGAATGAGAGGCCTAAGGATCTCTGAAATATTATATGCTCTGTTTGCTTTGACAAGATTACTTAAGGAATCTAATTATTCTGGTACAAAATATTCTGCATTCAACTGATTAAAAAGATCATCTTGTAGGATATCATTTCATATTAAAACTCTTAGACAACACATAATCACAGGAAGTCCCAAATCAAGCAGACTTGTGCCACTCCAGGTTGGTACATTTATTTTATACTTTCAAATGATCTCGTAACCCCTAGAAAGTCCAGGCTGCCTGTTTGGAACCAGACAGATCTTTGGGCACTGAGTTGTCAGTGCATAACAGAAGAATCACTCAGGTGAAACCCCATGCACAACTGTGGCAGATAAACCTCTTTGCACTGCAGAAATGAGGATCAGCTAGAAACCATTTGGTGATCAGATTTCAAGTTGTCATTATACAATTAGTTCAGGCTTCAAGTGAATCTCCCCTCATGTTTGCAGAAGCTGTAATTATTGCTGTTAGAGCAGTGAAGAACCAGAGAAGCTTTAGTGGTGAGTGACAGTATCCTACACATACAGATTTCCCCTACTGTCAAATCCAAATCTGCTCTTTTAGTGTCATCTGTGCACTCATCCCCGCTAAACAGAAATTTCTTTGCAGTTTACCAAGTTCTTTTACTGTTTTTCTCCTGTAGTAGGGAATGAAGGCAAAGTGCTCATAATTTACTGCACATGCAGAACTAAATTTTTTAGTTAATTGCAGAATACACTGAGAATTTCAGAGCCTAATGTTACAGGATAGTGAGTTACCAACTCCAGCTCCAGAAGTCTTAGAAAGGCTGAAAAGTACTTCTCACCAAATTCCAAAGATTTTTTGGATACCTTTCAATATCCTTTGAAGTACCAGAGTAAAGAGAGTTCACTTTTGAATTCCGTGTTGCTAATACTCATTCTGAACAACTTACATTTTCAAACTGTGAAATTCTTCCTTGGGAGGGCAAACCCCAGTGTTGCAGTATGAGCCTACAGACTCTTGGTCTGCTTAAAAAACATCTATGGAGTGACAAGAAGCGTAGAACCGTTAGTAGTGAGTAAGGAAAGAAAATTCTACCATGTACATTCTAGAGGCATCAATTTGACACTGTTGCTTCACTTGGTATGGCACAAATTCTTTGAAAGCGCTACCATCTGCTCCCCAGCTAGCATTCTGGATGTGAAATCCTCACTACAGACCAGTATGAGTATAATTGCCCTTAACCTTTGAAAAGAGAGCCCTTCCGTATAGCTGTGTTTCAGTTGCATCAGTTTAAGATACTGCATTCTGTTCTACTGCAGTTCCATTGCCATCCATAATTTGACAGCTGATTAAGCCAATCTAATAGATGGCTGCCTTTGAAAACAGCAGTTTCACTCTTCCTGCATCCTTTGACTTGTCACTCCTGAAAAACTTACCAGTTTTCTGGCAGTACAGTTCCCTGAGCAGACTTATTTCTGGACTATTAGGAAAGCATCACTCATGGTGCAGAGGTGTCAGAACAGCCCATTTGGCTGTTCAACAGCCTTTCATTAGCCCCATTTGTGTCACTAAACATCATTCACAGAGGACAATAATTCTGCTGCATGGGAGCAACAGCAGTGAAGACTTATTTTCTAGATAAACTTCATTCTGTGCCTTCGCAGCAACCATGACCTACATTCTGGTTTCCCTCACATTTGCTTTCTTCCCTGTTTTCTGTATAAATCTTTCATCCATTTTCTTTACCAGAGAGACAACACACACTTCCACCTCTATCATATTAATGAGAGATAGAGAGGAGTTAGCTGTCAGAGCTGGATCCTTCATTTTCAAATCTTGTTTATTTAAATACTTTAACAAACGTATTTCTGACTTTTTACATTTTTTTCTTTGACAAATTATTTGCAAATATCTCCGGCTAGATTAAGGTGAAATGATACATGGAGATCCACACACAATCAGCAATTTTAATGAGAAAATATGTACTATAATTAACACCATCATAACTATTGTGAAATACTTTTTCCCTGCAACAAAATTAGTGGAAGCCTGCCACCTAACATCAGCAACTGCAATCATCTGTTCCAAGTTTCCCCGTAATATTTAATTTTTATGACCAGCAAACAACACAGCAATTTACATCAGTCTCTTCTGTTACCAACTGGAGACTGAAGACTGTACTAAGATAAATATTTCTGATCAGTAGTTGATATAAAGTAGGGTTAAATATGCTAATATACGACAAGGATTCTGTCCATTTTCCAGTGACTTTTCTAAATGATGTGGTATTTCCACGCTCAGTACAATGATGGATTTAAAAGGAGCTAGACCAGAATAAATCTCTGATGTGAATCTGATATGTTAAAACTTCCAGTAAATTTGATTTACACCAGACATTATCTTTTTGCAAGTCCCATTTTAATCAGGTGCTATATATATGTATTGGAGATTGGCGCTGGTTTATAATTAAACAGCAAGATAATAATAAAATATAATAATAATAATAATAATAATAATAATAATAATAATAATAATAATAATAATAATAAATAATAACCAACCAACAAACCCATAAAACTTGAGTCCATCAATGGTTAATCATTTTCCTTCATATTCCTTCAGTTATGGTTCTCAAAGGGTTTTGCAGATGTAATTTCCTTCCTCTTTGTTTGTGTATTTGTATGGATGCTCACAACCCATTATAAATATACTGAATGTGACAACATGCTGATGATGTGTCCTTGTATATGTGTGTGCCGTAAAATTAATTTCAAGAAAAATTCAGCCACAGAAGTCTATGGTTACTCAAGAAACCTGGGATCATGCCAGATTGGGGCACCTAAACCTATTTAGTCCATCAGTTAATGCTTAGTGCAGGCATCCTCTAAATCTAGGATAATAAAACAGGATTTGGTTATCTTCTGTATAGCAGTTCAATCAATTTGCTGCAATTAATTGACTCAGATTATACAGTACAATTTGGAAAGGGCACCGTTCCCTCACACTTATGCCCTTGTTAGCCTTCCTTTCACATCTGTTGCATTAATTAACATCATTTTTTAAACACTGCAGAGTCAAACCCTACAAAAGAACAAATCTCTGGCACTGCCTTTATCCTTACACATCTGTATAAAACTTAACAACTGTGAGATTGTTCTGAGATCTGGTTTGGACTTACCTGACCAGAATTAGAAAGAGTAGGAATCTGTGTAATGGTTTCAGAGGGAAAAGGGGAATGGATACTCAAAGATCTTCACTGTGCTCCTTTTTGCAAGCATTACCATGAACATTTACTGACTTCTGAATATTCAAGACAGAAGCTACAGACACCAGCATATGCAAGCCTTCTTCAGGATGTAAACCAGCTCTTGCAGTGTCATCTATAGTACTGAATTTTCAAGGATATGTTGGTATAAAAAGCAGCAAAGATGATAGGTTTGAAAAGATTATTTGAAATTTTAAGTGTATTTTACTTTCAATAACAGAATTCTGCCCAAAGGAAGATGAAGTATAGTGATAGTTGCTAGTATAGTTACTTGCTACTGAAGTCTCCTAATCTCAGTGGAATAGGAGTTCACCTACATGCTAGGGGTGAAAGGGACACTTCAGCATCATACCGACTTCATCCATCTTAAGTGTCTCTTTTGACCTAGCTGTCTAGGCTCTCTGAAATCAGTGAGGGAGATAGGGATCTCCAGAGGCTGATTTGTCTAACAACAGGTGTTTATGAAAGGCTGGATTAATTATCTTCTCAATGAGCCTGTCTCTTTCCATTTACTCTATATAGTGAATAAAAATCTTCATATATGGTTTGGATCAAATAGATAAATTAATTAAGAAGAATCCCACTCTACAGAAATATAAGAAAAATCTACTCCTGCTCCTTTTCTTTTTTATCACTATCTATTTTATTTTTTTTGGTAGCGTATGGTAGGACTGTTCTCTATTGCTATATAAGAAAAAGAATTTTGAGATTTAATGTTTCATCTTCTTTCTGGTTGTTAATCAATCTTAACAGCTGCTGATTGCATTTTACAGCACAAAGTAAACAAAAGCAATCCTTTAATTGGTCTTTTCATGATGTGATATTTTATATACTATCAAATGTACTCAGAAAAATAATTATTACATTATAAGAGCTTGTTTCCTTTCAGTTTTCACAAGAGCATTCTGACTACCTCTAAATGACATCAAATTTTGTGCTGTTGCACACATATCTCTTTTTTGCTTTCCAAACTTTCTTGACTATTGCTGAAAATGAAAAAAAACAAGTACTGCTGAACATGGGATAAACAAGAGAGTCCGATTATATTTTTAAATTGTAATTGCAGTGATTATCTTACAGTCATGAAAATTTGGTAGAATTAACAACGGTTTCAAACTCTTTCTTGTCTTATGTAATATTATCTGCAGTGACTTTCATTCCTACTGGAAACTCAAGCACTATAAAAAGTTCTATTTCAGAAGTTTTCTACAACATTCCTGTTGAAAGTTTTTCTTGTCTCTGCATTAGTTTCTAGCAAACTGTATCATATCTTTAATAAACTTGAAATGTGACTTTTGAAATGTTGCTGTTCTGATCTGGAACTATTGTAATGTCTTAATCTGAAATTCTCCATGCACAGTCCAGATTTTTTTTAGTCTATATTTTCTCATACACTTAAATCACCAAGAACTATCTTATTCCCATGATGCCTGCAGCACACAGAAGATATCTGAAAATGTTAAAATGCAGCTGGTCATCAGTATGTTTTGTTTTGTTTTGTTTCTTTTTAAGATCTGTAGAGGAAGAATTTGAGAAGATAATAAGGATGAAGATATGACCAATGAATTGATTAATTAGGCCACTTTAGGGACAGTCAACTGTATAGACACACTCAACAAGTTTTCCTGCCTTATATCTCAGAAGAGAAATGTTTGGGACAAAGGCATAGCGACTCATTAAAAAAGTTTTAGAGTGGAAATAAGAAATGAATTTTGTGAGATTTGTGATTTTCAATCTTGATCTTGGTAAAAATAGATAAGAGAAGCTGCTGCCATGATAGATAGTGGAGCATTATGGTAGACAGCATACATACCTGAAGTGAAGCCCGAAGTAATATGTCAAGACTGCAGTCAGGCTCATGGAGTAGTTAGAGTAAGAAATATGTTAAGTTTCAGCAGAGATTTGAAGTGATTTCTATACTGTTGTGCAGAGCTTGTGCAACAAAATGAAGGAACTCATGCTAGTGGAGGTTTGGATTTTAAAGAGGGCAGAGATTTCCTTCCTTTTATTTGGATGGTTAATACTATGGAAGAGTGTCACTTGGATCATGATTCTTTTTTACTTTTTATTCTTTTTTTTTTCTTTGCCAGAAAGACCTCAGATGTTACTGCAATTGCTGTTTATTATTCCTGGAGGCAGCCAAGTGTTTCCCAGGAAATCACAAGAGAAATGCTCAGAGGAACAATTGCTTTGGGCATAACTTTGAAAGGGAATGAGAACATTATAATAAGAGTTTTAGTTTCTGGATTTCTTTGCAGGTGATCCAGCTACTATGACATACTGGAATGAACAAACAGTGCCTGAAATAAAGGTGCTTGCTTTTGAAACTAGTTAAGCAGTGAACTGGAAGACTAGTTTCTCAGAAGACAAAGGCATCTGACATTTTTCATGGTCAAAGCACTGTACTGTGTAGAATCTGCCCCTAATAAGAGGAATAAACCTTGTTGGAAGAGAGTTAGTTCCTAAATGTATGGTCAATCTATCAACAAAGATGCTAAAGAATAAGGAAGACACAAATAAAAAATGCAAAACAAGAAAAGAGTCGCAAACACAGAAGGATATCTCCTGGATATTAGAAAGCATGCAGGTAAGGAGTGAATTTCTGGGACATTATACACAAGACAGTCAAAAGATCCACATGACATGTAAGGTGTAAACGAAGGCAAATCAGTTGTAGAGAAAGGAAGCTCATGCACATTGATATTAAATGGGAAATCATCAGTTAGAAAGTGCTGGGGAAGAGGAGGAAGATGTGTTAGTTGATCTCAGGATGGTAATAAATCAGCAAACTTTTTCATACAAAGGAAAGATTCATCTGCAAGAAACTCCAGTACTGTCTCATCCTTTCATGTGCAGAGAAGAGTAATTCAAACTCAAAAAAATTAGAGGAGGTCCCTCAGAAGTGCTCAATAGATTAGGGTAAGGTAAGGGGAGGGTAAGAATTTTGCTCAAAGTCATAAAATGAAACTTCAAGAGAGAAATTTTCCTTAAAAATTTTCTGGAGAACGAACAGTACGAGAAGGAAGAGCTATACAGCCTGCAGAACAAAACTGGTGTGCAAATACATAGGTATAACTTGGATACAAGCAAATGCAGGCAGGTAATTACAACAGTTTACGTTCTGTAACAGCTTTTCAATAGTAGTAGCAATGGAGACAAACACATGGAGGAATTTCAAATCCAGCAATCTGGTTGTTTTAGCTGGGTTTTGGGAAGTGGTTATTCTCAATAGGAGTGTGCAGGACTGACTTGTTGACGTTAGACCATATTTTATCTCCTGTGCTCTTCATTGCTAAATGACTGCATCGATTATGCCACCATTTTGGGGAGCAGAGTCCGTTTTTAGAATGTGAAGCTTTTAGTTCACCACCTGTCCCAAATGTTTTGTATGTGGTTTTAAATGGGTAGAATTATACCTTTCTTCACCTAAGGAATGCAGAAAGGTTGTTCATTTTAAAAAAGCGGATTTGCTAGTACCAAGAGCATGCAAACTGTAATCTCCATTGCTAAGTAAACATAAAATTGAATGCCATAATCAAAGACATTCTAACAAGAATGAGAACAAAATCCAGGGTGCAAGTTAGAAATTAAATAGCTCATCAGTAATCTTTTTATTCTTTTGTGAAGATAAGTGCTTTCAGCAAACACAGACAATTGCCTGAACACACCTGAGGGATTATTTTGAAGTAAAGCATTCAGAGAGTCTTTGAAAAACTCAAAAAAATAAAACAACCCAACCTTCTAACCCAATTGTTAGATGTTCTTAGTGCTTTTAAAAACTACCAAATTGATTTAACTTCTTAAATAGTGCATTTATTTTGTACCAGTGTAATTACCAGCAGTTAAGTTATTAGTGCTATTTTTGGCTGCTGAGCTGATAGAAAATGTTAGTAAATCTAAACATTTGCTGTGTATTTTTACAGCTGGTAAGAGATATTGGACATGCTGGCATAAGTCATTTCAGGCAGCTCTGCTCTGTGATCACACATAGAGCCATTTTGAATATTTAACTAATTCATTTATCAAGTACTAAGTTCCCAGAAGAAACTGAACAATTGTCTAGGCTCCTCTCAGGGTGTCTTGTCATTTTGTTTTCTGTGCCAAATAAATTATTGCTCTCTTGTGATTATGAATTCATGAAAGCTCAGTGGAAACTTAATTATAATCTGTACTTAGGAGGCTAGTGTGTTACCTGTATATCTGATTTACAAATCACATATAACATTGATTCTGGAGAATAAAGCATTTTCATATGAAGAAGATATCACTGTATGCAGTAGTATCACTATATTTCTGCTGTCCTTCAGTGATGCTTTTTATTCAGGAAATATATAACACCTATGGACTTCCAGAGAAACACATTGCATTGCCTTTCCTTTATTATGAATCTATTTCATTCCTTGCCACAATTAATCTGCTTCTGCATAATGGCAGAACATCTACTCTTATTAATAAATCAGACTATTTCTTTGGTGCCAATAAATGAGATTTTGAAGAGTGGCACTGTCTGCTGAAAACTCACAGAGAACTGCATTGCCTTCCTGTATTTAAGGGGAGGTTATAAACAAGAGAGAAATCAATTTTTTACAAGATAGGTAGCGATAGGACAAGGGAAAATGGTTTTAAACTAATGGACAGGGTATTTAAATCTGATAATCAGGGGAAGTTTTCACAGACAGAGTGGTGAGGTGCCCAGAGAAACTGTGGTGTCCCACCCCTGGAGGTGCTCAAGGCAAGGCTGGACGGGGTCCTGGGCAGCCTGGTGTAGTGCCTGATCTAGTAGTGGTTGGCAGCCCAAGGGGTCGGAACTGGGTGACCTTTGAAGTCCCTTCCAACACAAGCCATTCTATGAATGTTTCTTTGTTGAGTACTCCCAGCAGTCACTATGGGGAACAAGCAGGTAGAGTAACAACGCTTTACTTTGGTATCTGTTGTTGTTTTTGCTGTAACATGCCATTATCACTGATTAGCACAGCCTGAAGGAGGCCAACCTGGCAAAGTCACTTCGCACCCCAATGTGCCTCACAAGGGCAGGCAGAGTGCAACAGAAGGGCAGGTGCATGCAGACCTTGCTCCAGGCAGGTGGGAGCAACCATTCCCCATCTAGGGCAGAGAGGCTGTCCTACCACAGAGCACAGAGGGGTTGAAAAGACCTACCAAGAGACCAGGATTGTTATCTCAGAGCCTGAGTGTATCAGGTGCATATGGATGCCTGCATCTGTGACTGATGACAGAACATGAGCAATAGGAGTGGGATTAAATTCCAGCTCTTTTCCCTGTTTCGCAGGAGGGTGCTGTTATCTACCTTATATAAACAGGACTAATTCTCTACTCCATCACACCAGTGCTATCAAAGTATAATGCTATTAAAATAGATGAAATTACTTTGGAATAAAATGGGTTTCATGCACTGGAGAATCAGATCCACAGGAATGAAAGGTTTTCTTTGTGGAAGGGACATGTTCTGAGGCATAACAGATTAGTAAATGCAATTGATGTTCTTTCTTGTCACATATTATAATAGGTTCTTATTATTTGTGCTATTTTTAAACAAGCACAGAATTAGACTTGTAATTTTTTCCAATAAACTGAGAATCTCAGTGTGCAGGATGTATTATAAGCCTTTAATCCTTTGCATTACAGCCTGGCATATGCCAGACACCATACAAAACTGTTAGAACAGCATATTGTGACTGCTTGGCATTGCTTTTTGTTCCACAAATTTATGCTTTGTCTGCTACAGATAAAAAAAAAAAAAAAAGTACTGTAGACTTCTACAGGCTATTAAAAGTGGATAGAGTGAAAAACAAAGTACTTCTAAAGGCTTCCTTCCACCTACCATATGTTGTTAGAAAATTGCTTACATATACAGGTAGCACATATTAGAACTCTGCAAAACTGCCAAATAAGCTTCAGGTAATTTTCGTGCACGCACATAAAAAGTGCCAGATTTTGAAAAAAAAAAAAGTAAATGTATCATACATGAATTTTTCATCTCATAAGCCAGTGGGACTGCCTGAGTCGCCTCTAGCAAATATTGTCTGGGAAAGAGAAAGCAAGCATGTGTTTTTGCAGAGTAAGGGCTACATGAACAAATGAAGGAACCACAGGGCAGAAAACGTGTTTCAATACAATATGTATGAAATTTGGTGGGCTCTGGCTGAGCTGCTGGAAAACATGTGTGCTGTAGATTAACTCATACCTGCGTTCAAATGACATCTTCAGAAGCACCAAAATATGATGCTTCAGTAAAAGCTGGTAAGTTTTAAGGTGCTAGTTTACTGAGAAGCTTGTGAGAATTAAACCTTATGCTAGCTAGGACACTGGCTTCCAAGCTCAGCAGGAAGATGAGAAAAACTTTTTAGAGAATGAAAAATGTAACATGATGGTTGATCTAATCTGTCTTTTCCTCTTTCTCTTTCTTGCTGTATTGCAAATGTTGGTTGTATTTCTCCCTTCCCCAAGATATCAACTGTTAATAATTCACTATGATGATTTTGGACATTTTATATTTAAAGTCTGCATACAATCTACTGATTAAATCACATTATTAATAGTTGGATGAATATCTTATTTAACAAATTACTTTCTTCTGCCACCACAAATTGTACTTTTTCAGCAAATGACTGAACATTTTAATAAGAATGAATGTAATTATTTTACAGTCTGTGCTCTTTACAGGCCAGTGTACTTCATTTTCTTGTAAGTCAGTGAGTGTTATTGGAAAGGAACATTTTAAAGTCGCAGTTTGTGACTATAATTGACAGAAAATGACCTTGCCTGGAAAATATGTAAATGTTGTGAGGGGTTCAGTTAAATTATTGAACCTAATAAGACATACTCTCAGTCTTTGCCACAAACCTCATAGTGATATTTTCTCTTGCTATTTTATCAACCAAGCCAGGATTAGAAAAAATATGATCGAATAAAATCCAATGAAACAAACTTATATGGGCAAAGAAGACCTGAGACAAGGCCAGCAAAGCAGACTTGATTCTTCCATGAGCATTGAATAGCATTCAGTGACCTCCATTTTGCAACTTTTTCTCAGCTTTGCTTTCAGATAACAACTTGGGCTGCTGTAAGCCCAGAATGCAGTCTTCTTCCACTACAACTGCAAAGAGTAGAAAGCAATTAAAGTTAATCTCACCTCACATCTACCATGTGGCTGTATATAAATAGGTAGCAGGACTCAGGTAGCATGTAATAAAACATTAGAATCATAGAATCATACAATCACCATGGTTGGAAAAGACTTACAAGATCATCCAGTCCAACCATCCACCTATCACCAGTAGTTCTTACTAAACCATGATTCTCAACACAACATCTAATTGTTCCTTGAACACAAGGTTACGTCAGAGTAACGACAGCTGACAGTTTAAGTGAAAATCACAAAGAAATCACTGAGATTTAAATGCTTGTGACTTAAGCCCTGGGAAATCTCTCCCACCTGTGTCCGCAAAGGCTTTTTTGAAAATAGAATTAATATTCCAAAGTCGGATATTTTGAAAGAAAAGCTCTGATCTGCTTTGATCACAGGACCAGGCAGGTATGATCACAAGCCATTCTATGTACTACTGTAGTGTCTCTTGAAAAATGGTTTAAAATAGAGAAAGTGTTTCAGTCCTACAAATCATACCAATAAGTTTATAAACCCATCAAACCACAGGGAAGAGAATTATTCTGTCTGTAAACACAGAAATATAGGGTACAGATGGAAGTAAGCACAGAAACTTTTATAGTTCCACAAGATTCTCTACTTCATCATAACTAAATCTAATTTTACTATGCCCTCATTTAGTTCCTCAACTAAATTATTTTTCTATATCTTCATTCTCTTTTTACTTCTTCCACGGCATATAATCAAAGAAGTATTTGCTAAGAAAGAGAGCTAATGTCAGAACCTAACAGACAGATGCACATTTAATTTAGAAATACATCGAGTCAGAGCCTCCACAAATGAAGCAGGGGTAGATTGTGGGTCACCCACATCTTGCTTCACTGTTGCAGGGACTTTAACAGGGCTGGGGAAGGAGATGGGTGTGAAAGGGGAACATCAGTATTTTCATTTTGAGTGGGAACTCTATCTTAATGAAACAGAAATGTTCCCATTAGGTAAGTACACATATTTGTTTATGTATGTGTATATATATGTATGAATGTTTACATAGAGCTGTAATTCTGTTACGTAGCACTATTTGCCTGAAGTGGAAGCAGGTGAACATCCTCAGGTCTGTTCTACCCACAATGCTAATCTCGTTCAGTAAAAAGAAAAAAAGAAAAAAAAATATTCTAGAGAAAGAAATAGTGATTTCAGGAAATAAAGTTTAGATAATTTGAAACCTGAAGGACAACGAAAACATGGGGAGAGAAGCTACTTAAGAACAGCAATCATACACAGCTGCTCAGTTCCAGCTCTCCATCTTCTCTCCTTCCCCCCACACAACTCAGGCAGACCTTAGTTTAATGTCCTAAAAATGACTGATTTATTTGATGTGTCCTTCTGACAAAGCATCACTGATCTCTGTTATTAAGAACAGATGAACTCTTGTGAAGGTGCTGATTCCATCACCTGTTGCAGGAGGTTATATTTTTATAACTCAGTATTTTTAACTCTGATACAGTTTTAGGTGCCTACTCCCTAGATAATTCACAGAATCAATGAACCATAGAATATCCTGAGTCTGAAGAAACCTACAAGGACCACTGAGTCCAACTCCTAGCTCCACACAAGACCACCCAAAATCCAAACCATACATCTGGGATCTTTGCTCAAATGCTTCTTGAACTCTGGCAGCTTGGGGTAGTGCCCACTGCCCTGGGGATTCTGCTCAGTCACATCTGCTGAATAATCTTTTACTAACACCCAACCTGACCCTCTCCTGACGTAGATTCAATCCATTAAGTCAATTTGCTTAAACAAGGTGCCTCACTCTTCATCAACTCGATTTCACCTCATGTTTCTCTGAAATTGTTCTTAGGTTATGACCTTATTGAGTAAGTTTCAATCAGGAGTGGATTTTTATGTCATCTTATAAAGCTGTGTAAATGAGTATTTGTAATGGGAAATGTGAAACATCTTTAATTGTAACTACGCTGCTAGGAGCTGAAATAGTAAAAGAACTTGCTCTGTTCCATTTTGCATTGTATAAGCTATTAGATTGAGGGGGGGAAGTACAGTTTAATTCCTCTCTCCCAGTACATTAAAGGTATATTTTTGGGGGGTTTGTTTTGCTGATGTAGTTTTACATTTCACCCTTTAGGATCCAATAAAAACAAAATAAAAAAGGAAAAGACAGAAGAAGGGAGAAATGAAACCACTGTAGAAAATAACCTCAGAGAATAAGATAACTTTGTTTATAATCTAATAAAATATTTTTCATGTGCATGGCGGGGTAGAAACTGCTCTGTAATACCAAGTAACTCAAAGCTGTTGTGTTGAGAGGAAATGAAAAAGTCAGCAAAGTGAGCAGCAGTTGTGCGAGGAGCCCAGCTTTATATAGCTGAGCTGTACTTGGTGACCACAAACCATAATCAACTGATAATTAGGAGATGAATGCACAGTAGCTACTAGGTTTGATCTTTAAATCAATAAAACTTTACTGGGAGACTCTGTGTTGACGTTTTATTAGTTTGTTTTTTTTTTTTTTCTTCTTTATTATTATTTTTTTTCAGCTGAGCGCCCTGGTGAGAACAGCAGTTTGTATCCTGCTCGGATCCAAGTCTGCCTAGCAACACTGATTCATCTGGGCAGTCCTAAAAGCCACAGATCACTTTCCCTGCCCTACAGAAGTTGTTTCACATTATCACACAGCGAATCACAGGGGTTGGAAGGGATTTCTAGGCATCAAAATCTCAAGAAGGGAACACTAGTCCACTTAAAAGTCATTTACTTCATTGGGTAGAGCTGAATTCATTTAGAAGATATAGTGATTTTTAGTGAAAAAGATGAAAAAAGCAGATGACAAAAGAAACACTGAAAATTTCAGCCTGTTTAATCATTTGTGGCACACGTAAGATTTTATACAAATATACAAAGAGCTTCCAGAGATGACTTCTGTAGTGGTGTACAGCTTAAACCAAAAGTCACTGATGGAAGGAACTGACACGTGGAAAATATATTTTGAATATATAATGAAGATGGTGGTTAATTAGAATGTTGGTGTTTCCTTTTTATCCCTGACCTGTAGTGCAGACATAATTATTTCCATAAAATAGCTCCATGAAGAGATGAGGGGAGATTTTTTTATTTGAATTGAAATTATCCTCAAAGAAAAGGTGAAAGCAGATTAATTCTTTGCCAAACAACTTAGCTATTCATCTCCTTCTACCCTTGTAAGAGTCTCAGAGGTGATGAACATCTACAGGTGAGGATACACACTACTGGTCATGTACTGAACAACCTAAATATAAAATCTTTATCCTTAGAGAACGAGAATATTCTTAGGGAAAAATAATAGGGACTAGAAGAATTACAGTTTGATTTTCAGTGTCTGGTTTTTATTTTATTTTTAGGTTTACTGTAGACAGCGGAGATTTAATCAGAAGAGTAAATAAAGCTCTGTGACAGTTACAAACTTGCATCTCTTTCAGCAGTTCTGTTAGTCACTGAAATGATTGCTAATAAAATTAAGCTCAGCTGCTCTCCCAGTATTTACTCACTTCTAGATACATGGGTATGCCTTTACAAAGGCCAAGATAATACAATCTTCACCACTATGCAGAAGGATTAAACCACAGAATTGCGTTGTCACACAAGTCTTCCAGGTTTATGTTTCTTGCAAAATCATTCATATCACTGGAGCACTGTGGGAGCCGGTGTTACTACAATGACATTAGTCAGCCTGCTGCTGTTTGCGTGACCCTGAAGAAATCAATCCTTAGCACTCTAGACGGTTTCCCGTATCTGGCCATATTAGAATAGAAAATCTCAATGCCGAAAGAACTGAGGTGTGTCTTCCATCAGAGACAGACAACACTGTGGTACCTTGAGCTTGCTGGGACAATCCAGCTGCTTGCTTTTGGTGCATTCTTGATTGTTCTCAGCTTGATGACATTCAAATTCAGAAAATTGTCTTAAGCTGAGTTTGAAAAAAAAAAATCACTGCCATGTGCTTCTTTCCAGACGGTTTTCATTTGTATCAAAGAAGATAAAGTCTACAGCAAAGCTGAAGTCTGTGTCAAGAAACTGAGTATGCTCAGCTTTCCAGGTGATTTCAAAGGTTGCTATTTTGCAGATCATATTTGTTATGTTGTTTACTTCAAGTCATACTGTTGCAAGAAAGCAAACTGCGTAGCACAGAAGTTCAGAGCAGGGAACAAGCTGTGACCCACTTTTCACCAACAGTGAAGATTCAGGGTGAGTATTGATTACCTGTGGTTATCATTTACCTTTTTCTTTGTTCCTTTCCAGGTCTTTTTTTTTTTTTTTTTTTTTTTGCTACTCACAGCTGTCAGATCTTTTTCTCTTCTCCAATGTCCTCGGTATCTATAACAAGAGGAAGAAGTGCCCGTGTGTCTCATCTCACTGCAGAGAGAGGCAGAGCTTGGCTTCTACCTGGCAGCTGCAGGAGCCTTGAAGAAAAGGCTTAAGGTCACCCAGCTGAGCAGATGTGAGGCAGCAGCTGGGGATGGTTGTTCCCAACATTTCTTCCAGCTGCAGTCATTAACCATTAGCAAGCAACAGCAACATAGCTCCATCACTGTGGTGGATCCCACTGTATGCCTCCTGCTCCCTCCCCGCGAATGATGCCTTACATCCCACTGGTCAGCCTTAGTCTTCTACTTTATTAATTACTCAACTGCAAGTCCTTCTGCAATCCCACTCTGGGAGTAATGGTCCATGAGAAGTGCCATTAGTCTCCTACATGGGCTGCTTGTACAGCCAGATTCCTCAGAGGGAAGAGAGCAACTGTTATCTAAATGCAGCTCTTCTTTCCACACAGGTGGGCAATGACAGGGTGACTGAGTGCAGAGGAAAGGGGAGAACTGACTCCAGCTCTTCACAGGACAGCCTTTGTCAGACCCAAGCACACAGGGAGGCAGTAAACTGCAATAGTACGATGGCTACTTAAGGGCACCAGGTCTACGTAATTCCCTTTTTATTTCCCTCCTCAATATCCTAAGCAGCGTCTGAAAGCCCCATTCAGAACTGAAGCTGTTATCCTAGCTGCTGTATGAAGCTACACTGAGTCGCTGCTCCTTGCTTTTAACACTGATCCTGCAGTGGTTCAGATATTGTGTTACTATCAGCACGTGGTGAATTTGTTGGGAGTGAATCTATTGTACTCTGTATCAGCTAAATTTGGTTCATGCTTCTCTGCAAGATTGTTCACGAGGTTTGCTCAAGATGAAATATGGATTCAGGGTGAGTGGCAGGCACACTAGCACTGATGACAGTGCCTGTTTACTTCCATTCTGGATGTCTACAATAAGAATTACATCTCTGGCTCAGTAGCTTTGTTCCTAACACGGCTGTGAGTACAAACTTATATATCCAGATAACACACAATTCTACAGGTATGAATATAGAGGCAAAAAAAGCATTACATTAGAAGATTTTTTGCTGTTTTTTTCATTTCATATATCCACAGTGAAACTTCTGAATTTCTGTTATAATTATTTTAACTCTGCAGATATCTCTTCACATACATTCAGAAATGGCATTATCCAAGACTGAAAATGGCAGTGAGTAGCAACACAGTCCTGGGAGTGATGATGGGGAGTTATATTCATGGTGTTATGTGAAGTAACAACAATAAAGCCTTCTTACCCCACTATTAAATTCTATAACAGAAACTTCCTTGAATTTCTGCTGAGACTTAATGCAGCATGAAGATTGAGTTATCCCATGTCCATTTATAGATAACTCTTCAATTCACTACAGCAGGCTAAGCTAAAATGACACTGTGTTTTTCTTGGAAATAAACAAACAGAAAGGTTGTATTTTGCACAAATGTCCACAGTATGAAGACGTCCCCCTTCTTCCTTCACCCTGAAGCACCCAATAGCCATACGCACACACAGACACATCTTCATATCCACACAAGCACACACACAGAGCCAAGAGCTCTGACAAAGCCATGAACGCATGAAACCAGAGCACTTACATGAGGCATGAATATGCACAGACCCATGTATGCACAGACCCATGTGTGCATGCTGAGCAATACAGAGCACCCAGCCATGCACACACACTGAACTGTATACACAGCAAAGCATGAAATTAAAGGCAGGCAGGATTCACTCCTAGATTTACAGTGAAATTCTCTCTCTTCAGTCAGGTAGAAATTCATTTTATGTGTTGGGTATAACTGATACTAAGCAATTTTTTTTCTTAATTGAGGTCAAGCTGGATGTAGGGAAATGACAAGTATCCTAAGTTCACACAAAAGATACAGGGACTGATGAAAGGCTGAAATTTTGCACTCGTTGATTTCAAGAAGAATTTAATCCATGGCATCTTTTAGTTTACAATTTCCCTATGGGAAATCATGAGAATAGATTACTTCAGGGCTAGGTCCTATTCCTAAATATTCTCCATTGATCTCTTCCCACTCTCCATCTCCTAAAAGCATAATCACACTGACATAGCCCCTGCAAGAGGAGCTAAGAGTAGAGGAATGTATTAAAAACTCTGCTTCTGCCGCACAGCATTTCCCTCACTGATCTTGATTTTCGACAAGTGCCAGCCTCCAGCCATTCTTTGTTTATTAGTCAGTGACTTGAAGTCAAATAGGACTCTTTGAAATACTTCACAGTGAATGCTTCTACTGATGGACAGATCCTTCACGATAAATCTGTTTCATCATATTGCCGATGGTTAAATGGGATACATAATTATTAATGCATAATTCTCCTATCTGACTATCTAGATGCAATATAATTGGGTGAATAATTTATAGAAAATGCTTTATAATTCGTGCCCAATTTCTTTTAGTATATTACCCACAAATACATTATAATTCACCAAGATGAATTCTTCATTCAAAATGACTTACTATAATTACAAAAACCTGATATAAAGTCTATTAACTCAGTAAAAAGTGTTTCATTGAATTCTATGAACTCTGGATTAGATCTATAATTATTAGTCTGTAGATAAATCAGAAGAAGTTCAATATAAGTACTCACGGTCATAATTTTCTTTCTAATTCTTTTGATTGGAAATCTTTCATTGCTGTGATTAGATAAGTACCTAGGGAAGCAGATAGGCTGTGGATGTTCAATCTTACATTTAACTTTTCATGACTCAATTGCTTTTAAAGATCCTATCAGGCAATCAATCTCTTTAGGAATCTAAATATCTCTCTTAGATAATCCTTAAGATACCTCTCTGTCTCATCATGCATTATATGGAACCTGCAATGTCAGGCTCCCATCTAATATCTTCAGCACAGGACTGTCTTTTCCTCCCATACTAGTGCACTAACTGTCATGTAATAAAAGACTCAGAAATATAAGACAACTAAATGGACATTCATCACTGAAACTCTGTGATATAATGATTTTTAGCCCACTGCCAGAACAAAATGTCTAACCAAATAGATCATCAATGACTGACAGTCTACTTCACCACCAGCAGTAAAAGTCAAAGCATTCATCTTGCCAATACAAATTGTTTGTTTCCAAACCAGCAAATAACACTAACAGAACTACATATATTTTTCTATATCTGTTTTTTTAAATTATTATTTATTATTATTATTTTACCTATCCTGGGTTTCATATTTCTTTCAGTTAATTATTCTGCCTTTTTTTTTTTACGCCTTATGCAGAAGCAATTATCTGCCTTCAAAGAACCTCTTTATTTGCTTTAGTTCCCTTCCATTAGAAAATACCTTGTTAAAGTAATGATCTAATGGTTTTAAATGACATTTTTTATGCTTAATTCAGTCTCATTAACCATTCATTCATTAGACAATGCTTCTTGTGATAAATATGCCATAAAGTCACTATAATGCATGTCAACTGCTATCATTAGCTGAAAGGCACATACGCTAGCATCATGAGTGTCGTATCCTCTTGAACATTTATACCCTAATATATTGCTGCCCTGTTATTTCATTTATGGAAAGCTATCATTTGTAATCTCTGCAAATGATTCGGTTTGGTTTATAATCCATGTACTTGGCATGTGTTAAAGAAGTTGTTCTGGTTTTCCTGAATGGGGTTTATCAACGTATTTCCTTACAGAAAGCCAAGCCTTCAAATGAGCTGGAACAGGCCGCCCAGAGAGGTAGTGGATGCCTCATTCCTGGAGGTGTTCAAGGCCAGACCAGATGGGGCACTGGGCAGCCTGGTCTAGCATTAAATGGGGAGGTTGGTGGCCCTGCCTGCAGCAGGGGGGTTGGAGATTCATGATCCTTGAGATCCCTTCCAACTCTGGCCATTCTGTGATTCTGTGAGCTGGGAACAGCTGGGATCAGAGACTTTTTTTCCAAAGTAAATTTTGGAACCTGCTGGAATCGGTATCATAGAATCGTAGAATATATTTCATGTTGGAAGGTACCCACAAGGATCATTGAGTCTAACTCAAAAATCAGACCAAATGCTCCCTGAGTTCCAGCAGCCCGGGGCTGTGCCCACTGCCCTGGGCAGGCTGTTCCATGCCCACCTCCTCCTGGCACAGACCCTAACCCTCACCCTTAGCTACCACTCCCCTGACACAGCTCCATGCCTTTCCCTCGTGCAAATAATTATTCTTTGTAAAATGAGGTATTTCTGACTGTTACACAGAGGTGCTTTATAGAGAAATACAGGCTTGGTATGACAGTGGAGGTCTTAAAAAAAATGGAAGCAGGCTGCAGTGCAGAGAGTGCAGGCATTGGATAAAAGCAGATGTGGCACAGGCTGGTCATGTGAACACCACAGCTGTAAACACACAGATGGTCACTAAAGAAACACAGCACTGGAGTTGGACCAAAACAAAAGCATCAGGGATAAGAGAAGATAATGCATACAAATGCATCTAACATAGTAAATTCAGATGTTATGAGAAACTGCAGACAAATGTAAAAAGAACAAAGTGTAACATGTAAAATGTAAAAAGAACAAAGTATGTTTACAAGAACACTTCAAAAGTGTATCCTAAGGTCAACAAGAGGAAACAAACAAGAAACATGAGCATGAATACTCTGGGTGCCAATAGGTAAGATCCTTGCTTCACTCCCAGAATGAAACTATTGACTCCTGGAAAGTAGAAAAAGGAGCAGTTCAAAATTTATTATTATGATTTATTATTGAAATATTTTCTGTTATAATGTATTCTTTCTGTCATAATTAGATCTGAACAAATAATAGCACTTGGATTAGACTATTAAGATTTCAATCATTCTAGCAACAAATTCTTGCCTAACAGTGTTTCCTCTATGTTTCAACATAGCCAGGGCATTATCATCAGAAATGTCAGTGGTCTCTTGGTGCCTTGGTTGTCTTATTTCACACCACATCTCCCAGAGCCTATCATCTAGTAGGGAAGTGCCAACATCCATGCACAGAGGTATTCATACTTTGTAAATCAATTTTCTTACAACTAAAGAACATGTAACTACCGCAGAAACAGACAAGAGCTAAATCAGTATTTCTTTAGCATTCAGTGTGACAGCAAGGTGCATATTGCTCTCAGACATATTATGTAACAGTAACCATTCACTGGGGTATAAGTCTCAACACTGAAGTCATGCATTATCAAAATCAATCATGTAATGAGGAAGATTGACCTTGTTTTAGTGAGAGTTGCACAGAGTCTGTCCACATGAAAATGTGGTTATTTCTTTAAAAGCTGTAATTTCCCCCCCACACACACACATTGTGTCAGCTTAAGGTTGGATCTCATTCTTTATGATTAATTTCCCAACCACCTATCATGCTGTGGTGGGTTACAAGTGGCTATCACGTGCCCACCAAGCTGTTTTCTCACTCCCTCTCCACAGAATGTCAAGGGAGAAAATACTGTTAAAAAAACTTAAGGCTGAGATAAGAACAGGGAGATCACTCACTAATTACTTTCAGAGACTAAATAGTTTCATCTTGGAAAGTAGTTTCAGTTATTGCCAATCAACAACAAAGGAGAGAAGGGACATTGCTGAACTCAACACACTCCTTCCTGCCCACACTAACTGTAGGCACAATTAGCTGGAGCCAAATGAAGCTTGGAAGTGAAGTTAAATCCCTGCTCGGACACATCATGAGTGTAAACTGGATTCAACATACGCCATGTGAAGAGGAAAATCCTCTTGCCTTGCCTCACCTTTGCTTTTTTCTTTGCTCTAAATGGCCTTCATCGCCATGTCTATCCTAATGGCTCATTTCAAGACACTGCAACTTTCACAGACTCTGATCTCTACTAGAAGAATCTGGAGACAGGGACATGTGGCTGTTATTCATCACATGCTGTTTTCTTCAGCTCATGTACAGGGAAATCACAGAATGAATAGCCAGGGTTGGAAGGGACCTCAAGGATCATGAATCTCCAACCCCCTGCCACATGCAGGTCCACCAACCTCCCCATTTAACACTAGAGCAGGCTGCGCAGGGCCCCATCCAGTCTGGTCTTAAACACCTCCAGGGATGGGGCATCCACAACCTCTCTGGGCAGCCTGTTCTAGCACCTCACTACTCTCTCTGTAAAGAACTTCCCCCCAACATCCAACCTAAACCTTCCCTCCCTCTACTCAAAACCATTTCCCCTCATTCTGCAGTTATCAACCCTTTAAAAGAGTTGATTCCCCTCCCCTCTGTAGGCTCCCTAAATTACTAGGGAAGTAATGCTCCTAGGATCTAAGGGCTCAGGGTTTTGTCAATTCCGTCTCTGTGCAGCTCCCAACATCTCAAAATCAACACATCTGGCAACTGTAGAGGAATTGTACTGCCTTAGTTCTCATAACATTTTTCTTAGGCCTAGGATACAGATTTTTAAATATATATATGGAGGGTTAAATTACTGCGTATCAGGGATGAATTTTATTCTAACACTACTTGAAATTGTTTGAAGTTTCGGCAACCGAAATTCAGGCAAGCAAAGTTTAATGCTATAGAGTTAATAAAAATTAACCTGGATTTCTTTCTAAGTTAAAATATGTTGATCTTAGTTCTGTCCTTGGCTTTATTTAGCTGCTGTTAGGGAATATGCATGAACTACTTCCACAATTAGCTGAGAAGGTACCTCAGCCTTGTTGGGGTGAGCAAACAGATTTCACAAGCAGATGGTTTTCATCTATTCTTTGAAAACAGGAATTCTTAAGGGTTGGGTTTTGCTACTCCTTCTAGCTCTTGAAATGTATAACAGGCACTTTTACTGACACAGAAGGCAATAGCTAATTTTACCTTTTTTGGATGCTCTCTCACTGGAGTCCAGAAGTATTTTCCCATGGGCAAATTAATTCTCATCTCAGCCCTGATCATCCTCACTATTTGCTGCATCCCACCTTCTAACTGTATCTCCTGTGCCTACCTCTTATCTATCAACTAGCTGTAAACTTAATTGACCAAAAATGCAAAAGCAAATTATTGTATTGTAACACAGTTTAGTGATGTCCTAAAATGTACCCCCAATGCTCCACCTTGCACAGTCTTTCCAAGATCCAATTCTGTAACTGTCTGTCACAGCATTTGATCTAAACTGTATCTATAAACTATACCTGCTAACGTCCGCAGCATACATCTTCTGAAATGAGTTACATGACTGAAGCTTTTTTGTCCGCAGTTTTCCTTTCATGTTATTATGGTTCATTATTTTATTGGGTGTTTTTTTTCCTTTCTTGATTTTTATTTGATTAAACTCAGCCAATGTCTTACAACTGATTGATTTTTCAAGTGTCTCTTTTGGGGATAACATATTGACATGTTCTGAGAATCAATAGAAAGACAATTATACAGAAAATAAACCAGGCACTTCAGTCATGCAAGTCTTGCTGCTACCAAATCTTTCTGTTCAACTTATATACCTCATGTGTATATGTGAAGCAAGAAAACAGGCCTTTATTTTCCAGCCTGCCATCTCAGTAGATGAATTATAACATGCATGAAGCCTGTTATTTGTACAAAATTATATGATATATGGAGGACTTAACAATAAAATACTCCAGTGAAATAATTAAGCCAGCATCAATTAAGACTAATGCCAAATCCAAACCAATATCCTAAAAGGAAGGAGTCTGCTAAAAACTGAGATGAATTGCTCTCTATAAAGCAGCCTTAAGTAAAATAAAATCCAATATAATCCTCTTATTAAATAATATTTGACAGTTCAGTCATGCATTTCTGCTGGAAGATGAGACCTGCTTATTTTAATCTCTCTGAAAAAGAATCCACATAAAGTTGATCTTCATATAGAATTAGGCTGATTTAGCATTTTTAAACAAGTATCTCCTTAATCAGAGTTTGAAACAGGTGTTTATATGTTTATTTCCAGCCCATTGAGCCTTACAGACTCCAGGAAGACAAGTTCATCCCGTGTATAGACTCGTGCCTGATTCATAGGCTCTTAGTCTCTAGCCATGGTTGTACTCTTTGATATGCTTTTGGTATTAATCACCTAATACTTATTGCTGTGAGTCTCTAGAGATGAAGAAAAGGCTGCTAGATTTTAGGTAGCTGGAGAGAAATAGAGAATTTTCCTCATAAAGGAAAGTCTTGCTCTACTTCTGCAGAAGTATTCATTCAATTTTAATATAATGGTGGCAGCGGACCTTAAATGCTACTTAACTGCTACATCATACTTAAAGGAACTGATATAGAGAGAAGGAATGGTGGTAGTAAATGAAAGAGACTATATATATAGAATAAAGCTCTGAAGGCACAGTTGTGAAAAGTTACACACAGAAAGACCAATTATATCTCATTACACTTTTTTTTTTTCCAGTAGAAGTTTATTCACTAGAATATACATAACTCTTTGTCTTAATAGGAGCTAGTGAGTACATTACCTTGTAAGCAGATCTTGAAGGCTTTTCAGCAAGGCCTTGTAGCCGTACAGACTTGAACACTCTAGAAAAAACTCATCATCTTAGAGCAGTTTTACATTGCCAGTTCTCAACAACAGGTGCATGATACTTCGTGTCTTCATGCACACACTGGATTTGTGCTCCCTGCAAAATAGATTTGTGCTCCCTGCAAAATAGCTCACAAACCAGAAGACATTCCTCATCAGAATAAGAAGGAAAATGGTAGAAGCAAAGCTGCTTCAACACATTTTCTGTGAACCATTAGAGCAATTATTAGAATCATCACCTGATCTTCTTAATCTATTATCAGTTAAAATTTTTTCATTGTTTCCTCAATTTCTGTCTGTGTAAAAACACAAAGGAATTATTTTGAGATCTAGGTTACTGCATCAGAGCTGAACACTTAATAAAACTTAAACCAGCTTTCTTTATCTGTCTTATTCTTAAATATTCAGCTTCCACCAATAGCTTCTTGAATCTGTCGTCCCTCCTAAACAATGTTTCTTAAAACATCTTTCCTCTATATCGGTTTACAATCAATGAATATTAAGATGCTATAATTATGGAATAGCCAAGATAGTTAGGCAAAGCAGATCATAATGACACAAAGAGAATAGATAGGATGTTTGCTCATATCCTGGGCTTGCTTAGGAAACTCCAGCAGGGTGGATCTCCAGAAGAGATCCTTCCCCTGGTAGTCAGCTCTTAAATAAATATAGGAGAGGCGCAGCCTGGCTCCACCCCTTCCTGCAGCACAGGTGAATTGTCTTCACCTGTGCTCCCATGGCTGACTCATTGCTCACCTCAGGTGATCAATCAGAGGTTCAGGCCATTATTCAGCCATTCCCATACAATTGGAGTTTCAGGTGGGCATCCTAACATGAATGGTATGGAAATACGCTTTTGAGGTCTTCTCTGATTCTCATTATTGCCTTTTTGGGTCAAACACATCTCTTTTGCTGATTGTATTTTATTTTACTTATTTATTTTGTATGTGTGTGTTTGTTTTTTGTTTACTTGTTTGTTTTTTTATTATTATTTTCGTTGTTGTTGCTTTTCTGAGCAAACATTCATCCTGCCCATCTACCACTCACCTGTCATCCCCAGGCTCATCCCTGGTGAGACGATCAACTGGCATCATTTCATTAATCCTGACACAAACTTCAACTCAGGTGAAGATCATTTTTTATATTCTGATAGTTTATGGCAGCCCTTAAACCACCTGAAATCCAAGCAGTTCCCTTTGCATTCCCTTGGGATCCTGTTCTAATACTGAATTGATTCCTTCAGTAGGGTTCTCATGCCCTGTACTTGTAGTTGCAAGGGTAGGCTATCTAAACCAAGATAGGACTGAGGAGTGCACGGTTATTCCCACACTGGATATGCAAACTTACATGAGTTGTAACAGGCAATGCTCACAGTAAATTCATGTCTGGAATCAGACTTCCTTGGCAACACCCCTCACTATAACTCACACTGAATAAGGTGGTGGCATTGCCTGTACTAGTTGGTTGTGCATCAGTGGCCATCACTAGAATTAGGAGTTATTACTGCAGGCACTTGAGATAAATAAAGCATTGTGGAGGTTTTTATCTTGGTGTAGAGAGTGAAGTAAAAATGTTAAACCTGTCAATGTGTGTGATTCCAATTACATGCCTTGCTGAAGAATTACAGCAATTTTCAACAGCTGTGAACTGAGATCATTTAGTGTTGACCTCCTTGTCTCCATGCTCCTTAATTGTGCCACTTGGAGGGACTATTGTTCTGTAACATTCTAACCTGTGCACGAGGAAAGTGCTACCTTTATGATTCAAAAGTGTTTCCAATAGCTTTCATTTGTTGGTATTTACAGCTATCACTGTGCAACAATACACCTGTGTGCATGTGTATATGTGTCTATATGCAGCTGACTGTGAGTGCAGCACTTGGGACAAAGTGGGCCCTTCCACTCTTTGTTCTGTAGCTGGGCTAGTGACACATAAACAAGGAAATAATTCAGAAAACAGAACTTTGGGAATGGGAAAAGTTGTATATGGACAGCAAATCAGACTTACATTCTATTTCATTTCAGTACATTTTTGGTGGCACAGAGATAGCCATATTCCAAATCTGATGGGAAGAATTAGGACTCCAATGTAATATAAGCAGTTATATCATTGTTGACCTCCATTTAGAACTCTCAGATTTCCTCAGGGGTTGCCTTACTGCCGAGATATTGTCTTTCCTTAACAATTCAAAACCACTCCAAAGACAGAACTTTCTTTCCTTCTTTCGTTTTCCTTCAAAGGGAAAAAATGATTCCTATAAATAAGAGTAAATCTAGTTATGTCATGTGTTCCGTCAGCTCATATTTAACAGCATGACATGCATGTTAGCAGCAAAGTGAGTCTGACAAAATTGCTCTACTTGACATGAGAAGAATTATTTGATTCTGCACATAAACTACCAATTTTCTTTAAAATTATTATTTTGAAAAATAAATATTTCAAAGAAAATGGACTTTTTTTTTCTCCTGGAAGAGTACAAGGACGTAATCTCTATAGTTCTTTATGAACTCAATTTGATTTTGTCAAAGAACTCTCCAATTTATATCAATATATCTATTATGTCCTAGCCAGAAAAAGAGGTTAGCTCTTTTGTTGCTGTATATTCTATGCTTCAGATACAAACCAAGCCAAACAACGAATCAAACAAATAAATAAATATCTAATGTAAAATAGGAGATGAAAATGTAGCATCTGATCATCAGAAAAACAAAACAAAACAGAAAAAATCAAAACAAAAAAAAAGAAAACCCTCTTTTGAAGGGCTTCTCTCTGTCTTGTAACTGAATTCCTTCCCAGATATTTAAAAAGGACAATTTGTTCTTTGCTATCACACTTTTATTTTCGCTCATTTCTGCTCTGTTATCTTACTAACTCTCCATCTATAATAGGAAAGTATGACAACCTGAATAACTCTTCAGGAGATCATGATTTCAGTAATTAGTAATGAATCACAACTTGTAAGGAACATACACATAAAAAATACGACATCCTGAACTTACATTTACATGACTTTGGAAACAGCCAAGACCTAGGTAAGTCACAAAAATTTTAAATATTTAAGAAAGCCATAATATTTTGTTGTAGAAAATGCAAGAGCGGCGTATCTTCAGAGGATGCATCATTCCTCCTAGAATCTGAGTCATTATCTGAGTGCACAAATTTTGCTCAACTGACCACACAGCAAACACAAGGTAATTACTCTCCCAAATCCATCAATTCTATCAGCCGTGTAAATGAAATGTGAAAGGTCCAGGACTTGATGTTTCACAAGGCAGATCTAAAAAGAAGGTAGGTGCTTAATGGGAAACACTTGAAAAAAGAGGCATTTGAGGATCCATAATTTACAAATCATGGCTGAAGAAACTCCCTGTGAGAATGCCTCTGAAGAGCTGGGTACGATTCACTCACCTCCAGACTCAGAACAAGAAATTGTGTACTGAGTGCTTTTATTTGTTAAAATGTTACTCAACATATGAGAGTTTTGACAATGAAGGGCTTAGAAAGCAAGGAAGAAGCACAAAACTTTTTGTATTTTATAAGACAAGGTGAGGGAGCATAGCATTAAAATTATAATTCTATGGAAATTATGCATATACTAAGTTGCTGTGTCTTTTTCATTACAACTTATGAAGTTTTCTTATTTAGGCATTCAAAATTAAGTTGTAGTTAGAATTTTCTTAAGGATGAAGAGGACTGAGCTCATGTATAGACGTAAATACTTAAATTCTGCTGTGCGATGGAACTCCTTTCAAATCAAAGGCCAAGAAAATTGTGAAGTTCTGGGTTTGTAAAACAGACTACTGAGGAAGTATATGTAGCAACAGATCATATCTGTCTTGAAGGAAAATGTGAAAAATGCACATTTGATGCAGCAGAAGATGAGAAGCAAGAGGAAGAAATTTTAGAAGCAAACAGGAAAGTCAGAAAACAATGTCAGGAAGTAATCTAGTCAAGTGTCTAGGAAAGAAGTGATGTATACCTATGACTCTTGAAGAGTTTTTAAGATGGAGTGAGTGATGTCACAAGAAAAAGAAATGATGAAATCTTATGAAAGGGTCAAAGACAGCAGGGAACACTAGATCTGAAACAATATGTAAGACATGGAGCAGACAGAATGAATATAGGGATTATCAGTGGTGTTGGATGTCTGAGGAAGGCACAACAGGGAGGAAGCAAACCTGAACTATCACACAGTGGAGTTGTTTACATATAGCTCAATTAGCACCTGAAGGAAAAACTGTACCTCTGGGCTTGCTCTGATGCCAAGGTCATCACACTGTGATGTGCCATTTAAAATTAGCTGGAGAGAGTAAGTTTGCCTGAAGTCCTATTCTGCTCTTCTTCTTGTCACAAACTGACTAAATATAGATTATCTTCTTTTCCCCAAGGCTTTCTTTTTCTTTTCTTATCCTGGCCTTTATAATCCCAAGGTTGTGCAGGTGCCATACATAATCTTCTGTGTTAACAGGAAACAGCACTGCAGGGTTCCATTTAGCCAGCACAACCTGTCGTCTTACATTGCTATAGATGTATAACTATAAAAAGACAATTATACTTACTGTGAGAATGCTGATGATTGTACCTTGGAAGGCTGAAAAGGTGAACCGTGGCTTCGGTCATGTGGAGTTACGGTAGCTTGAAGGTAAAAGTTTGAGTATCGGTAGCTAAGTTGTAGCCATGCTTCTCAAATTAAATATCTTGCTACAGGTATATATTTTTTTTTCTCTGAGAAATGATATCAGTGTGTTATCTTCTACATAATAGATTACATTCATTTCAAGATATTTATTTTGAGTTTGCTGTTCATATCCTTAAAAGGTATAAATGTTCCTTATGGCATTATTTAGCATTGTAAAATAATAAGAAATTATTCAGTGCTGGAGCAATACTCTCCTAGTATAGCCTGCCCGTAAACCTGAGTTTTGCAGATGAGTGCCTTTGCTTTGGAGATAAAGTCAGCAGAATGACCATACTATGCATCTTAGTAATATGACTGATCAGGTGGCTGTAGCTAAGGTCAAACCTGGAAAGATAAGCCATTAGTTGTGTTAGATATTAGGGCTGCTGTTGATGTTCTTCTTATTATTATAAATTATGCAGAAAGATCACAGTTATTAAAGCAAAATCATTGGGACAATCAGAAAAAAATTCTACCTTCAAAACAATATATTTACTTTGTGAGGTCTTCAGATCAGCTTCACAAAATCCGTATCATCACTTCAAGTGTATAGTCATAATATGAAGTTGAAATTTCAAATTAGGTTCACATGTATCTTCATATGTCTTCACACATTCAGTTTGTCAGGCAAGTATTGAGACCTCCTTAGCCCTTCCAAAAACTGAATTTCTGACATGTTTTGAATTTGGCATGGCCAAAGTCAGATTAAACAAATAAGTAAATAAACCACACACAAAAGCCACACATCAGTTTAAAGAGTTCTCAGAGATCACAAGCTCGAGTCCTACTTCTTCTTTTAATGTCATTGGAAGTTGCTCATAAGATTTATCAAGTTGCAGTGTTTATCACTGGCAGTACATAATACCCAATTCAGTCTCTGACAGAAGTAGGAAGCAGTCTAACATGATGATTTCAGACAGAATCTAAATATTACTTCAGCAGCTACTTCAGGTCTTTATACTTTTGGAGACAATGGACAAGGATCACACACCAGACTTACTCAGGACAGGATGAAGGAAATGAGTTTCAATTCCTAAAATCTAAAAGCAAAGGTATGAATCAAACACTATTACCCTTTTGATTTTTGGTAATGTAATGAAAATTCTTCTGAAAGATCTGTGGTTTATGTAGTGAAATCTTGTACTCTTTTGTTACTCTTACACAGTAAATTTAAAGATTTTTTTTTCCTGTGGGCTATAACAATCATACATATTCCCCAGTATAATACATGAAGGATGCTGAATAGGTATACGGGCACATATTTTTTTCATCAGTATTTCCTTGAGTATAAACTGGACAAAGGGCATCTTTTTGTTAATATAGTCCTGTTTCATGCTGGCAAGGTCATTTGTATGGCTTATCTATTTCATGAATGCTGTGCATGTCAATTAAAACTGCCTGTGGGCAGATTTAGCCTGTGCACCTGACAGAAAAGCAAAATTATTTGCACTGTAGTCATTAATTGATACATCTTGTTTGATATTTGTTAAATACTTCTAGAAATCTCTGCAGAGCTTACCAAGCAAAAATTTTGAAGTCTACAGCATCTCAGATATAATACAGATATAATACAGATTAACAAATACTGCTTTCTACTGGATTGCATGTGGTAAGCATGCGTGTTCAGATCAAACTCTGAAGAAGCTGATCCATTTATGGTCTTTTTGATCTCAGTGCTGAGGTTGTCCTCAAATATATGCAAGTCTTTCTAACCTGGGAGAACAGTGATTACATATAGTCTAATCACTTTAGATGTAGGAATAATTATCTACATATCCTCTAAAGTCAGGAGAAAATACCAGACTTCCCTAGAATTCAGAGTACAAATATAATTTGATTAATCTTCAAGAAGACCACCGTCTTCCCATTGGCTGCAGAGGGAACATAGAAAGACCAGCTTTCTAATTTTGGTATCTAATTATATATACCTAAAATGAGGTGATGTAATTATCTCCTAAAGCCTGAATTCATCTACTATGAATTAGCCATCTGGATGTTTTAAATGATTAACTATCAATCCATGCTTTATCCTGCCTATCCTCATCCTTCAGTCAACACAGGCATCTGCTCTTCATCTACATATAAGCATGTGAAAATCTATAGCTTTTAAAGCTGTGTATTTTCTGCATCTGAAGAACCCTCCTATCACTGCCCAGATTAGACATATAGCCCTTACTAAAGTCTACTTGTGATTAGTACTCATAATGGCAGCTGCCAAAATCCTAAAAAAGCTCTTAATTCTTGCTGAGTCTCAGACCCACATAACTATCAATGCATGGTCTCAGGCTCACTTGTTATACTCATCTGTGGACTCCTCCAGCTCTTCTTGACCTTGCAGTCAAAAGTAGTGAAAGCAAAGAGACGGAAGGGGTATTTAGAGAAAAGAGGGATTTACTTTTTCTCTCAGACCTTTCTAAGAGTTTACTATACATTTTAGTATAGGCTGGACAGAGACAAGCTTGCATGTCTTGGCAAACAAAAAGAGACTGTCCCAAAGACACCTTGGATAGATGGAGATATCTTAAGTGGAGATTTCAGCCCATTTAGATCAGGACTGATACAAAGGAGACAGGCAGTAGAACTTAGTGGAACTGAATTTAGCTCTGTGTACTTGCAAAGTTTTCTCCAACAATTGATTTATCAGTCAATCTTTTCCTCTAAAAATATAATCAGAGAAGTTTTATAAATGCCTGATGATTATATCACAAAGTCTTTTAGCAGCTTGCAATACATCAGGTGGAGAGATCCAATTAAATAATAACATGCAGATTCACAGTAAAGCAGAACAAACTCCAGCACACTTCTGTAAAACTCATTCATATGGAAATGTGCATAAGGATCTTCATATCTCATATACAGAAAAGAAAAATGCTTAAAAAGTATGTTACAAAGGAATATCCTGGAATATAACTTAGTTCTGCTGTATATATTTAGAGTATATTTATGATAAGGGATTTTGAGGTGTGACTTGTTGCTTTTCGCTTACCTTGCAAAAAATGTGAGCACAGCTCTGTTACAAGGCAAAACACACACACATATTTTCAAAACAATACATTTAAGAACAGTATTCTCCTAACAGAAACAACAGTTGCTAAGACTAAATAAAAAATTTGTGAGACATTTAGATTTTGATGTAATCAAGAGATTTTTTGAAAGAGAGATGAAGCTACGTGGTATTCAATGATTATCACATAGATGGAAATGGGGAGAATAAAATAAAAGGTTTACCTTAATTCTTTAAAGAACCAGAAGTTATCTTTTTCCAAAAACACTTATTTAAGAAGCACAGTTCCCACTTTAAAATCACACCCAAAGGAGATCTTGTGTCTCAACTCCTACTGAAAAAAAGTTGTGAAGACTACTCTTCTACCTACAAGATACACAACATTTTTTGAAATTAGGATCTCTTTAAGCTTTTCCCTTAACAGACTTAAATTCACTCACCTTTATTTTTTAGGATACTCTTCTATTGTCTATGAGCAAAAAGAAATACGATAAATTGCCCATGGTCATTATTCCACCATAGATGGAATCAAAGTAGAATTTGTGTTTGTAGCCTTCAGGGTGAAATACATAGAAAGAAGGGCTTACCTTTCAGAGAAAAGTTATTTACTTCTTTTTCTTTGGCTTACACATTGTTGCTTATAGTTTTAAGGTAGAAAGCAAGAGTTTGAAATGTGGTACACTGTATGTGAGATTAGAGAGATCTAAAACAATAGTTTCTATGTAGATATATAAACAAAATAAAGATTTCTTGAATTCATGTGTGGTATTATTTGAAGTTCATCAAACAAAGTGCCATGAAAACTTAATGAAATACATTTTTGTCAATACTATGCAAACAATACACCGTGGTTTAGTGAGCACTAACACTCCCTTGATTCAAGTGAAACATGCTTTATGGTGGGAGCTAAAAGAAGTAGTCTGAAAGATGGTTAGACATTTATTAAGACTGAAGACTCGGTAATTCATCCAGACTTAAACAGCTAGTGGCAAAAGACTGGAAAGAAACTTCAGAGTTAAATCCCTTTCCTTTGCACTGACTACTAGGAAAATTCCTAGAGAATTAGGCTGGAGATTTGCAGCCCAGAATCCGCAGAGTGAAAGCACAATCGATTAGATAAGCAATATAAAATGCTAGTATGACTGAATCATATCTTGGTCATGCTGTGAATCCAGTAACTGTGTTAATTTCATTTTTAATAATACACGTAGTTCAGCTCCCCTGATTTTGTTGGACAGAAGTACCCAAATTTTAGAGAAACCTGATAAAGAAAAACAGCCTGTACTGTTGGCATGGCGAAGTAATTGGCTACAGTGAACTTCAAATTTCATCGCAAATTTATAATGTCAACAAGTCATCCAGATGATTAGAACCAAACTTCTACAAAACCATCTAATAAACAGAGCATTCTTAACACAACACAGTCTCTCAAAGTTACACAATGCAGGTTCTCAACTACATGGCAGCATGTGTGAAAGGCTTTTCAGTGAGTCAGAAATCTGGCAAGGGACTTTGATTCCATTAGATGAGAAACAGAAGAGACAGAAGAAACCTTACAAATAGCAGAGGGCTAAATTTAAATATAATCTGAAAATACAAAGCTCATGAAATACAAAGGTCACTGAAAATATAAACCTCACAACGTTTATCAATAATAAAATTATCTTCTCATAGTGTCCTTAGACACACCAAAAATATATTTTATTTATCTTCTTTCATCTAACAGATATAAAAATGTCTTACTAAGGTTTAAATAAGTGGTTTTGTACTTACATTTAACTCAAAAACTTTGTAAAACAATGCCTCTTTTTGCTGCTGCCAAGCTCTGGGAAGTTAGGTTTCTCTGACCCATTAAGCGTTGAAGTCCATACCCAATTTCTCCCATTTTATGCCAAAGATTAGTCAGAGATGCCAGGTGCCTATTGCACTAAAATTTAACTGTGTGACAACCCAGAACAGATGAGTTCAACAGAGCAGCAAAGAAGCGAGATGGTACGGGGATTCCATTTGTGATGCCTGGATGGCCCAAGGGATTTCACCAAGCTGGAAAACAATTTGTCTTGAGGCTGATTTCTGCTTGGGCTTATAGGCAAAGAAAGGCTCTGCATTTTAATTACTTTTTCCTGCTGTATGCTGCTATCCATTGCAAAATCAGTAGGTAGTAGGAATCAACACTAGGAACGATTACAATATTGTTCTCATGTTAACAAGAGCTGAAAAGTAATGTCACATCTGCACTGTTGAATAGGGATAATTCTGTGCATGTATTATTAGTGCACTCAGATAGGAATTGGGTAAAACAAAGCAGAAGCAGTCACAGTAACACAGAGTTGTGCCTGAGCTCATATGGTGGTAGAGAGGCAATCCTTCCCTTGTATCCTAAACTGTTCATATTGAGATCATGTCCTGAAAAAATGTGGAGAAAATCATGCTCCCTTTTCCAATATCTAATGTTCTGGACTTAAGAGGAAGATTCTCTCTTCCAGGACAATCAGTCTGGCAGATCTCACAGACACTTTGCAAGGAATTAAACTTGACATAACTAAGTAATGTCTAGACATGAGAAATTGTACATCGAGTTCTTTAAAAGTGTCCTGCGGGTATGGAACGAAAGTTAGGAGTTTTATGCCCCTTGACAATTTTTATGAGGGAATAAAATCACAGAGAGACACAGAATGAACATTCTTTTTACATATAAGTAGGAAATTGCAAAAAATCCTCCAATAAATATTAGCGCCTTGCTAGAAAATCAAGAGAGCTCATTTGAGAAAAGCACCTTGATCTAAATTTAGCCAGATATATAAACTGCAGCTTCTGCTCTTAACAAAGGTCAGAATGCACAGAGAACATTTTTAACAAAGGTAGTTTCCACAGAAGCACTTATGCGAGCCTGTCTTATGTGAGACTTGTTTTTTTTTGTCTGTTTCCGAATAATCACACACCTAAATAAGACATTAATTCACACAATGCAGTTTCAACAAAAAAAGCTCCCTCTGTTCTTCCCTTTCTTCTTTCCCTCTTTCTTTCCTTCCTTCTTTGTAGAGGAAGGAGTTGTTTGTTTAACGCAGCATTGGAACAAGATATGGCCTCCAATATTCAGTCTGATGAATGGCTAACAATGCTGCTAATTAAGCCAGAAGCAACAAGAGCAGTTTCCTATTGATCATATGTTTGCATGTTGGTTTTGGGCTCAGAGCCATGTCTATACTCCCTATTCTTCAAATTAGTAAAAACACTACTGTGGAGCTAAACAACACAGACAGAAGGTTTCCGTGGTAATAAAGGAAGTTCTGTGTGATTAGAGATCCAGGAAGATGAGGTTACAGCACAAACATATTATTCTGCCCATTCTTCCACGATGTGATGACAAGATCACCTGGGGTACATTTAGTCCAAAGACCAGCTGCTGCTTCTCTGTTTACCCCTGTTTCCTTTGTCATTAAGATCTTTCTGGGAAGGTGACGGATGTAATCTACTTGGACTTCTGCAGGACTTTTGACATAGTCCCCAACAACATCTTTAAATTGGAGAGAGAACGATTTGAAGGGAGGCTCATATGGTGCATAAAGAATTGGTTGGAAGGACACAGCAAGAGCATTGTGATGAATGGCTCTATGTCCCAGTGGAGTCCAGTGACAAGTGGTGCCCCCCCTTTAACATCACCATCAATAACAAAGATAATGGGATTGAGCACACCCCCATCAAGTTTGCTGGTGACAACAAGCTTAGTGGTGCAGTTGATACAGAAGAAGGAAGGAATGCCATCAAGAGGGACCTTGATAAACTTGAAAAGTGGGCCCTTGTGAATCTAAAGAGGTTCAACAAAACAAATTGCAAATTCCTGACTGGAAGAGTGGTAAGGTCCTGGAACAGGTTGCCCAGAGAGGCTGTGGATGCCCTGCCCCTGGAGATGCTTAAGGCCAGATTGGATGGGGCCCTGGACAATCTGATTTGATGGTTTGGGCCAATGGATTAATAACTGGCTCCAAGCCTGGTGTGCCCAAAAGAGGTTTGGGTTTTTTTGATCTCAGCTTGATTTACAGAAGTCCAGGCCTGCTGGCAAAAAATAGGTATAGCTTATCCCACTGGTCTTATGATGGGAGTGAGAAAGGTTCATTGATAGAGCTGTTAAGTAGGTACCAAGGGAGGTGGGGGTGTAACTGGCGTCACTAGAACAGAGCCTGTATGTAACATGACAGTGCTTGTGGGAGAGGGAGATGCTAGTAAGATCCCACAGTCCTGTGTCATGGTGAAGGAGGAGGATGACTCACCTTTTCGTAGGAAGAACACAGGGGTTCCCGTGAGGTTGGTGGTTATGGAAACACCTGAGTATGGTCAAGAGGGTATTAAGGCTACTCCCACTCAAAAGGAGGCCCAGCTCAGGTGCTTTTACACTGATGCACGCAGCATGGGTAATAAACAGGAGGAGCTGGAGGCTGTTGTGCAGTCAGAAAGCTATGATCACCATCACAGAAATGTGGTGGAATGACTCACACAGCTGGAATGCTGTGATTGATGGCTACCGACTTTTCAAAAGAGATAGGTGAGGCAGGAAAGGTGGTGGTGTAGCCCTCGATGTTAAGAAAGAATGTTAATGTATGGAAATTAATGATGGTGATGATAGGGCTGAAAGCTTATGGGTCAGAATAAAAGCAAAGGCCAATAAGAGACTGACATTATCATGGGAGTCTGCAACAGGCCACCCAATCAGAATGAAGAGGTGGACAAGGTACTTTATAGACAGATGGGTGAGACCTCAAGGTCTCTCAACAGGAAGATGATCTGACAGGAAAGGAGGCTGGACTAGCTGAACGGAGACCTTTGGCTGAAACTCAAGAACAAAAGGAAAGTTTATGGTCTGTGGAAGAACAGGCAAGCCTCTTTTGGTGATTACAGGTATGTAATGAAGATGTTCAGGGAGAAAATTAGAAAAGCCAAAGCCCAGCTAGAACTGAGCTTGGCCACTGATATAAAGGACAACAATACATACATCTATAAATACATCAACAGTAAAAGGAGGGCTAGGGAGAATCTCCATCCCCTGCTGGATGCAAGGACAACATGGTGACCAAGGATTAGGATAAAACTGAGGTACTTAGTGCCTTCTTTGCCTCAGACTTTAATAATAAGACTTGTTACTCCCTGAGCACACAACCCTTTGTGCTGGTAGATAGGGATAGGGAACAGAATAGGCCCTGCATAATCCGTGATGAGATGGTTTTGGACCTGCTTTGAGAGCTGGATGCTCACTCACAAGTCTACGGGGCCAGATGGATTTCACCCTAGAGTGCTGAGGGAGTTGGTGGGTGTAGTTTCCAAGCCACTCTCCATCATCCTTCAGCAGTCCTGGGTAACTAAAAATGTCCCAGTGGAATGGAGATTGGAAAATGTGATGTCTATCTTCAAAAAGGTCTGGAAAGATGATCCTGGTAGCTACAGACTTATCAGTCTCATCATGTTGCCAGGGAAGGTTATGGAACAAATAATCTCAGGAGACATCACAGATCAATTAAATGTCAACCAGGGGATCAGGCCCAGTCAGCATGGGTTTATGAGTGGTAGATCCTTTTTGACAAACCTGATTTCATTCTATGACAAGGTGATCCACTTAGTGGATGAAGGTAAGGCTGTCACAGTGTAGTCTGCCTGGACTTCAGTAAAGCCTTTGACACTGTTCCCCACAACACTCTTGTGGAGAAGCTGGCTGCCCATGGTTTGGATGGGCGTACGTTCCACTGGGTAAAACACTGACTGGATGGCTGTCCCCAAAGAGTTGTGGTAAATGAAGTTAAATCCAGTTAGCAGCCAGTCAAGAGTGGTGTCTCCCATGGCTTGGGTACTGGGGCTGTTTCTACTCAACATCTTTATTAATGATCTTGACAAGGGGACTGAGTGTACCCTCAGTAAGTTTGCAGATGACACCAAGTTGGGAGGGAGTGTTGATCTGACAGAAGGGAGAAAGGCAGTACAGAGGGACCTGGATAGACTGGATTGATGGGCCAAGGTAAACTGTATGAGCTTCAATAGGGCCAAATATTGGGTCCTTCATTTTGGTCACAACAACCCCAGGCAACCCTACAGGCTTGAGGAGGAGTGGCTGGAAAGCTGCCTGATGGAAAGTGACCTTGGTGTACTGACAGACAGTCAGCTTAATATGAACCAGCAGTGTGCCCAGGTGTCCAAGAAGGCTAGTGGCATCCTGGCTTGTATCAGGAATGGTGTGGTGAGCAGGACTAGGAAAGTCATCCTGCCCCTGTTCTTGGCACTGGTGAGGCCTCAGCTTGAGTACTGTGTTCAGTTTTTGGGCACCTCAATACAGAAAGAACATTGAGGTGCTGGAGCAGACCCAAAGAAGAGCAACAAGGCTGGTGAGGAGCTTGGAGAATGTGCCCTATGAGGAGAGACTGAAGGATCTGGGACTATTTACTCTGGGGATGAGGAGGCTGAGGGGAGACCTTATTGCTCTCTTCCAGTATCTGAAAGGTGATTGCAGTGAGAACAGGGTTGGTCTCTTCTCACTGGTGACAGGCGACAGGACAAGGGGAAATGGCCTCAAGTTGAACCAGGGGAGGTTTAGTTTAGATATCAGGACAAACTTTTCAGAAAGAACTGTTAATTAATCACTGGAATAGGGTCCCCAAGGAGGTGGTTGAGTCACCATGCCTGGATGTGTTTAAATACCATTTGGATGTGGTGCTCAGGGACATGATTTAGCAGAGAACTTATAATTAGGGTAGTGTCGTTAGGCCATGTTTGGACTCAATGATCTTTAAGGTCTTTTCCAACCTGAGTGGTTCTATCATTCTATGATCTAATACTTGTCTAGACTCTAGCAACTGTCAAGTCTGCCTGTGGCAGGGGGATTGAAACTAGATTATCCTTAAGGTCTCTTCCAACCCAAACCATTCTATGATTTTGTGATTCTATGATTCTGTTATTCTACGATTCTGTGATCTTTCATTCTGAGAAGGGTCCAAGGACAGAATAGAATACTGATAACAGACCTCAGACCTCAGTAGAGTTCATGGGACTTCAATATATGTTTAATTTTTACCTTCACTGGTTTACTGAGCAGAGACTTCTGTGTCTGGGAACAAGACCTACTCTGTTTTTTTCTAATACATTTTTTTTTCATATTCTTTTTTTTTTTCTTTTATTTCCCATTTGCTGTTGTTATGAGAATAGTTGGAGCACTAGTTTAAAAAAAAAAAAAAAAAAAAAGTAGAGACAGAGGTGTATTGCTCACATGGTCCATAGGTGCTATATCATAGAATCATACAATCATAGAATCATTAGAGTTTGAAGGGACGATTAAAGGACATCTAGTACAACTCGCCTGCAATGAACGGGGACACCTACAGCTCCAAGAGGTGCTCAGAGCCCTTTTCAGGCTGACCTTGAATGTCACTAGGGAGCCTCTCTAGCTCACTCTGAGATCCAGAGATGGGCTCAAAATCATGAGACAAGACATGCTTATTAACCTATAGACTTCAGTTGCTTTGTGGAAAAGTACAATTACAAGTCCTCTACAACCTTTATGATAATGTGAAATCTGATAATAGATGGGAAAAAAAAGAAATCATTTTGAATCTCAGAATAATACATGAATAAGTTTATGGAAAATGTATTCCATCTATAACATGCTGTTGCTATCAATTTAGTTCAGAGAACTTCCTGAAAATTAATGAACATCACTGAAATGATTTTTTTGCTGACTCTATGTCTAGGGGATTACCAGCCTAACAGATAGAAAAAAATGTATATACACATACTTCTGGGTAAAGAAGTCATTTTCTTTTTATCATGTATAAACAAAAAGCAGCAATATTTTTTCACTCTAGTAATCTATGAGGAAATATCTCTACTGATACAATAATTTTGCAGTTACACAAACTGGGAATGATTGCATGACTTTTTAAAAATTTATTTATTTTTTTAATGTGTAAAATGTAGATCAGAATTTCATAAACCAAGATCATTCACCGAGGCCCTCTTTACTAGGAATGTATACATATACAGGAACAGAAAGATCTAAACTAATTGGTAAATAGAACACAGATCTTGAAGTGTGGCTGCCTAGCACTTCAATGTACAAATGACTACAGGAACAGTAACTCAGCTTTTTTGTGCCATGGAAGCCTTTGAAATAAAATGATGGGAAGCAAGAATATAGCAGGTGTATCTGTGAGTTTTACAGATTACATCACTATTGCATGAAGTGCAGAACATATCTTAAAAAGCTTGATTTTAGACAAAGTTTAATCCTGTAAGCCAACACACGTTAGTTTATCTGTATCTGTAGCATGATAGAACACACAACCCTCAACCAAAAAAATGGATTCAGAAAAAATAAAGTTAGAAGCAAAACTTGACCAAAAGATTTCAATTTAAATTCTAAACAAATAATAGAAGCCCCTACCAGCAGGGCTTTCAGTGGGATATTAAGTGTTTTTCCCACGCTGATATTGGAACCCTGCCCCTAAACATAGGATAGGAACCCTAGAACCTTTAGCTTAGTTGTTGAAGTAACCACAAGACCTAGATGGACTTCAGATTAGTTTTTCTGTATCAGATTAGCAACATCTTGAAGAGATTCCTGACCTTACATCAGCCTAACTTGGCATTACAGGTATCTACCTGTCTTCTCTGCTGCCCATTTTGTCAACAGGGAGAAACAAACTCTTTTGAAGTGTGATTCATCTGATCTATTGTAGACATCTGCCTTAGGCTGAGTTGAATTGCCCTGGCAATGACTCCATCTCTCTGGAATTGCAAAGGGAGTCTAGGATGACCGACTCAGGTGAAACAATTTACAGATGAGGCACCTAAATTTGAATGAATGAATCTTACACCATGTGTCAAAGGAGTGGGATGCATCCAGTGAAGCAAGAAGCACAAAGTGGTAAGTGACCATTTGTTTCTACAGTTTTTATTTATTTACATTTCAGTGCAATGTTAATAATGTAAAGCATGAATCAGAGCTCAAATTTTGCCTGGATGGATTTTCTCCTTTTCTCTTGCTATAGAGCAGGAACACTCCATAAAAACAGCACAAAAATGACCTTTTGTGAATGAAATAAGGTTGAAATGCAAGCCAATCTTCTCTTTCTATTCTGAAAAGAAACAGAATTTACTGTATGCAAAAAGGCTAGCTAGCACTAAATTAGATCTTTTTGCATGAATACAGGGAAGTTGATTTTTCTCAGGAGAGTGCTTGATTATTTTTTTTTCCCTTGTAGAGCAAACAACAGTTGACTCCTATCAATTATTAACTTGAAGCTAATTGCATATGTTTGATCTTTAGTGGGTCAATCAGAGAAGAAATTATCTTTTCAATGGGAAAAAATAAAAGAAACCATGAAAAAAATATACACAAGTTTGCTGGTTAGTCCTATCTAGTTCATCCTGAAAATAACAGGAAGATTAAATAAATACTTTAAATAGGAAGGACTTTGAAGATTAAAATCTTTTTTTTTTTTTTAATTAAACTAAATTAAAAAAATTAAGTAAAATTTGTAAAAATCAATAATGCTGTAATGAGATATAAAACTTTATAAAACTGTAGAGCTTTTCCTTTGTAGATCCCACATAGTCCCATACTCTTCTTGTTGTGTTTGCAGGAAAAAGAATTTAATAGGAAAACTGGAGAACATTTGAAAAAGCAGATGTATGAGATACTGTGGAAATCAACACAAAAAGATTTTTAGTCAGTTACATAACAAAGGAATTGGGTGGAGATAAAAGCAGACTGCATATTCACTAGTACCCATGCCAAGAGGTGGTGAATCTCTGGGTATGCAAAGTCACAGAGTGCACAGTTCAGTTCTGCTTGTGGGAATAGAAGGAAACAGCATCAAATGTCAATACACAAAGCTCCTCGTGATCTGGCTGTATCTCTTAAAGAATATGTAAAATAATCTTGTGAAAGGATCTGTGAGAGACAGAAAAACCACCATGACATTCCCTAATGTTCTCATCAGATGGAGGAACCATTCCCCCTGAGTACAGTCGCACCACTCTCCCAGCTCTATCCACAGAGCAGGACCACGTGGAGAAGGTGTCAGAGGAGAATGAGTCTACTTCAGGTATGAGATGATCCAAGGAGGGAGAAATAATCACAGCTGTGTACAATTAGAAGACTTTTGATCAACTTCCTTGCCAGTTTCTAAAACTGCTGTTACTTTTCTTCTGTATTAAAAAATATAATGAAGAATTATCATCTCCCCAGAAATATCTTAGCCATAGTTAAGAATTAAGATTTTTTACATATTTTTTATTCGCTTTTTTTAAGTTGCTAAATGAGTTCCTGAAAAGGATTTGGTGTCATTTCACCGAGGACAAAATAAATCAGAATAGACTAATATATGCATTACTTTTCCATCTCTGGAGACCCAGCTTCAGGATTTAATGGGATGGTACAGCATTTGACACAGTGTTATTTCAAGTCATGATTAAATGAGTTATTCAGCTGTTTTAGGACCCATCAACATGCTCACTAATCTCAATTCCATATTTTCGTGATGCTGAAATTCTGATAATAAGGATACTAGTGCAACAGGCAATGCCAGAGCAAAATCAAATACAGTAGATTTTTTTATATAGGATGGACATTTAAAGCAGTTTTCTTCTTTTTTTTTTTTTCTTCTGAGATTTGGAATGACTAAAAACAAAGTCATTAGCATTCAGTTTGTTTATGACATTATAAAACAATGAAAGCAGTTTGAAATGGGAAGTAGCTTAAAGTGTGAGACATTCTGTGAAATTATGCATCTGTTTCTGCACTGGAAAATTTGTTTTTCAGCCAAGGCATAGCAAGACAGGGAGACTGTGATTAAATCAGCAAAAATTTTATTACAGTGTCCAGTTCAGGTTCTCAAAAGTCCAGGTAAGGTATCCTTAGCATTTCTAGTGTATGTATGCATACTTCAAAAATGAAAGTAATTATAAATACTCCATGATAAACTTCACATCCTTTCTTAAAATAACTTGAATTTGTAAATGATCAGACTTCCAGAGATATTTTAAAAAGTATCTAAATATGTCCTCTCAGGATAATAATCCAAAGATTATAAACCTTACAAGGCAAATATTTACCTAAGAGACCACAACAGCTTAGTTAAACACAAAAGTGTTGCCACAAAAAATAAATGAAATACATAGCAAAGGATCCTAGTCACAGTTTTGAGGAATTAAATACAGATTGCAGTCAAAGAGAGAGCCATTTGGTAACCACTTGCAAAATGCTCCTAACTAAAATAAACATTTGATTTCCAGGCTGAGAGCCATCATAGTAGCCGTTTGTCATCTTCTTGGGTTTTGCTTCAGAAATCCATTTGCAATAAACAAAAATATGCATATACTTAAATTTAGTGTCAGAAGTTTATTTACATGTTGCTAAAATTAGACGTGTTCAGTTAATGAACTTGAATGCACTCTCAAGGGCGAGAGTCCAAAGTCCTGCTTTGCAGATCAGATTCAGAATAGCCCGCATATGCTAGTTTTATGAAGCATGATCTCTTTCTTTTCATCTTGTTCTCACACACTTTTTTTTAACACGTTCCTCGATTAGTTTCTTTATAACCATTAATATATGATGAAAATGTGGGTTTTTGTCCTATTTTTTGTTGGATCTATTTAAACTCATTGACTATCTGGACATTAGAAAGTACATAAGTACATCAAAACACTTAAACAAAGAAACAATTCTTAAAGCAGGCTCTTAGGATAAATGGAGCCATAGAAATCTTACAGTGTTATGGAAGACTTCTGTTTTTCTACTGGAAATCCATACAATATTATTTACCACTGATAAAAACAAATAGTACAGCTCTTGGAAAAGCACCTGGAAGGTTCATAGACATGGAGAGAAATTCAACGTCAGTCACTAAAGAGAAAGATAATGCTGTTTTGTGTGTTCGGTGGCCAGAGGAAAATCAGGAGTCTGGTCATGCTCCCAACAGACAGGTAACAGTACGCAAATAATCTCTGAAGTCACATAAACTGACCAGATTTGTTGCTGATAACTAGACACATCCTTAGATAAGTGCTACATCCTGAGAGCCACAATGTCACTCCATAATGTGGACCTCCACCAAAAGTACATGAGGCATGTGATTATTCAATACAGGAATGACTAATCATACAGATATCCACCTCCAGTAAATAAAGCTCACAGGTAATTTCCTAAGCATGGAAGAGGAGAGAGATTTGCCTGCAATGTGATTCACAACAGGCATAATGATGAGTGTTAGGACATGGAAAACAGATGGGAAACACCAGGATGTGGCTGCGATGGTTTCTCCTGTATGAACTCAGACACCCATGGGAGGCTGTGAATCAAAGCCTGGTGTTCTGTGATCTGGAGGACAACCAACACAATCTTGGAGAACAATAGATATGTGCTGTGCTTTTACTTTTCCTTGTATCATTTATAAATTTTGGGTGATTTTTTTTCTGCTAAAAAAGTACGTAGAAGTAGCACTCCACATAGCCAGCAAGTAGGCTACTGCTTCTTTCCTTCCTAGCTATGCTCTCTTTCAATTTTAGCAGGAAATGTAAGCTTCCTGTGGCCTGCTGTCCTGAATATTTTAGATTTGGCAGTACATTTTTCTTTTGTTATAGGCAGTCTTTTTCCTTATGACTGCTACATTGGTAGTGCTTTATAGTATTCAGAGATTTGTCTGGGACTATCCAATAATTATCATTAAACACTTCACGTAGCTAACTAAGTGACAAATTTTACTGAAGTTAGCTCCCATTCAGCACCTATATACTACGCTATGTATCTACTTAGCCTGTTTCTGTGTCTCAGAACATATGGGTCTGAGCCCTTTCCCCCAAGTCAGTCTCAGAGAAAAGGCAGCTGATGCAGCCTTACTTCACCCGAGCACTGGGCAATTCAGCCTTGAGCTAGACTGCAGCCCAGCAGCCAACAAAATCAATAAAATAAAATAATGGCTACACAGGTTTCTACTGAAAATGGAAAACCTGTTTTAATTTAATCGAATAGGTGAATGAATGTTGAGTTTCAAGACTCTGCAAAAGTTCTCATCTCTGGTCTTGTCAGGCAATTGCAGCTGCTTTTAGGCCATGTTTAGATTTGTGCATGAAAGATTAATTATGGACTAATCACTTGCAACAATGAATTTAGTCTCAATTCTGATGTCTCTATATCCATTTCATTGTTACATGTTAAAAAATTAGAACAGGGCATCAGCAAGTACCTGTATTTCCCATTGTATCTTTATTCTGAATAGACAAAATACAAGGGAAAGAAATAGGGCTCTGTATTTCTTTTTTCAGACCATTGTGTTTGATTCTTGGATACTGAAGCATCCTGTCAGAATCACTGTAAAAATAAAAAGGAAGTTGTCCAGAATTTTTCCATTTTCCTTATTATTTATCCCTGGCTGGTGAAAAGATTCACAGCACACTGCTTTCTGCATTTGGAAATAGCCTTGATATGAGACAGATATGTTAGAATGTGAATTCCAATGGAACTGTGACAACAGTTTGAAAAAATGAATCATGGCTCAATTTTTGCACTCTTTGTCAGTATTCTCTTACTTTAAAAGCTGTCCTGTCCCATTAGTGGCAATTAGCTTTACCAACCTGTAGGGAAGGGGTGATTCCAATAGCCCTGAGCAAGTCAGCTGACAGAAAAGCTGAGAAGAGAGAACAAGAGGGTGAATTTTTGCAAGCTCAGCATTTACATTCACATGTTTCACAGTTATGAGAAGGATAGTAACAAGAAGTGGCACAACATAAATATGGTCTTTTCAGAATGACATAAATGGGGAGGGGTGCGAAAAGCACTCATCCATTCTCATTACATCCTCAATGTGGTATCTATTGTTCTCTCCTTAAGTATTTTGCCTACTTGTGAAATCTTCCCTTCCCTTCCCTTCCCTTCCCTTCCCTTCCCTTCCCTTCCCTTCCCTTCCCTTCCCTTCCCTTCCCTTCCCTTCCCTTCCCTTCCCTTCCCTTCCCTTCCCTTCCCTTCCCTTCCCTTCCCTTCCCTTCCCTTCCCTTCCTCTTCTTTTTCTCAAAAAACATCTTTGTAACACTTAAATTTTCTAAGCTTTTTCATTTCCACAGGATTGAATGTGCCTGACCCCATTTTGATGTAGCTTTGAATAGCATGGCATAAAGTACAGAAAAAAAAAAAAGAAAAAAAAAAAAAAAAGACAAACATTCTACAATAAAAGCCCTAATCATGTAGTTATAAGTTTAAAAAGGGTTTGAAATCTGGTGCTTTGTCTTTCCCATTTCACATGGTCCTGCTGCTAAAAAAAAATTTCCCTGAGGTTCCTGCTGCATCTCTCCTATAAATGATTCTCTTTGATCAGAATCCAGTGCAAGCAGGGCTTTTTTTCAGTCTTAACAGAGGCAATGATTCCATATCACAGCACTGAAACTCTTGACAGCTCAGTGGGGGTGAGAAGAAGAAGCAGGATTATCTAAAAAAGAGAGAAAAAAGAGGAAGCAATTCAAAGTCAGGCCAAAGATGACAGGAGAATCAGGATAGCAGCTGTACAAAATTGTACTTGATCTCTGCCAGAGATGTGGTATGTAGAGGTGAATGACAACTTCTAATTAAAATTATGACTGATTACCATGTAAGAAATGACACAATTTGTTGAAGACCTGGAGCTGAAGATGAATCACTTTTATTTTCAGAAAATGCTAATTTAAAGTTATGCACTTATGCACTTTTAGAGGAACATCTGTGGTGCATTTTTGATAAAATTCACTTTCTCTCTCTTTTGTTTTGTTTTGTTTGTTTTTGAATGAAACTTTTGGATTGTCTTTTATCCAAGCACTGACTTTTCATTACAGTAAATAAGGGTGAAGAAATACTGAAAATGACATTTGGAAGAGACCCTGACAGTACAATGGCCCTCATTTGAAATTCCAGAAATGAAATAGTTTTAAAGTATAGTATCTATTGTTCTATAATAAATTCACAGATCTGTATCAAGCAACTCAGGATATTATTTTTCAGAGGTTTTGGATTGTTTATTTGTCATACATACATATGAATTGGATTCATGTCCCTAAGGGATACATGAATATGAGCATTATTCAACACATGCTGATTTGCTTGAAAATAAATTCTGAATCTGGATTCCTACTGAGGTTATATCATAGTATCATGGAATGGCTTGGATTGGAAGAAACTTTAAATATCATCCAGTTCCAATTTCCTGCCATGGGCTGGTTGCCACCCATCAGATCAGAGTGCCCAAGGCCCCATCCAACCCAGCCTTAAGCACTTCCAGTGATGGGGCACCCACAGATTCTCTGGGCAGCCTGTACTCACCATTGGAAAAATTTCCCCTGACTTCTAATCTAAATCTTCCCTCTTTTACTTTAAAAGAATTCCCCCTTGTCTTATCACCATCTATCTACCACTATCTGTTCATGCCACTCTGGATGGTCTCCTTCCTTTCTGTTGTATCAACTTCTCCACTCACCTTGATGTTGCCTTCAAACTTGCAGAGGGTGCAGTCAGTTCCAGCCTCTGTACTGTTTTCTCCCAAGAGCTGTCTCAATTACTGTCTAATTTAATATATACACAAAATCATTGTCACCTACCACTTGTGCTTTCACATCTCTCAGTGCAAAGACTCTGAAATAACTTCGTGCAGAGTTTTGTAAGCATGGTAAGACTGTTTCTTCACCCATTCCTTGAGTTGCACTCATGTAAAAAATTGTAGAAACAGCAAGGAGTAGCACTGCCTGAATATTACAATGCTCTTCCCTGAAATTGAAATGCTGAACTGGGGGTGAAGTGGCTTCTATGAAGTGCCTACAGGGAGTTAGTTCAGCTATTAATAGCTCTGTATTGCAGAGGATGGATACTTTGGTTTTTAGAGGAAACAACTTTTTCTACTGTTTTAGGGAATTTACTGAAAATTCTGATCAAAAAGAATGACCATGTATGTCTCTATGGCATTTTTATATCTAAATACCTAAAATGTAGTAATAATGTTTTTATTAAGATTAATACCTTGAAATAAATTCACAGGTAAACAGTTTTCAAACATGCTTTTTTTCTCCATCTTGCTCCAGATTTCAATTGACTTTTACATGTAAATACAGAATCTGAGACTTTAATTATCAAGTATTCACACTATACTGTTATTATGTAGCTCTAGGCTACTGCTAGCTGATCTTCATTTTAAAAATATGGGGGTGGAGAGCAAAGATTTTACATGTCTGTGTACACCGTTGTCTATGCCTGCAGTAAAAGTCTGGAACACAGAAAAGTGAAGCTGTGTTTTGCAGCTTTTTCATACTCACCCTATATGCAAACTATACTTAGAGAAGAGACATACAACTGCCAAAGTCCAATTTTAAGTCTACATTCCTGAAATTACACATAAATATTCTAAGTTATGCATAATAATATGCAAACTTACCATCTCTCCCTGTGACAATAAGGAAACGTAAGATGAAGGTAAAATTAACTGAGTATGAATTTACTCATATCCAAGGTCTACCTTTCCACCTAGCCTAGGAGACATCTTTAGAGGAGGTAAAGTAGAGTCTTTTATGTATTTTTAAAGTTCAGAACTGTGGGAATAAGGGATATTGAGAACTAGTCTTATCACGCCAAGAAGATATCTACTGCACCGTATCATCCATGATTTTGCAATTAAATACAGGACCAAAAAATAGCTTAGAAAGCTCTTTGAAATAAAATAAAAATCCAGTTAGAAAAGCAGTGTGCATTTTCTCATGTACAATTGAACTAATTGCTGTTTTCCATTCATGTCACTGGTGAAAAATGAGCAAAGCTGGAGTCCCTATAGTATAGAAGTGAATCAGTAAATCTGTTCCTTACATTTTAGAGACAAACAAGACATAACTTCATCCTAGCACCCTGGATATATAATCTTATGCTAATATTCTTCCTCCTCAGATCAAACAGCGATATTTTTAATAATCGCTGTTATGCCAACGTTGTTCTATATTCATCTTGCCATATTTAGTTACCTGGTTAAGGTGACTGTGCTCATGACTACGTCTTTGTTAGCACTCTTTTCCAGAGCTCTAATGGGATTTTCATCCTCTGTGAATGCTTATCTCTACTCTTTATTTTCGGTACTTTTTGATACCAAAAAATAGCTTTCAACAATTTTATATAGCAATGGAAGATTTCTTTATTTCTTGCTAACACATTCATGTACTTAGAAACAACAAAATGTCATCTTCATTAATTTCCAGCTTTGTTTTGCTAGGCCGAATCAAATTTTCCAATTTCATTCTCTATATTGGTTGATAGCCAAGTGGCATTTCATGCACATATTTTAGTTTGAGTTCCTTCTTCTTACACATGGGAGACTAGGAGAATATACAGCCTCGTAGATTACTGCTCACCAGGGCCTTGTATAGGAGTACTAATATTTCCCACTCTCTGTATCTGCATCATTATATGAAAAAGTCTTGCTGGTTTTGGACTAATTATGAGATTATATTATTTTTGGAATTATGGAATGTCCACAGGAATCTCATTCGTACTGAATATAAAATTGACCCAAGTTCACTACAAATTTGAAACTGCCTGGGTTTATGATTTTAGGGCTTTCAAGAACTGGCTTGGTTTTAACTTTGAATATACAAAAGCCAAACTGTAAGTGAAACCTACAGGGGAGAAGGGACAAGAAATACTTTGTATTCTAAACTGACAGCTCTGCAAATTCAACCTGAAACCCAACAGCTAAGTTGAGTTATACCCTTTTAAAAACTCATCACCCATATAGAAGCTTCTGTAGAAGAATTAAGATACCATAAAACCTCAAGTACTCCTAAGTTTTCAGAAAGTTTATACAGGTGCCATTGGTTAGTCCTGCAATTTTAACTGTGCCAAGTAATCCTGCTAATGACCATGATGGGGCACATAAATACAGTCCTTACAGGCCAACATTTTGTTTAAAGTATGGGCACTTCTACTGCTCCCTGCACCATGGTATTTGAGTACTATACCATCATCAGAAACAGAAAGCAGAGAAAGCATCATTTCCCAGCAGCCTCAAAAGATTCGATCCTGAAAGGATATGGGGACAAAATCTACTGAATAAATTGGTGTAATTTTCAAAGGAGACCTACTCTTTAAAAAATACATGTTGTTTTCCTTATTGTTAGCATTAACCTTGCTCTAATGCTCTAAAGCTTCAATCAAGGATCTAAAGGCAGAACTGTGGAAAGAGACTTCTTAAAAAATAGTGAATATTTTTCCGGGTAAATATTGAGGAGATTATTTTAGAAAGGATAATATTCTCCAAAAGCTGTAAAATATTAACTATTCCAAGCACTATCTGCTTCTTTTAGGCTTTCCTAGTATCATACATTTAAATAATATATGTAAAGCTGACATTTTATGTCATCTTTCTATAAAATAGGGCAAACTCATAAACCAGTCTGAATGCAGATGATAACAATATACAGCTTTAGTTCATAGAGTGCATATTCACAAATCCAAGTGCCTTTTGAAGTTTGATCTCTTATATTTCTCACTGCTTTCTTCTGTCCACTCAGTGCCGAGGACTCTCCTCTCCACTATGGAAATGTTAGCTGATGGGAAACACAGTTACAATAGCTACCATACTGAAGATTGCTAGTGCAAATGCTGTTTTCTCATTGCAGGTAAGATGAAGACCAGAGACAGACTCATTACGGTAGCTTTATATTAGGCTGTCTCCAGATCAGAGTCAGAAAAGAACTCATCAGATCCACTTGTTAATGAGTGTTTTGTTCACTAGGCAATGTTTTAGATGTAATTATTCCATTACAGGTGTCAAATTCATACAATAGATTCAGTCTTCTATAGTTTCTCTTCTGATGAGAATCACATTTCTACTCTTATATTTTCCACTGACAGAGAGGAAGACCCTCAGAGAGGAAGGATGAAGAGAACCACACAGCTCACAGTCATCCTTGAAAACAAGGAACATGAGATGGTGGAGGCTGATGATACATCTGCATGAACTATGGATACCTCGGAGAAAGGCATGCATTAATTGATTTTATGAACATGATTTAGATCCAGATGATCTGCTTAGCATGTTGTCTGACTAGAATACTGTAGCAACATGAAGAGTAGTAACCTTCGGAGCAGAGACACTAACAGAATGGTCAGCCATCTGTCAGTGTCACTGTCAGTGGCTGCCAGGATCCATTTCATCATTTAACATCCTGCAAGCAGGTTATATATAACTAAGGAAGAGTTGGATATCATCCCCTTGTAGCTCAAGCAATTCTGGTAGAGGCCCACCCAGAACTAAGGTTACCAAGTTGTTGTATACACCAAAGAGTGGCGGGAAAGTACCTGGAATGTCAATGACTACTTTGTATTGTCTAAATGACCATACAAAAGGGTTTTTTTCCTAATTCCTGCATTCAGAACTCCTCTGTACTTTGTGCTGTCTATAATAGTAAGAGAATCTCCTTTACTTCAAGAGCTTAGGTCACTAGCAAACACCTTCAGTTGCTGTAAACAAAAGTAACTGGAAAATACCCATTTGTTGCATATTTTCAATATGCATGAAGCAAGCAGAAAGGTTTTCTGACACATCCTGCTGGTAAAACTGGAGTACTTCTTGTGGGCCACATTCCCAGCAGGTGAAAATTAGCACTATTCTCTGCAGTGGTGCATCAGCTCCTGCCAGCTTAAAGGAATACAAAAACTAAAATAACACAATGTTAATTTTTACTGACTGATGATTTTCAACCTCAAGTTTACATATCATAGCAAGCTAGAGTCTTTCTAAACACTATTAATGCCATCTAATTACTATGAATGCCAGACTGCGCATTGCATTGTTAGCCTGGGAACTTCCATCTATTGTTAAATCCCTGTGTAGCTGCTGTATTGATTAGAACTGAGTTACATTTCTTCATGAATTCTGCTTTCAAATATTCAAGTGTAATAAGGGAAGTAATCTAAATGCAAAATTAAGGGACTGATGTTAATTTCCTTGGAATGAGAAGCCAAGTTAATTAACAGTTTTAAAGAATTTTGACATGGCCAAATAGAAGGCAGGTTGAGCTGTAATGTATCATTGCTTTCCCCAGCACAATCCAGACCCATACATTGTAATTATTCCAACATGTACATTATTAAAACCTTATGTTTTATTTTTGTCCACTTTTATGTCTTCAGTTTAAGTTTTATAAACATTTTAATAGACCAGTCTAACATTAAGAATCTAGTAGGGGTGGTAAATCTTGAAATCAAATTGAATATATCAGGGGACCATACACAGGTGAGTAAGTATCAATTACAGCAAATATAGGATACAGATGTGTGTAGAGTAAAAGGAGAAAGAGGTTTGGAGAGAGGCAAATTATTAAAGAGGGTTTCATTTATACTGTATTTTATGACTCTTAGAGAAATTCAAACACTCTAGCTAGAGGTTTACTCTGGAAAGAACTTGATTTTAACAAAAACACTTGACAAATTCACTAAATATTCTTATCAGATCAGCATTTTGTTAATAACATTAGTTTAAGAAATAAAACAAAAAGAAGCTATGATTGTTTGTTGTAAGGGAATATTGAAATATGAATAGAATGTTAGTTTATGCAGAAAACAAAAATAGATTTTAAGATATCAATGATAAAATCCAGAGATTTAGAGAATCCATCCATTCTATCATAAGCAAAGGGTGTTGAATCTAGCTGAAATCTGAACTGCTTTACAGGAAAAAAAAAGTCTTTTCCTCTTTACCACTGTTACTAAAAATAAGAGATCCTATCCTGTCCATGCTGATAGAAGCTCTGCTGCAGACAGTATGAATAGTTTACATTCCTGTGCAAAGTAGTACTGAGTTCAATAAAGATCTGTTAGTAACAAATATAGTCCAAGCTAATACTCTTGATCCAGCAGTTTTCAGGCAGTTCCAGAACTGCAGTGTCATCAGTGGATGTGCTAGATTTTGAATTCTTATATAAGTGGGTAAAGAACAGAAAGATATTCCAGTTTTTCTGTACCTCTGTAAAACACTGTAATTCATAAGAACCACAGTGTCTTACAATCTTACCTATGTTCTAAAGGAATGTGGTCAAATAGTATTTCCTAAGAATGCATATATCCAAAAAAGAGCAATGAACATCTGCACTTCTGTCACTGTTTGACTGTGGGAAAGACCTGCTGTCTTTAAAACGTTAGCCAAAAGACAAATGCAGCGACAAAGAAGAAATGTCAGAGGCTTCTCTGATTCAAGTATCTCCTTCATGCAACCTATAAAATGCTACCTGTCATAGAATCACAGAACCATTAAGTTTGGAAAAGACCACTATGATCATTTCGTCCAACCATCAGCCCATCTCCAGCATGCCCACTAACCATGGCCCTCAGAGCCACATCTACACATTTCTTGAATGCCTCCAGGGATGATGACTCCATCTTCTCCCCGGGCAGCCTGTGCCAATGCTTCACCACTCTTACTGAGAAGAAATTGTACCTCCATTCATCCTGAACATCCAATCTGAATCCCCACCCCCGCCCCCATCTGCAGCTCAACCTAAGGCCACTACCTCACATCCTATCCACCTCCTTTCATGTAGCTCCAAGTTTGAATCTATTCAACTCATGGGAGGCACTGATTCGGAGCTAGAATGAAAGACCGTGACCATGTGCTTCTTGGTAAGAAAACGTTGTGATATAATCTCTGTGTTAACTCACCTACTGATATCCATGAGGAACAATTTTTACTATCTCTATCTGTCTAGAAGAAACTGCTTCATATTATCAAACAAAATCTTATTATTTCATACATTTTCACCATCTACGTTAGAATACAGAAGTACAACCAGGGAGGAAACTTTCCCAACTCACAGATTTCTATCCTGCCAAGAGCACTAAGGCACAGCACCTCAGGAGTGCTGGCCGCAGTGAAAACACTACAGCATTTTCCTGACTCAGTATACTGCTAGCATAAAGCTATCAAATTAGTTTCATGGTCTCCATCCTTATCTTTACTGCATGCAGTAACCCAGAGCTACCAATCTTTGAGTACTCAGTATTCCTAACATAACATATATAAAATACATGCAGACTTAAAAGCGAAATCCAGAACAAACCTCATGCTCAAAATCTGATTATGGGAGAAAGACGGTGAATATAATCAATTTAGTTAATGCTGTCTTTATAGGCAGACAGATATTCTGCTTTACACTGCAAAGCCTATGTAAAACAAATGACATTTACTGTAAGACTGGCTTCAAAGGCATTTGAAAGAAATACAGTCCCTTAAGGTTTCCTTATAAACATGATAACAGTAGGGAATCTTGTCATATTCCCTTGCTCTCTCCTATTGCAAAAATTATTTTGTGATTCTTGAAAGAAACAAACAAATCCAAGATGAGAATTGGAATAATATTAATTGTAGAATAGAATTCTATTTTACTTAGGAGCTTTAGAAAAGTGAAAAAGGGAAAATCCGTACTACAATAATTAATGCACCAACTATTAAAGGAGTAATTCATGAGAGAGCAAAGATCTTCCATGGCAGAAAAGGACAATAATGACTACATATGTCCTACAGGAATGCTGTTATAAACAAACCTACTAAAGATTAAGGTTTCTGAATTTGTTCTGTTTATTTATTTGTCTTCTTACAGATAGTCATTTATAAGAAATCACATTTTCAGTACTGCTTCATAAAAAATTCCCTTGATATAACACTTTTATTTTCAGGCTCTGCTTGCATTAGATCCATAGGGTAATGGTAAGGAAGATTCTGCATTATTTCTTAATCAAAGCTTTAACAAGTCTTCCCTTTTTTAGAAAAATGGCTATTTGCCACCCAACACTTATGTTATCCTGTTGAGGAGATTGGAAATGAAGATTCAAAGCAAAATGTAAGAACATCCATAATTAATAATTACTATTAATAATAAGTACATGACAGCTGGAACGTTGGACTCTTCTTCCAAGGGAAAAATTAACTAATGTGCTGGATTTGTCCTATGGTTACCAGAGGAAATTACTGCTCTTGCAGACTAGGCAAACTTGTCATCCTTCAGCAGTCATTGGAGGCTTCTATTTAATTGACATGTGGACTGGATGCTTAATTACATGGACAGTCTCCCTTTCTCTACAGTACAGTGAAGGAATAGACAGATATTTAGGCAGACAAATTAGGACCATGTGGATTTTTTCATCACATGCTGTAACATCACAGTGTAATACAACAGTGGCTTGATCCAAGAGGAACTCCCGCCATCAGTTCCCTATAGCTCCATCTTATGAATTAGGATAAAAGATACAAGAAAGCGTAGAGGAAGGATTGAAAGTAGCAGTCATCAAACTCTTTATATCAATGGACTGTTGTCGCAAATGCACAATAATGCAACTTTAAGCTTCTAATTGATAGTACTATAAAAGTATGTGTACATTTCACTATTGTGGTCAAATGTGATTTATAGCAGTGTTCAGTATGGGAACCAAGTGTTAAGCTACCATGATATCTCAGATGAAAAGTGAGTGACAGCAAATGCACATGGATACGTGACACGCATACAACAGCTAGATGTATGAAATGTCACTTTGTACCATACTGAGCCAAGAGCTTCTCTAAAATTAAAACAGCACTGATTTTTCTCCAGGTGTATTTCTCTCATCCTGAGCAGAACTGCTGACTCCAGGAACTGCATGCTGAACTAACTCCTTGTGCAGCTGGATATCGCAGTGCTACACACAGCATTTAATTGGGCAGATGAAACATGGGGTTGGTTAGGAGCACTTCATAGATGGGAAATAGATGGGAAATAGCACTTCATAGATGGCATCCATGGGCATCCCCACATTCAGATTATAGGGAAGGCATGCATGAAGAAGCAAGCCAGCCATTCCATCCCAGATAACCTCTGCTTGCTCCCTTGCCATAGACTGGCCACTTTATTATTATTTAAATGCATACAGACTTACCAAATATGTAGGCACACTGCTTTGTAACTTGGCAGTGTATTGTAGTACAACTAAGGATCTGCCTCAGGACACTGTTCCAGAGCAGCTTTTTTTTTTTTTTTTTTTTTTTTTGTAGTCTGGGGCTATTTTTACACAAGGACATGACAATAATTAGAAGATCAAAACCCAACACTGTAAAAGTCTTTCAATTGCCAAAGGTAACAGGTACGGAATTACCATGCACATTTTTTGTCATCCTGATGCTTTCCCCCTGTAAATAATTATATTTCCTGCTCACTTATTCATGTCTTCTAAAAATTCACTGTTTTATTTATTATATTTGAATTTATTTGCATGCACCATGCCCTCTCATCAACTCAAATGCTTATAAAGATTCTGTTTACCATTTGCAATAATCATCATATTTTCGTTCTTCCATCTGTATTTGTAAAGCCTGCTTTGTCTACTGGAATATACGTACAATTCTCCTCTAGGTTTATTAGCAAGAAACTACAGTATGAGAAAACCAATATATTTATGAAAATGTAATTTACATTCTTTGTGTTAGGGAAAGTCAGTCACACTTAGTAATGTGCATTTTAGGTGACTTATTAGATACGAAGAATGCTATTCATACCTGAGAACTCCCTGCAGATGAGCTGTGAAAGATTGTTTTTTATCATCTGAGGAATGCTAGTGTCTGGGACTGGGATCTCACTTTTGCAATAACTAACTTCTTTTAAAGTAAAGGAAATGATGATTATTGTGCAAGAATGGGGCAAGTAATGACCAGTTTATTAGGATAATGTCAGAGATTAGCTTGGCTGTGATCTTTTAAAGCAGATTTTTGTCTATGGAAAAGTAATATGCATTAACATACTAATTTGTGCTAGAATGACATTGGCAGCACAGTTTCTGCACTGAGCAGCAATGTTTTCTTCAACTGAAGGAACCTCCATTTACATTTCAGTGAGACCTGCCATTCTATTCTGACTTTAATGTTTGTACATGGAACTGGTGATACTGAAAGCGAAAATGAGGAACTGAAACAGGAAATGTTTCTTGTTTAATGTAATGATTGTATATTTCTATGAAATAGCATAGAGGGTTGGAAGTAGCTCTTCTAGCTGACCTTGAACTTGTAGCAAGTGCTAGGAAGCTCACTGCACAGTTTCCTCATTCCCTGCTTTGTGAGAATGTTTCCTTCACAGAAAATTCAGACAGACTTTGTCTGTTTGAATTGTGTGCATGGAGAGTGTAATGGGTGGGAGTTTCAGTCATGCCTAAAATACATAATAATAAATACTTTGTATACATAACATCTTGGAAAGGCTATACTTCTAAGAGTGATACCCTAAATGACAATTTTATATATATATATATATATATATATATATATATATATATATATTTTTCCTTTCAGAGTATTTTCTAGGAAGGGAAAAGGGTGGAAGGGTTTATTTCCTTGATTTAAGTAATGAGGTTTTTAAAAGGAATTTTTGTTTTTATATTCTCTAAGATGATTGATCTCTAGAAGACTGGAAAAAAAAAAAAAAAAAAAAAAGAGAAACAGGAGGCTAACACCATTGTTAAAGAACAAGAAGTGACCATTGTCCTGGACAGAAGTGACAGCAATTTCCATCTCTGTACATGTACACTAAGGGACATGTACACTAAGGGATGTACACTAAGGGATGTACACTAAGGGATGTACACTAAGGGATGCTCTATTCCAAACCTTTCCTACCCTGACATATACCTTTCACTTCTCCCTCCAAATGGGATTCCAGCTTCATCTCCTTGCTTACCTCCAGCCTATCCTGCACCAGACTCCTGTTACGTATTTTTCATAGCCATGCCAGTCCACTTTCTGCAACCCTAAAACTAGCAGATACATGGGTGTCAAGAGAAGTGAACTAACAGAAAGGTGTAGAACGGTGTAAGGCAAAGCGTAGGTAACAGAGCTGCTGAGAACTTGGGGAATGCCAACTCCACCTCCTTTACAGCCACTGAACTTGTCAGCAAGGCTCCTGTAAATGATCCCTGATTTCCACCACCTGCAGCTCACTGAGGAATTTGCAGAACTTGCAGGATATGTAATATCTATTCAGAATACACCCCTGGGCAGAACAGGAGGATGGTTTCTTTCAGAGATCAGAAGGAAGTTTTGGAACTCACTCAAATGTCTACCTGCCCTGAAACAGAGGCATATTGAAAACCTAATGGGTAACAAAAAGAAAGACATTGAAAAAGGAGTTCTGCAAGGGACAGTATTCAGCACTGAAATTCAGTCCCCAGACTTGGCTGGGAGCACAACAGTCGTGATATGCTACAACACAAATGAACAGAAAAAAAGCAAATGAATGATGCTTTTTCTCTAATTTATGACAGGCCTGGATTTAACTTAAATTCCACATAAGCCTTGGTACCTCTGTGGCTCTAAGCTTTCAAAGGCACCTAGCCAATAGGAAATGCTGGGCTCAGAAACATAACTGGAATTTCATCTGGGGAAAAATTGGCTGAAGTATGTTTTTTAAAGAACTATTTTCCTTGATATTAAGATAAATATAAAATGAATTTTCTTCAGCACCTACAATAATATTTTTCAATTTTTTTCCATGTTCAAATCAAAAATATTTTCAATCCTTTTCATTTATTGCAAAAGTCAGGCAAAAGCAGAGATAATAATGACAAAGCCATGTAATTTATTGGTTGTTTTGAAAGGGCACCTTCAAGGTAATGGGAAAGAAGGAGCTAGATTGTTTTTTATTTCACTTCTAATACCTTTTCACTGGGTATTAGAAATTCCCAAGTGATTTTTATGTATCTGCAACCAAACTCCTGAAAAATCATGATCAACAACAAATTATGAAAAGACATTTATGCCGTAAACAACTACAAGATATCTTCACAGAGTCTGCTACCTTGATGATTAGTTTCAGATTTTCTTGCCAATTTTAGACTCGAAAATTTCAAAAGGATTCCCCGCTCCAGTGCCATCCTTATTGCAGTACTATTCCAAGATAATGGAAAGTATACCTGTGAAGAATTTGCAGACAATGGTCTTAGTGTAAATTTAAATGAAGTCAAACATCAAAAATCTTCGGGAAAATACCAAATTGCTCACGATGTGAAAAAGATAATATCAAAAAAGAGTAAAAAATTATATATATATATATATATATTTAATGTAAAATTGCAGAATCATAGAAAGGTTTGAGATGGAAGAGACCTTAAAGCCTACCCAGTTCCAATCCCCTGCCATGGGCTGATTGCCCCCACCAGTTCAGGCCCATCCAACCTGGCCTTGAGCACCTACAGGGATGGGGCACCACAGCTCTCTGGGCAGCCTGTGCCTCTGAGTACAGAATATCTTCCTAACATCTAACCTAAATCTCTCCTCTTTTAGTTTGAAGCAGTTCTCCCTTGCCCTATTGTGATCAGACTGCACTAAAAGTCCTCCAAATGAGCTTTAATTTTATGATTCTAAACAAGCTAATAACAAATAAGAAATAGCTCAAGTTGTCCACAATCTATCTAGTATTTTGTTTAATAATCAATTGAAAAATTTGTGTTTGGTCCCTTCTCTGTCAAGTAAAAACAAAAAATCGTCATTGTTCATTTCTGTCCTCTGGAGGAAGAGTTACAGGGCCACATTGTCAAAAATTCTAATGAATGTCAACGATATTGTTTAAAAATGATAAAATATTATTTGACTAGCAATATATTTTAAATGCAGTGAACCAGATGATGCTGGCATATGATTTTGGAACAGACTCTGATCAAAGCCTGAGGACTACAGCTCCATAATCACTGTAAAATCTTTTGAACTTGTTCTCTGTAACGAAAGCATGCTTGAGAAGATAGAGAGGGGAGAAGAATAAAAGTTGCATTTCTCTGATGCTTTAGACAGCACATGTAACAATAGCTGAACCTCCAAGGGCATTGTTCTTTCATTTCAGGATATTGCACAGTATAGTAGAAGCATAAACAGAAGAAATAATAGTCTGTCAATGACTGGGGTTTTTTCAGAAGCCAAAAACTGATAATTTAATGTAATTGTCTTTCAGTTGTAATCACCCATGTTTAAACAGTTGGCCAAAGATTTATAAATAATTATGTGGAGAATTACCTCAGAGCTTCTTACATCTTTCCTAGTCATCTGTAGGGTCAGATGCCCATAGCGCACATCGGGAAAGCTTGCTTCACTCCCTTGTCTCCAAAAGCCATGGACAGTGAACACAATTGCTAGTGCTGCATGTGGCATGAACTCCTTCAGAACATATTTGATCATGGCTTGGCAAAAGCAAGTTCTAATCCCAGTGGGATAACATAGGACAACTTATTCATTTTTATTTTTTCAAGAAAATGATGACCCTAAATGCTGAAGAATGAAACACACAAAGGAGGCCTGGAAGCAAAATTCCTTACCTTAAACTGGCTTCATCACTTTGAGGATGCTGAAAATCTATGCCATTGCTGTGTGAACCTTGTTATGCATCATGCATGAGCTCTGTGCTTGAGATTATTTTTAATCTCTCCTTCAGACATCCTTTTGCATTTTACTTAGCTTAGAAAAGCTCGCTCACCTGTTCACCGTGCCACAGTGGACTTTCACATGCCTTACAGTACACAACAGAATCAGAAGTAGGTGAACGGGAAGGTGTAGGAAATTTTTGCCCAGACAGCACATCTCAGGACAGTATTTAATGAATGTTTATGAATGCTCTCTTTAGGCTAGTCATTCCTATCAGTATTCCTTTGTAAAAGACCAGCAATCGCTCTCAAGTGGATGCTTGAAGTACTACTATGTTACAGATTGAAGGATTATACCCCCCAGCAGAATCCAATCCAGGTGCTTGAACTAATGCATCCTGGCATAAGAGGCTTTTTGGACACCACTGGGCCGCCCCGAGCACTTCAAAGAGAGCAGAATGCTAAGACAAGTATTAGACAAGTGTTCTGTGAGAGCAAGTAAGTCTCAGCACTTTCTATAATACCGAGCAAAATACTTAGGCATTCAACATTCAACTTTGAAAAATCCCTGTGTTAAAAACAGAATTATCTTTTATTCTTTCAGGCTTGAGAAAATTCAGTTGCTACAGAAAGCATTCTCCTTAGGCTGCAAGGCAGAATCACACACACCTCAGCTTATTCACACAAAGAATTTACCAAGCATTTGCCATCCTTTTATGATGGCTATGAATTGCTACCTATTTTCTGGTGAAATTCATCAGTAAGATCAATTACTGGCAAACAGCCACATTTTAGTGTGACTTTAAATATGATAATTTTTAATGTGAAATGGTAAACTTGCTGATGAGTAGTTTTTCCTTCCAAAGAGGTTTAATTATTCAGACTCTCCATTCTCTTTGATTGATGTCTATTCCCTTTATTGGCTACCATGACAATGAAGAAATTCAGGATAGAATGTGAATAAAAACTGTCTGTTCCCTCAGGTATATAACTTTTCACCAAGTTTTCTTTGAAGTAGCTGAAGCAGCAGCAATAGTCTGTTGAACTACTTAAGTCAATTGTATAAGTATTTTATTAATAAATACAATTTTATTGAATTGTGAGAATATCTAATAAAATGGCATGGAACTCTCTGTCCTTCTAGAGTTACACTGAACTGCTCCTGTTAATCACTGTATTATTTTGTATAAACTTTAAAATAGGATGAGTGTCAAAGGGCTGATGCTGTTGTGTTGGGGAGAAATGAGACTGAGTAGGGCTGAGACAATACTTCTGAGGGCTGAGGGAACTTGGATTGTTCAGTCTGAAGAAGAGGAGGCTCAGGCGAGACCTTATTACTATCTAAAATTACCAGAAAGGAGGTTGTGGAGAGGTGAGGGTCAGCCTTTTGTCCCAGGTAACAATGCTAGGAGCAGTGTGAATTGCCTCAAGTTCCACCAGGGGATTCAGGTTGGATATTAGGTACAATTTCTTCTCCAAAAGAGCAGTCAGGCATATGATAATGGTAGTTCAAGATGGCCTCCATTTTCAGAAGTCTAGTTTTTCAGATTCCTGATTTCTTACAAGTGTATACAAGTGTATACAAGTGCCTAGTCTTGTATCTTGTGAAGTGGTACACAGATGTCTTCTCTGAGTTTCTGGGATGTGACTCCTTGGCACTCCAGTGAAACAAACAATAAACAGATGTTGTAACAATCTTCACTTTTTGTCATCCTGATCATTTAAGATTTCTGTGCATGCTCGTGCCAGGAACGATAGCAACAGAAAGATTCAGATAGTCATGATATCTGAATCAAATCTATTGGCATCACAGATTTAAGCTTCCTCAGCTTTATTCCTGCTTTTTCTATTTCTGTGTAGGATACATCAAGACACATAATTCTATGTCTAGGAAGTGTTCAGCTGTCGCGGGTTAAGCAAGATCTACCTGTGCCCGTGACAGGGGGGCAGCTGGCCCAAAAGGGCCGCTGGCCCAAAAAGGGAAGGGGAAAAGGGAATGGGAAAAGAAAACAGCGGCAGCGATCTAAGGAGGCACACTTATTTACTAAATATTAAATCAGAATACAGAATAATACAATATAATACAATATAATTGTAATTAAGCAAAAGAGAGAGAGAGAGTGAGTCCCAAAAACCGAAAGGCCTACTGTAAGCTCTAGGCGAAACGGCTGGAAGGCACCCCACGCTCCGATGATCCGGGAGAGAGTGTGAGATATCAGTCACGGGAGTGAGATTATATACTGTTCTGGTCCCGTGACTTATCTCCTGACCATGATGTCCTCTGGGAAATGTAGTTTTCTTCTGTGAACTATCCATACTTTACATGATGTTGTGATGTGGAATACTAATAGCAGAATTACAAAAGTATTAAACCATGACATCAGCTAAGATCTTAAAGCCTAAATCCAGCCATCTCAGCTTGACAAGATGAGGTAAGACTTTTCTCAGCTTTCGTTCTCATGGTTTAAGTCAGCTAAAGGGGGTTTCGTGGTAAGGTACAGCTGCGAGCAGGAGGGTTACATTTCACGTAATATTGGTTGTGTTCAGGTTATCCCAAAACACTTTACACACTTTTGTACTGTGCAGTATGAGAAATGTAAAGTGAATATGACAGCCATTATGTGCTCAGTAAAAGCTGATAATTGCTGTTATCTTAGTCCTAGAAATTCCTAGATTATGCTCAGTCCTGAAAGCATTACTTTACAGATTTTACCCCAAACTCTATAGTAGCTAAATCTCCTGGTTTGCAAGGAGTCTTTTGCCTTTTTGAGCTCTAGTGTCATAAATTGCATTTAGCCAAGGGGCACTGCAGACTACAGTGGTGGAAGCTGGCTTAAAGAATCATTCAAGCAATGGAATATAGAAAAATCTACTCATTTCACCCATCTGCCCCACATAGCCTTGTGGCCAAAAGAGTGTTGCAAACCAAACAAGTAAAGTAATCCTTAAATGTTCCATTATCTCTACTTAGAAATTCATTCACTGGTTTTAATTTAAGCCTTACTTCACAACAATTTACAAAGGGAATTTTCCTAAAGGGCAATATGTGGATCAAGAATTTAAAGAAAGTAATTAGATTCTTGAAAGTTTCAGTTTCCCTTTGATTTATAACGTGGCATTCATAAGGAAGAAAAAAAAAAAAAATGCAGAAGGGTTTATACTATTCCACTAAGAGATATTGCTTGTTAAAACTGAACAACTTCAGATGAGAAGATTTGTATTTTTTTCTTTGATGAATTTCTCCTCTTGACAAAATTAATTTTGTTTTGTCAAAATTTTCTATTTGCATATTTCCACACTAAATATTTTCATTTTTCTGTTTCAAATGACTTTTTACTTTTCCTTCCAAACTTGTAAGGGACTATGAAAAAAATCATTTTTCAAATGCTCAAGTAAAATGAATTATTTACATATTATCAAAAATAAATGCAATGAATGACTCAGACTTTTGTGGGGAATCTGAAACTGTTAGGAATGCACACTTCAGATATTTTTGTTTCTCTCTCTGTGCTGAAGTCTCTCACCCACCTCTACTTATTTGAGAATGAATTTACAAAGAAACACAAAGAGAGCAACTCAATAACTGGTAACTGAGAACAGCTTGTACTACAAGACATGTTGCTCTCAATGCACTGCAAATACCACCTGAGTCCTACTCTGCACCTTTCATTTTTGTGTGTGTCAGAACTCAGGCAGTTTCTAAGAAGTATTCAGAAAACTTGATAAAACTAACGCTATATAATAATGCTTATTAAAACAGTGTCTTTCACCAGATCAAATTCTAATACTGTATTTAAAGCAAACTCCTAACAAATTAGGTGACAGTGAGAAAATTTTCTACAGTCTCCAGAAGCATCTTACAAAGGCCTTTGGCATGCTTGGTAGGACTACAGGAGAGATGTTTTTCCTCCATGACAATAGATGGCTGAGGTGTACTAATATTTTGCACCTAGACCTGTAAGACAGTGTCAAGTTTTTGCCATTTGTTTTCTTTTGACAGCCTGGAAGTAACAGTGAAGAAGTGGATTCCACACAGAGATGAGAGCTGACCTCGGTGTGCCACACATTCCTGTATGGACAACTCTCCCTGCTGTGCTCCCTTAACAAAAGCACCTTACAGGAGGAGGATGCAGTCTAAGTGGTATTTCTTATTCTCTTTGTATGTCACATAGAAATGTGGACAGATATAGGACTGTGAAATCCATCTTGGGGAAGAAATAGTTTCAGTGGAGGCAGTTCCCCAGAACCAAAGTGGATAGCATTCCTACACTGAATTTCTCCAAGTTGTTTACTCATATATTTCTTAAGATCACTGCAGACAAAACAAAGAAGTATTGGAGCAGTTCTGCAGTCCAGCTTTTCCAGAAAAATCTAACCATGGTTTCTACAGCAACAATTAAACTTAAAAAGCAATTAATGTCATCTGACCATACTTGGCTAACGAGATCCCTGGATGGATCTCATTAATAAATATAGGATCCTTCACAGTTTCCAAATTTCACTGGTTTTTGCTCCTTTCTACTGTATAGCAGTAGAGAGAGCAGGGTACAGATGTATCACATCTACATCTGTGTCCCCAGAGGGGCTGGTCCATTAGACAAATGCCTGCAGGAAGCAGTCTGAAAACGGCTCAGTTCTTCCTTTTGTGCTGCATCTGTCTAACGTGAGACAGACAGCTCAGCTCACAAGGACTGTGCTGGGACAGCTGAAGAAGTCACTGCCCTGAGCTGCTAATTATTGCTCTTCAGACAAAGTGGTTTGCTGACCTAGGGGACATTTTCACTGCAATAGAGAAAAAGCATGCTCACACAGCCATCACATCCCACCTCTTGGGGCTGCCACTTCCTCCTGCAGTATAACAGGCAATGGCTGAGAGCTGACCATTACTGAGGTCTGAATTGAGGTATGTGCACCTTTATGGACCAGGGCATGGAGGAGTTTCTTTTGCTGGTTATTTCAATCACACAGACTGGTGACAGGATTGGATTTATTAGTCAGTACTGAAATCAGCTGGCAGAGATGCTCTTGTGGCTTAGCATCAGTAGTGCTCAGGGCCTGTAATTTGCAGTTCTGTACCTTTTCAACTGAAGTGCTATAGCAGTGGTTTTCCAGATTTTCTGTGGTAGTTTTCCCTTGTACTGTAATTTTGGAGCTATTGGCCTGACCACCCTGCTAAGCCTAATGCTGGTGTTACAGCACATTCTTATGGGAAGTTACTACCAGTAGTGTAAGAAATATATCTATTCAATTCTAGCTTTGCAGATTTTAGATTATATAAAAGAAAAGGACAGAAACAACAACAACAACAACAACAAAAATTGATACTTACAAATGCTTTCCAAGGCTATGTATGCAATCTTAAGTCAATCAGCATGAAATATCTGTTCCTAATTGCCCCTCTACCCAGTGCTAATAGCTTCATAATCAGAAATGGTGAATAGGAAGTGCAAACTGTTCCAAATTAAAAATACATGGTGTTATAGCAAAAGTGTAGTAAAAGTTTTCATTCTCATGATCAGTAGCAACATATTTGTTGTTGCCACTTGCTGGTCTGCAGAGATCCCCCAGAGGAAGACTCTCATCCTGGACATGCATCACTGCTCCTGTTTCATATTTGCTTTTGCCATTCCCATTTCCATTCCCATTCTCATTCCCATTCTCACTCCTTTGACTCTCATTTTCAAGCTGTGTCCTTCATTTTTCTCCAGTGGTAATAAATATCAACATTAGAGTCAATGTATGTCATCTACTATGGACCGTGCTAATGAATCTTACTGTACGTGGACCAGGCTCACCCTCCCTTGTGCAACAAATGGGAAATGCAGTTACTCATGGGCATGGCAGCACAATATGAGCGTGTTTCAGTTTAGACAGTCTGCAGCTGAAAATCACAAGTTTCCACCTCCCATTTAAAACACTACGATTTATCAGCATTAAAGAATATGGAAGACTTTGCTATGCCAGAGCATGCTGATTTCCAGTCTGTAAATCAGAGCTGTTCTCTGAGCATCATATTCACCATATTGAGATTCACCGTATTGAGATAGATGTTTAAAGTGTAGTTCTTGATCATTTATAACCATTTACAAGGCTTCTATAGAATATCTCTTTGTACTTGATATTTAGTCTTATCTTCAGCTATATCTCTTTTATTAATTCAACAACTCCCAAGATGTTTTTGTAGTAATTGGAATGGTTAACCTCCACATTCTCAAGGTTACAAAGCCTTTTATTATCCAGCCCTTTACACGTCTTGTTCATTGTGAACTCTCATCAAAACCAACTGCTTAAGAATATATTTTACAGATTCTGTAACTCAGCTTTCATTGGGCTCAGAAAACACGCAACTTGCAGTGGAAGTATTATGTGAGCAAATGACATCTATTGCTTTTGACATAAATATTGTGCTGAGTTTTCAGAAGATCTGGCTCCACTTTATTCTTGAATGAAGTGACAATGTTTAGAACAGAATCTACAGGATCCTATTCCAGCTGTAGAATGCACTACAATAATAGGTTAATACTAGGTGATTTTGGACTGATTTGGCTGATTCTCATTACACTGATAAATATTATGATCAAAATTCAAAATACATATCCTTAAGATTCTCTCACCTCTTTACTGCAACTCACCCCCTACCAAATCTGTATGAAAAATTACCACAATATCAATGTTGTTTCTATGTGGGGAATCTAAATAAGGACAAGATGTTGAAGTTAGACTTAATCTCCACCTTCCTTTTTTTTATTATTTTCCCAGAGAAAGGGGATACATAGGTCCTGATCCTGCTACTTGAGGGCTTTATTAATCTTGCATTGGCCTGAAAATCTTTCTGTATTATAAGAATTGTGGCTAGGACTTTGGCACCACAGTCCAATTGGAAGTTTGTCATAAATTTGGAAGATATTTAAAGTTCTTTAACTGATTCTTTCCCATCTTTCACTAGATATTCTCACTAGAAATTCCACCTGTAACTAGAATTCCAGTGCATAAAAACAACTCCTACCTGATGATTCACAGGCATTCTGGGCATGAGTAATCTCAAAGTATAATCTTGTTGCTTTCTCAAAGATTCTATGGCTACTTTGATTCTGGAAAAGCAAGGAGCAGTTTGGTGAAGCACAGCAGAAATAATTTCAATTCTTACTATTGGATTAACCCTCCTGACTGAGTAGCAGCAAGCTATTAAAGCACTTTTTTACTCATATTTTCTCAGTTAAATCTTCCCTAAACACAGAGAATGAAACATTTCCTAAGATATCTAACACATACAGCAAAACAGGTCCCACTTTGGTCAGTATTCCATGACTTCATTTAAAATTTTTATGTATATGTGATGTGTAAAATAAGCATTATAGATGCAGACTTTATGATAATTTTGAACTATAACAACATCAAAAACACAAAATATATTTATCAAAAGAAAAGACAGTTTCCATAAAAAATGTATGCAAATGTATGTAAAACTTCCTTTAGTAATCAGCTGTTTCTTGTCTTTAAAATGTCTATGGTATAGAAAAAGGTAGACAAAGCAATAATAGAGCAGGCCCTCTTTTGCTTTAGATTTTGTTTCTTCTCTCTTTTTTTTTTTTTTTCCCTTAGAAAAGCTTGCAATGTTTAACAGACCCATTACGTTTGAACAGTGGACAACATGACATACGCACTTTATCATAACAAATCCAGAAGCAGAGGCATCACTGCCTTGGCAGCAAATTGTCTGAGGTGCTTGATGCTTTGCAGAAAGTCTGGAAGAAATCCTCTTTGGCAACTCCTAACTGAGTCATGTGTTCCACACAAGATACCGGTTCCAGTACTTTGTGTTCAGTGTAAGAGAAGAGTATTTCAGAGTGATCATAAACCTATTGTGAATTAGGAAAGATACCATTTAAGGCAATACAACGAGAAGCAACACTGGATGTTTCAAACTCTACTTTTGTCTCCGGGGATCTTGTTTCACACTGTGTATTTCCATTCATTTCAGTCACAATGTCAGTGAAAGGTGAGCTATGTCCTACGCATGTATTTGTGCTGTTGGTATGTATCATCTACAAGAGGCAGTTGGAGGCCATTTGGGGCACCCACTCATCCTTTGCTGTAAAGGCAGCACAGACATTTCATTCACCAGAGACACCGTTGAGTCCTACATTTAGATATCATAATGCGGAGTCTGTTTCATGGACTATTTCTTGTGGCACCATGGGACACCAAAGCACCAGACAGGATGGACAGCTAAATCAATTAAACTGCTTCATTATTTCATCAGACTTCTCCCTCTCTCAGCTCTAGTCTTACTCTGAGCTTGTAACTGCTGTTATTTTGTAAATGAAAAGTGCTGGCACTAAGACTCTGGCTAGAGCTTCAAAATGTGATAATAATACAGTTATGTTCCCCTTGGTACAACATAATAGTGCCCTTCAGTCAACTGAGAAAATGAGTAGAAGAGAGACTGCGATGCCTGGATGAGTAAAAACTCTGGTTTGTTCTCATGCTCTTTATGCACTCTTATGAATTTTCCAGTAAAATAGAAAGTAATAGAAATGCTAGTAGACATCATTAACTGTAAGTAAATCACAGAAAGTATTCACAAAAAAAATATGTCTAATCTCATTTTATGGAGAAAGAAGTAAAATGTACAGAATTGGGGGTGTATGTAAGTTCACCCCACTGCCTGGAGCAGAACTGAGATCTGAGTCAACACATTCTTTTTCCTGTAACAACTTCAACATGTATTTCTCCATTTATATTTGCAATCTGGATTCTGACGGCTGATGGATATACCTAAATGACAAGAATCATGTAGAGCACAGAGCTTTGGATAGCCAAGAAAGGAAAGCGTCTCAGAAGCTTTTTGGTTTGTTTTTTTTTTTCCACAAAAAAGGGAAGAAATAAGAGCCTTTGTGTCTCCCATCCAAGCTCCTGAAGTCTCAGTAACTACAAATGCAGACACCTCAATGTAAAAACCCAGCAACAGCCTAGAAAACTGATTGCTTGCACCACAGATATCTCACAGACAGATGAAGGAAATGGCAGTTGCTGAAACAAAGAAATAAAGCTGAAAATGCAGTAACAGGGATAATAAAGCTCAAAGTCAAAGTGCAATTCTTTGAGTGCCTGAAAAGAAAGAAATGTAAGTGAAAACTCTTTTGGAACCTGTGGATCCTAGATAATCTCTACTGGCATAGTAAGAAGAATGCCCATATTCCAGTCATAATTTTTGTAAGAAAACGAAGTTCTGAATGAAGAATTATGACTCAGTGATTCTAAAATCAGTAAGATTCTCAGAATAAGCTGGTCTTTACATATCCCAAGACGTAAAGATCTGTCCTGAATTGCTATAGCTAGCCTATAACATCTTCAAGTTTTAGCATATTTTCAACAAAACATACAAATTAATGCTAAAGAATTGAAATCCTGATGAAAAGATCATCATATATTCAACAGCGATTTTTCATATGCAGTGACAAAAATTGCTTGGAATTTTATATTCTTTATAAAAGCATAAGGAAGAACTTTTTCTCTCAGAGAGTGGCCAGGCACTGGAATGGCTGCCCAGGGAGGTGGTGGAGTCGCCATCCCTGGCAGTGTTCAAGAGGCGTCTGGATGAGGAGCTGCGAGATCTGGTTTAGTGCTTGTGGTAGCAGTGGTAGTGGGAAGACAGTTGGACTGGATGATCTTATAGGTCATTTCCAACCTTGTGACTCTATGATTCAGTGTAAATTTATTTGTTTACCATCGTTACAGCTTTCTATTATTTTCTTTTGCTATTGATATAAAACCCTTCAGTCTTGAAAATTTATGCAAACATTTAAGGAATTTGATTAGCAATCTTTAACTTCTAATGGATATGTATAAGCTGAAACATCTTAAAAGGCAGGTTTCCCAAATATCAGACAATTCTTATCTCTCTTTCATCTGTATTTTCAAATATTTTAAAACTGCCCACGAAATGTTGGAAGAAAATCTTGACATGCCATTTCAGGAATTATCGGATTAGCTTTCTCTACAAAGACTGCTCTGTAAGTAGTGCCTCCTATTTTATTATGTGGGCCCACAATATCAAATGTGGATGTTGGTGGTATGGTAGTACAGGTTGAATCTTCTCACCAGTATTCTGGTACATGCAGTTGCCATGTGATGGACGGCAGCAGAGGAACAGTCCAACAAAATGGTATCTGACATAGAAGTGAGTATGAAGCAAAGATGTGTCACTGAATTCCTCCATGCAGCAAAAATGGCACCCACTGATATTTACTGGCACTTGTTGAATATCTATGGAGACCAAACAGTGGATGTAAGCACAGTGAGGTGCTGGGTGGTGTGTTTCAGCAGTGGCAGAAGCAACATGAAAGACAAAACATATTCTAGGGGACCGTGCACAGCTATCACACCACAAAAGGAAGAGCATCTTGATCATCTGCACAAGTCAGTGGATTATGACCAGGATACTGCATATGGAGCTGAACAGTGGCTTCAATGTGTTGGAAAAAATGGTGACAATATTATATTGTGAAGTGTTTCCAGATGGGTCCCATGAATGTTTCCCAGGTACAGGAAAAACACAATATACACAGTTTTCAACACTTATTGAACCAATATGAGCCTGAAGATGACAGTTTCCTGTATCGCATCATTACTGGCTATGAGATGTGGTGTCACCACTACAACCCAGAGTCAGAACTGTAGTCCATGGAGAGGCAATGTGTGAATTCCCCATTAGAGAAAATGTTCGATACATAGTTCTCAGATACTAAAGTGATATGTATTGTCTCTTGATAATAGGAAAGGGATGTTCCTTCTGGCTTTCCTGGAACTCAGATAAGCCATCAATTCTGATTGCTACATCCCAGTGCTGATTAAGCTGAAGGCTCAAACTTCCAGAGGCAGGTCAGAGGAAAAGACAATCTTTCTCCTGCAGTACAATGACACCAGGCTCCACATCAGTTTGAAGACCATGAAGAAAGTTGCCAGACTTGGCTGGACTGTTCTACCACATCCACTGTATAGCCCAGATTTGGTACCTTCTGGCTTCCATATGTTCAGGCTGATGAAAGATGGACTGTATGGGCAACATTTTCCTAGCAAAACACCATAATTACTGCTGTGAAACAATGGGTCACCTCCACTGGTGCATACTTTTCAGGGTGTAGCTTGCAAACTCTTGTTCACTTCTGGCAAAAATGCACAGCTAATGGTGATGACTATGCTGAAAAATAATCATTGGTAGCTGAGAATTTGCTCTATCAGAGTGTGTCATTGTGCTCTTTGTATTGTTGCAGTATCTATGGAAATAAATAGAAGGCATTGCTTTTGGAGCAACCTACACATTTCATTCTTGAGAATAGAACTTAAGAAAAAATGACTTTTTTTTTTTTTTTTTCCCCACAAATTCTTTGACTTTGATTTCCAAAATCTAGAAAGACTCATCAGTCCAGCTCTCATAAACTGAGGATTGCCATTTACTGATCAAAAGTATTGGGTCACCAAAATTAACACAGTTCTAGATGGTTACACAAATAAAAATTTTAAGGTAACTCATAGATTTAGATCTCCTCTATGGAATTATTACACTATTTTGATCTTTTCTCCTCTTAACTTTGTATGCTTTTTCCTTTTACACTTTGTACATGAAAGAGGGACTCATGAAATAATGCATATGCTGCAAGTTTTGAAACTTTAAGCAAAAGCTCTAACAACTCCTCAGGAAAACATGAAAAAAAAAACCCTGTATAAGTAAATTCTTTGCCTTTTCAGTATAGCCAGTTTAGTTGTCTTTTTTTGGTTTTATATGTGTGTGTGGGGGGGGGGAGAGAGAGAGGGATAGCATAAGCAAAGACTTTATTGTGCCAAAATCTTATGGCTTGATGACCAGATTTTTGCCCATAAAATAATTGTAGAGATTTTTTTTCACTGTTACTGAGTCTGATCTGATCTCTAATCTGAATTACATAAACTTCAGTAACAAATACTCTACAAGATGCATCTTTGGTGATAAAAGGTTCTGATTCAGTCCAATCTCTAGCTATGATTAAATTTCCAGACATGGGATTGAGGTGGAATTTGCTCCAGTATTTAATCAAATGTAAAAGCTATGTTCCCTGTCATAAACTTCATTGCTGTATTAGCCCTCAGACAGATGAAACAATAGGATTTAATTTCCCTCCAACTTGTCATGGTCAAAACAAAGTCAGCTGTTTAAGATAAGAATTAGGGAAGATTAATGTTAAGTATGAAACAAGACTGGAGATTATTAATCAGTGTCTTTTATAGCCCTGTTTTATGAAGCTTTCAAGAGTTGGTGTTCAAAAACCACTGGGAGATCATTTCCAAGTGGAAGAATTATAGACATAACCCATTCTGGAAGGAATAAATAAATAAATAAATAAATTGCTTGGGGCCCTACACTGCCATATCACGTCTTTGCAACACCAGGCATGTTTGACCAGCATTATCTTACATAGTGTGAGCAGGTTCCTGAAATTGTTCTGGCAGACTGTTTGCAGACAGGGTAAGACTCATTTTTTAATGTATGCAGATACAGTCTGAGTTGCCTCAGGATATTCGGCATAAGCACCATCTGAGCAGGTTCGTTTTTTTCCCCTTTGGATTCTTTTAATATTTTAATGAATATATGAGGTTGTCTTGCATCTACTCAGATTGCCTCCTCATAGTTCTAACTCATATGGCTATGAATATCATTTCAGATCAGCAAGTAAAATGTGCCCTTAATTCACTGAAGTCAGTGCAAGAGAGCATTTGGCCCATTTATTTTTTTTTTTAATTCTGGTTCATCTTTAAATAACTTGGAAGGAAACCTTTTCTCTAGATGTGTCCAACAGGGTCATGCTCCTCTAGGCATCTATCAAGTCTAGTTCTGTTCTAGTTTCTTGAAAACCAGCAGCCTCACTCAGGGCTTCTTGTCCTCATAGTCTTCCTATCTCCCGTGTGATGCATCCTCTCCATCCTCTCCACTATGATTTTTGTTATCCAAAGCCATACCACAGGAAACGTGTTGTGGGAACATTTTTATTCCATTTTTGTCAACTCATGACAGAGATGTATTGTAAATAATCACTCTTGGAAGTAAGGACAACACTTTCCCATCAAAATAAACACTCGGGTGAAATGAAAAGCACCATCTGAAAACATTTTAATTCAGGAGTTATTGAAAGAAAAGCTGAAATGTTAAGTAAGGGTTTGCTGTCTTGCTCTTTCTTTTTATGTTGTAACTTTTTGAACAGGCTGCACCCACTGAGCAATGTGAATCACAAAATCACTATTAGCCCTCCCGATATTTCTATCAGAAATGAACGTTCATTGATAACTCTTTATTATTTTTCTCCAGCCCACTTAGCTGTCAATTTTATGGGAAATATTTAAAATTAGTGTTAGACTTGGAGGAGATAGGAAGAAAAAAAAAAAAGACAAAAAATGGAAGAAACTCAGAGGGATTTATTAGAACAAAAATTTGAGCCACTGTAGTGAAAAGACAGTTTTGTATATTCTTGTACAGCATCTTACCTTTAATCAAGATCAGATTGTACAAACTGTAACATAGACGGGATTTGATAGGTAATTTGAGGCAGTGCTACAATGTGTATACCTAATAACCACATTAATAAAATATAAAATCAGCTATCACCATTTCCTTCCTTCTTTGGTGTTGGGTTTCATATGTTCCTCTTTGTCTGTATCCTTTAGGTTAAAAGGCATCCAAGGGAGAGAATTTTCTTTTCCTGAATCTATAAAATAATAGTACAGCCAAGCACAACTTCAGTTCCCTTTGAGGCTTTTGTGTGTTCTTTATCACTTCAGAGATAGTTGGAAATACTGATATTGATTCCTTCTTCCAGGATTTTCTTATTATAAAGTTGACATTTTTATGCATTTTTATGGCAGTCAGTAAAGGTTACAGTTTTAGCTGATCATTTTTGTATTGTTTGTAGAAAAGGAAAGCATTTGTATCCCATTACAAATTTTAAGGAAAGAAATGAAAAATTCTTTCTCTCACTCAAATAAAGTAAATTAGGTTGATATTTAAGGTATCGGAATTCCTCTAACATAAAATAAAAAATATTTGGGGAAAAAAAAATTCCTCCTTAAATATTAATAACATTTTAGAAAATAATCTTTCCCCTTTGTTGTCCTATGACATCTTTAACAGAGGTAAAGAGGGACAATTTTTTTTCTTCATGTGACAAAATTCTGATTTTTTTTCTTTCAGAAATGTGTTGAAATAAAAATATATCTATCAAAAATTTCTGTGGCACAATACTCTTCAGTGTATTTTTCTTTTTTAATGGAAGATTAAAACATCCCCATAAAAACAGCAAAATAGGATTTTTCAGCACTTCTGAAGCCTGTCATTGTTGGCTTTTCAAAATGAATTTCATCAACCAATACAAAGAAGAACTGGAACAGTGCACAGCAGTGCCGGCAGGAGGGAGCAGTGCATGTAAGGGTACTTTCAATAGCATCTTCTTCGGGCAACTCCATGCACATCCAACTGGACAAATTTGTTAAGCACAAATTTAACTTTAAATTCCTGTTTAATGTCCACTGTTTAAGTGTCCTTTTTAAGTGACCCCGATTAAGTGCAAATATTATATTTCTCTTTTAACTTTATGATGAGGGGCCTGGAGTATCTTCCTTATGAGGAAATGCTGAGACCTGGTACTGTTCAGCCTGGAGAAGACTGAGAGCATTTTATCAATGCTTGGAACTGTCTACAGGGCAGGAGTCCAATGGATCCAATGGATGTGGCCAGGTTCTTTTCAGCAGAGCCCAGTATCAGAACAAGGGGCAATGAGCACAAAATCAAATAAAGGAAGTCCTGTGCAAACATGCAAAAGAACTTCTTTACTATGAGAGTGACAGAGCACTGGTATGAGCTGCCTAGAGAGGCTGTGGAGACTCCTTCTCTACTACCAGTGTCACCTGCTGTAGGGAACGTGCTTTAGCAGGGGTTGGACTTGATGATCTCCAGAGGTCCCCTCCAACTCCTACAAATTGATGATTCTATAATTCTGTGATTCTGTGACTCCAAGAACACATAAATATAAGTTTCAATGCTTTGCTGACTATGAATATATTTATTCCTCAGGAGGATATGGCAGAGGCCTCAAGATTTTAATGAGGGATTCCTGGGTATAAAATGAAAGTGCATCAAACCACCGTAAAAAGATCAGACTTTTCATTTAAATGCTACTACATGGAAAAAAAAAAATTGCTTGAGAAAGATCTATATCAACTTCTTCAATGGTGTTATGATACTGATGTAGCACTATCTATCCTCATCAGGTACAGAAGGACTGAATTGATCTAAAATATACTGCATGGACTTACAAACCATCAACTCTTTGACAGGGATTTAAAAACTGGGTCAGTTCCAAATGGGGAAAAAAAAGATGAGATAAAAAGAAAAAAAGAAAAAAAAACACACAAAAAAACAAAATAACACTAAGAATAATGTTTATGAAAGAGTAGATCATATATATTTAGAAACAGGACAAATTCTTCAGATAAGCTTAGCGAGTTTTTTATTCTTTTCCCATGAAATCTTGTGTTTACAAAAAAGGGATATAAGATTTCTTTAATAAAGGGGACTGCGCATCTAACAAATAAAACATATTCCACTGTCACTACACAGCGTCACTATTCTGAACTCTATATTTTTCTCTAAATTTCAATCTTGGCCACTTAGAGTGCTCTGATACTGAATTAGATGGACCTTTAATACAACCTCATATGGTCAGTTTCATGTTTGTTTTAACCAACATGTAAGATTGATAGTAGAATCTAGAGGACTGCCTTTAGAGAAGGTCGGAGTGTAGATGCTTCCCCCATTGCTAGTGCTTCAGGATGGCACCTAGTTTAGCCATTTTAAGTTCCTTTTGACAAGGTTTGCAGGAACTTCTATTCAAAAAAATCACGCTGAAAACAGTGTGAAATCTCCCTGTTAACACCTTACCTGAGCATACAGACAGTGTAAAGGGTAGGGATGTTCATTTATATGTTGGGGATCTCCGAGAAAAGCAACAACTGAAGCAACTAGAGGTCACAAATTTATTGATGATGTTTGTGCCAAAAAATGTCGAGTGATAAAAAAAATAACAATTCTTTCCTGTAGGAAAGGGTCATTATAAGTGAACTTCTTCAAGCGAAGAAGTGCTCAAATAGAAACTTCGAGTTTTCAGTGTTTCATTTAACAGATAAAGGAAGTCTCACATAGGCTACAGAGGGAAGGCCCTAAGTTTGTAACTGTCAGGAAATGAGCACTGCTTTTATCTCCTCCAGCTTGCTTCCAGAACTGCTGATATCTAATGGACTAATGGAAAACTCCATCAATTGCTAGTATTCCTTCCTGTTCAAACCAACCTTTTTGGCTCCTCATCATTTCAATCCCTTTCCAATCAGTTTCTTCTTTCAGTGCCAGAAATTTGATTATAGAAACAAAGAACACACTAAACTGAACTGGCTTTAACCAGATTGTAACTAGATTTTGTCAATACCAGAAGATTGAGAGGGATCTTTAAAAAACCAACACTGTACAAGATCAGGTAATGTAGCCCAAATCAGTCTGCATCCCTATCATAGCTTTTGGTCATTATCAACCCCGAATAACAAGATTTAACAGAATTTTTAGTTCTGGATATTCTTGTTATCCATGTATCTCTCCAAAACATTTTTGAAACTTGTAAAATTATTGATCTCGACTGTTTATTTTGACAGTGACTTCACACACTTAGCTCTTGTATTGGAAGAGACAGTAAATAATGTCTCCTGGCCTGCTCCTTGTCTCTCATCATTATATAGACTCCTGGCATACCTCATTCATTGCTAAGTTGAGTCTTGTGCAGACCCATATGGAAGGAGCATTCCTACCCTGATAGTTAGACATAACCTTCTGGATCATCTGAGACAGGGACTTCTAAAAGCCAGGACCAGCACACATAGACCATTATGTGCTACCTTTGTGCCAGTTAGCTTTTCCACAAGGAGATATTTGCTTCTTTAGAGCGCTGCACAGAACATTCGGAGCTAAATGAAATATCATCCTGTGGAGGCACACAAAAAAGGCAATCTGTCTGAGAAAAGGAGAAATGTTTCAATCATCTTTCATGACACAGTCATGCAATAATTGTTTCTAAAATATATATATATACAGATATATTTTTTAATGAAAATTATTTTTACATCTCTGAGCCCTCAAATAACTGTAGATATTTTGTTGTTTTATGAAGGTATGTGGCAACTGTCTTCCTTTTCAGCAAATCAGCAAGTTACCCTACAAATATCCAAAGAACTTTACAGACAGCTGAAATATATATATATATACATATATATCTTTGTGTTTTTTTGATTGATTGTTTGTTTTTCTTTCTGTTTCCAGCATTCTAATGCCAAGTGAACATAACTTCTGGCCAAAAACCGAGCGTGCTTTTGGCTTGAACAGTTAGCTTTGTGCTACCTTGTGTCTCACCTTCTCTGTCTGTAATCTTATCCTTTCTTTACCTCAGTAATATTTACATTTAGAAGATGTGATGAATCTCTCTATAAATATAGCCTGAATAGAGAATGGCTTGAGAGCAGCCCTGAGGAGAAGGGTTTGGGGTTGTCAGTTGATGAAAGACTCAACATGAGCTATCAGAGTGCACTTGCAGCCTATAAGGCCAACCACATCCTGGATTCCATCAAGAGAAGCATGACCAGCAGGTCCAGGGAGGTGATTCTGCCCCTCTACTCTGTTCTCATGAGAGCCTACCTGAGTATTTACTCAGTCCTGTTCTGGAGCCCCCAACACAAGAAGGACATGGAGCTGTTGGAGCAGGTCTAGAGGAGAGCCATGAAGATTATCAGAGGGCTGGAGCACCTTTCCTATGGGGAAAGTCTGAGAGTGCTGGGGCTCTTCAGCCTGGAGAAGAGAAGGCTCTGAGGAGACCTGAGAGTGGCCTTTCAGTACCTGAAGGGGCCTCCATGAAAGCTGGGAGGGACTTTTTATAAAGGCAGGTAATGAAAGAATGAGGGGAAATGGCACTAAACTGGAAGTAGGCAGATTTAGACTTGAGATTTGGAAGACATTCTCTACTGTGTGGGTGGTGAGACACCGGAACAGGTCTCCCAGTGAGGTTGTGGATGCCCCCTCCCTGGAAGCATTAAAGGCTGGGGTGGATGGAGCTTTGAGCAACCTGGTCTAGAGGGAGGTGCCCCTGCCTATAGCAGGGGGTTGGAACTACATGATCTCCAAGGTTCCTTTCCAATCCAAACCATTCTATTATTCTATTATTTTGTGAAACTGCATATCAGTGGATTGTTGAACTTGACACATGGACAGATCTTTGCATCCAGACTCACATTTGTTTTCCATACCACCTCATTTGAACTGAATTTTTAAGCCAGTACAGTAATAAGGAGAAAAAAAGAAAAAGTGCAAAGAAAACAAAAATCCCTAATTCATATAGAACTTACTTTGCTTAAAAGTAAAATGGTATGATATATTAATCCTTTTATCCTTTTCTTCATATTTCAAAAAAACACTTCAGTCTTTAAAGTAAAAGATATTATTTTGGTTCCAAAGAATTGACAGATTTTCCCTAAGAAATGTTGAAAGAAACAGTCTCATGTTTTCATGATAAAATATTTCACTTAATATCAGACACCTAAAAAATGTCAAAATGAAGTGATTCAGGATTATAATTTCCCTCCCTCTCTATTTTTCAGCTGAAATTATTATGAGTAGTTTCTTTCCACCTACCCCTACTCCAAACTACATTTAGTACTAGATATTTCATTCCTCATATGCATGCCAATCACTTTGGGGTATCTGACTATTAGTACAATAGCTTGATGCAGCCCATCCCTCAGGCTCTATATCGTACAACAGTCCTGGAACTTGGAGTGCCTCAGGCTGGGAATCTATCTGGTAGTAGGGATGTTTTAATGCTACACTGAACAGAGCACACAAAACAGCAGGAAACCTGAGGAACTCCCAAACCTTCCCAGCTTCAGCTGCCACAAACACGAAAATCATAGATTCTACCACTATTTTTAGTGAATAACCAGTTAGTTTATTCAGCTGAGAAATCCAATTTAAAACTCATCTAGGAATATCATTATCCTGTAAGCTACATAGCAGTGAGAAGAATGTAAAAAAAGATTGCTCAACCAGGACTAAAGTAAGTGGGTTATTCTTCAAGCAATCCATTCACTGATCAATTCTAGTGAGTGTTTTAACTAAATCAGTACAGAAGGAGAAGTTCAGAATGGGTATAAAACACCACCATCTGCATAGCAATGTTTCTAAAACAACCACTTCACAAGCATTTTCCAGCAGCTGGACAAAATCCACAGAAGGCAATTCTCAAGGAATTTGTTCCAGAAATACTGTTTTTAGTATGTATCGTTCCAGTTACTACTTTCTGACCTTGCATATTTCAGGATCTCTGGCATATCCTATAACATAAAATAAATATTTTCTCCACTAAAATTGCTGCCTGCTTTAGATTTTGTGTTTTATTTGAAAAAAAAAAAAAACAATAAAAAAACAAAAAAACAACACCTGTGCAGTAAGTGATTTTTCCCAATTTTAATTTAACCTCTAGTTTCTTGATGTGTTTCTTGTAATACAACTCCATCCAGAATCTGTTAGATCAGGTAAGTTCCTACTTTTGCTTGTTCATAATAGGGTTATTCATTTTTTTTGCAGTCCAAGAAGGCTTTATGCCATTCATTTAAAGGGTTATTTTACCTTATGATTTCTATTTTTACTTTTATTTATTTATTTTTTATTTAAAATGATTCCATGTATCTATATGATGGTCTGGAGCTGAGGCTGAAGGAGCCCTCTCTCTGGCTAACCCCTCAGTAGCTCAGTTTCCAGCCTCAGAACAACATATGCAGGTAGCTAGTAAATGTAGATGCTTGAATCCAAGCCTTTACCCATCAGCCTTATGTATAATAATTCCAACCATAATGGATAGATCTGTGCCTTGTTTTCTCCATCTCAAACTCTCTGCAGAGACAATTTCTGATTTTTTTTTCTATGACACAACTCCTTTTCCAACTGGACAAAATTCCTTTTCTAACTGCCTCTTCTCCGTTATCTCCAAAGCTACTTTGCAAAGCCATCACAACCCATTATTCTGTCTTCCATATTTAAACATCCCCCTCCTAAGTTTTTGTTTCCTCTTTCTGCCCTTCTAGTGCTGTAGGATCTCAGGAACCTCAGGTGTCTTTTTTTTTTTAATTTCATTTTGCTTTTCTTCTAATTTTGCTTAAGAGTCTCTCTCTGCAAAATTTGACAATCGTTGTGCCTCTAGGATACACACAGACTTCTACAACATACACACAACACTGTATTCCACTTTTCTCTGCATGTTGCATCCTACAGGGAGATGATACATCTTTGGAACCTTGTCATGGATTTTCAGGTCAGAAAAAGCCATGTTTAGAAATTACCTGAAACAGTCCTAATGCCATTTCAGTGTTGTTTCTCTTTCATTTTGTTAAATCCACACAATTAATTAGTTAATGAATCACAGCTTTTATTCTCATTTAAATATTTATGTAAATAATATTTATGAAAAACTTTGTAAATAAACTTGTGTATACTCAGTAATGATGGAAATTTTTATGTGGATTATCCTGTCAGCAGGAGGAGCACTCATGAGAACATATTTGCTTATTACATTCAGATCAGTACTAGCAAGGTCCACTCAGCTGGATATAGTATCCATTTATTTTTATTTTTTTTTTAAAGAACGCTGTGTCAGACATTTAACAGTTTAGATGACAAGAATTAAGAGGTGAGCCATTTTCCTAATTAAATCAGTAATCGAGAAGCTAGAGTTGAAGAACTTATACTCAATAGAAATGTGACTGAAGGAATCAGCGGTGTGCCATTAAGTGTGCCCTTGTTGCAAAGGCCCCTAAGAGCATCTGGGCTTCATTAAGCATTAGCATAGCCAGCAGGTTAAGAGAGTGATTATTCTCAACTCTACCACTTGTGAAATCACGTTTGAAGTGCTATGCCCATTTTTTAACTCCCCAGAATACATAAACTGGAGCAATCCCAATGGAGGGCCACTGTCATGGCTGGAGCATGAGATAAGCAGGAGGCAGCTGAGGTACCTGAATTTGTTCAGCCTGAGGAAGAGAAAGCTGCCTAGTGACCTAACTGCTGTCTTGAACTGTCTCAAAAAGGACTTGTAAGATAACTTCACTCTTTCCAGACCTGAGCAATGAAAGGAAAAGAGGCAGGGATAAAATGCCATGCCAAAGAAAATACCAGATAGATACAAAGAAAATAAAATTATCATTACAACATGTTATGCAATGTAATAGGTTGCCCAGAGTGGCTGTGGGACCTGCATTTGGCAATTGTCAGAGATCTATTTCAGAAGTGCCTGAACCTCAACACTCCGGGATAAGTAATCATAGACATCTCTCATAGGGCACGTCTCAGGAAGGCCAAGGGGTATCTGGGTATCTGGGTGATGCTCTGCCGAGGGAAGAAGTGTTTGGGACTTGGTAATGGAGATCTTTCTCCAAGGCAGGCTCTAGCTTGCTATCATGGCCATGCAGCAGTATGGTGGGAAGACTGCCTGGATCATAAGGGACTCTTCCGAAAATAACAACCATCTTTTATTACTCACAGTATAAGGATCTTACAAATACTGGCCTGTAAAGAGACCTCCTCTGTGCTACAGCAGTAAAAATCGCACTAAAAAAGAAGATTGTTCTGCATTAAATAGAAAAAGAATGCTTGTTGAATAAGCCATGCTACCAGCATAAATAATGATGTCATAGTCTAGTTCTGTCTCTCTTTCAGATCACTTTTAATAACTTTTGTCTAGTTTCCTTCCCTGTATTCTTTTCTTAACCTTTCCTACTTTTTCTTTTTTAAACTTTCATTTTATAATTCCAGGTAACATTAACCTCTCTAGCTGCAAAGAGCAGACAGGAGCCTGTCTGCACTCAGTGGGAAGGCAGCCCTCTAGGCAGTCGTGTCCTCTTTCATTTATTCCCTCTTCTATTTAGTATCTTTCTTGGATTAAAAGTGGTTTATCTGTAAACATCTCAGATAATCTCATCTCAGTAGCCAGTGCTGCAAACAAACTCTTCCTCCTTCCTGCAATCCATACATAGATACACGTGTGCATGTACATGCATAGAATTTGATCAGGAGGCGGTTTTGAAGAAACAAAATTGAGAAGGTATAAGACTTAAATCATTCTCTTTGCTTCTCGGTGCACAAGAAGAGAAATGGAAATTAGAACATTATTAAATAACTTCATCTTTGCTTTCTGTTTATGGGGAAACTTCTCTGTCCATGCCTTGACAAAGCAAAGTTGTGAGCATTTCCAGAAAAGTCCTGTACTCAGGTTCCTGTGTAGAAGCTAAACTCTTTGGAAAATGTCTTTCTAATACTCTGCGTGAAATTTTGTTCCTAAGATAATTCAAATATCTGACCCTCAGGCATGCAGAACAGCATTCACTCACATAACAGATTTTTCTTTTATTGAGCAGAAGTTAAATGATCCTTACATCCTTTCACCCATAAACAAAGGACCCTATCCCTTCAGTCCCTAGTAGCAAAATAATAATCTCCTGGCACCAGATAATGAACAAAGCCTACAGAATGTCTCTTTCTGCAAAGACTGAGTCACAGCCCTCAGAAATATTATTCCTTCTAGCAAAAAAGGCGAGCAATTCCCATCTGCTTTTTTTCATTAAGTTTCAGCAAAGAAATGTGAGAGTTCCATACATTTTCCTCTCTCATTTCCACTCTCAGACCTCATGAAAAATTGAAAAATGTCTGTAGCCAGAAAAACAGTTTTGTATGATTTGTTGATCTATGGAAATTAATTGTAAAATATCTTGACTTATTCCTGCAAGAGAATACAAATCAAGCTTCCTTCATGCTAGAAAAATCTTAATTCTTTAAAACAAATGGTAAGGGATGAACTGTATCATTTTGACTGATTAATCAGATAGATCCTTTCCTTAGAAATACTTGCATAAAATTAGAATAAATCCTTTGGCTTCATTGGCTTTTCTTGAGTTTCACTCTGACAAGAAGAAGCACAGAGTCTCAGTGAGAAGCTGATATCCTTCTGGCATGACACCATTTAATTCAGCTTATTCCTGTATAACTACATCTGGTGAATATAGACTTGAAACCAGATTCGAGCCCAGACTTTTGATTAAGGTATTACAACTAAAAAAAGGCTTTTACTCCATGTAGGCAGTGATGTTCCCTTCCTTTTCAGTAGGATCTCAGGAAGATTAAATGCTTCAGAAGATTGGAAAAGATTTCAATGTACTTAATCTATTTCTACAAATAATTTATCTTTTTTATAGATTAACTGCAATAATTAAGTATCTACATGGTATTAATTTTGAGATCTAAATGGTTTTAAAACCTCAAAGAAATACTAGGGCTTCTGTTAAAACCCAGTGATAAGTATAGGTACTCTGTATGCATTTTATACTAAACTGCTGTATTCAACCATGCCACAGATGGGACTGATTTGGGGTTTTAAAAGGTATGAGTTCTTGGCTGTCTTTACATTATGTTTTATGTTTTCTTTTGTTTCTTGGCAGAGTATTTTTGGGGAAGAGAGAGACTATACGATTAAGTTTAGGGAGACTGAGGATTAGGTACCTGTGTGAGAATAAATCTGTGATCTGAAAACAAGACAAGGTGTAATATTTTATAAAAGACAATATCCAGGGAGAGAATTACATGCATATGGGGTGTTGACTTGTTGAGAGCTGAGAGAGCTGAAAATTGACTTTGAGAGTGAATTTATTGTAGTGGTATATAATATTTACATGTCTGATGCAGTAACTTTCTTTCTGTCCAGGGAAAACTGTATGATCAATAAATGACTTTGGGTAGAATGGAGCACCACCTGGGTGCTGGCATCTGACCTAGGCAGGCCAGGTGTATGTTTTAGCAATCCTCAGAACTACAAATACAAAGGAATATTCTTATTTTAGGCAGGGTGGTAGAAAGGCCGATAAACTGCCTGCAATAATGCAAGAGAAGTAATGCAAAGACAATCCATTGTGAGTAGTAGAACTGAAAGGGTCATGTAGAAATGATGAAGGGTGCTTCTCAGTGGAGAATAGGCTTGTTGTGAGCCTAACAAGTTGACTGCAAGCAACAGGCCACATGCTTGTATCCCCTGTCTCTCCTCTTAGCAGGTCAAGAAGATGGACACAGGAGTACAGGCAAGTAAGTTCAAACACAGGCTCTATTGCAGTCAGTGGCAAAGCTCTCAAAGAGATCAACTAAAAGGAAGTGGAGAACGCAAAAGGAGTGTGCAAAGTGAATTAAAAATGTGCATTGGTGAGAAAAGAGAAGGACCTTTGTAAGAATAAAAAAGCAAAAACATAAGGGACTATATATATAAAGTAGGAGAATAGAAGCAAAAATAAACTTTCATTAATGTCCTTTTAAACAGGCACTCAAAGCAGCATGCAAATGCATGACGCAAAGGAAACAGAGGAATAAACTAATTACATTTCTAATGAGGGAGAAAACAAGCCTAAACATGAGAAAAAATATGAGTGACAGATCTCAGCAGAGTAAGCTTTGTTAGATTTCAAAGTGCTGGGTAACACTGAAAGAAGTAAAATGATGAAGGGAAGGGGTGAGTGAGGGAAACTGAAAAATATTCAAAATAAAATTCATGTTTGCCTCAGGGAGTGTTACATGTGTGTATACTACCTACCCAGTAAATATATCATTACGCAGAAGGGATGCCTATGTGAATGAAAAACGCTCTATATGAAGTAATAGAGCTTAGAAAGGGACAAAATGTGAGGGATAAAACATAGATTATGGAACAGAGAATTGAGAAAATCCAGAGAAAAGAGAGAAGAATTCAGCAAAAAAAGACTACAAGCAAAGTAGTGCAAGAGGAGAAAAGAGAAGCAATAGAAAAGTGTTAGGGCAGGAAGGTCATCAAAAGAGATTATAGACTAGGATATTGTAAATGTAAGGTATCATTAACCAAAGAAATAGATATGGGTACAATATGAAATTAATTCCCTGCCTCAGTTTTCACAAAATAAAAATAAAGGACAAATGTTAAAAGCAGATATAAAATTTCCCCAGGGAGGAAAAAGAAATATTAGAAATATTACAGGAAATCTCAGTCATGCCAGAACAGGTAATCAAAAATAATGGCCAAAACCATATACACCAAGAATATATATAGAAAAAAAAACCCTCAAACTACCTCTACTTAAGTATACTTTACAACTTCTTTTCTAAAAAAAAAAAAAAAAAAAGAGGTTAGAGAAGGGAAGAATAAAAATTTCAGCTCACAGCTCTCTTTTAAAGTATATCAATGACAAGCTAAAAGCTATATTTTAAATACTCGGCTCACCGATTCTTAACTCTTCTGATAGAATAAATGTCTTTGGAAAAGAACACAATAAAGCCATTCCTCAAAGCCTGCATGTTTCACTATCTTGTAATTCACATGTCCATTAAGAATCTAATCTGCTGCCGATGAAGCCAATGAAAGGATTTAGCGCCGATTTCACTTGGCATTGAGTCAGGTCCCAGCTAGTAGAGCAACTTACATGCCTACAGAAAGAAGTAGTATGGACCTTCATAGCCCTGTGTGCTGAGAGTGCCTCTGCCATAAAGTCATGCATGTTTATCGATGCTGTGTGTCTTCCAGGTGAAAACTGGAGTTGAAATGAGATTAGTCAGTGAAAAGTTTGGGATTTTATTTATACAGGAATATCTCAAAACCTGTTTCCCAGGATATGCACAAGAAGAAATGACTGATAAGCACCCTTTTATTCCACTGCTGTGGCAGCCTATCTGTATTAAAAAACAGACCAGGAGGATAGCTTCATCTAGACATCCACACTATTCCAGTGCCCACAGTCATGTCCCCTTGAGTGTGGCATTCAGTGAGAAGGTCAAAAGAAGAAAAAATGTGACTTCTATTCCAAAGCCATACCTTAATTCCTTCCGTACTGCCAGATGAGTATAATTACATGCTGCCATTTCCTCAGGAAAGACCAAAACTGCTGTATTTTCAAGCAGTGCTGAGCTAAGACTAAGGCCCGTCATCATAATAGTCTTAGAGGAATCAGCTTGAGGAGTAAACATATCTGAGATTCCCTCTGAGGTCAGTGGTTCAAAAGCTACAGGGAGCCTTTGTTTTTCCTTTTTTTTCAAATGTTCATCAGTACTAGAGGATCTTCTAACAAAACTACAGCTGGGTGAGGTGAATCATGCTCCCAGCTACTTTGGAACGATTTCAGAGAAATTCCCTTGATTTACGCATGCATGTAGAGCAGCTAATACTGATACAGGCATCTGATGGCTTTTCTTCTTTTTCTTTTTCTTAATTAAAAGTTCTTAAAACCCATTTGGAGAGTCTGTAAATGCTAGTGGGTAGGTTAGTCACATACTACCCCTCTTCTCTTAGTTCTCCAAATGAAATGCCATGTGTAATCTCAAAGAAGCACAAGACCATAGATTTTTTATTTTTTATTTTTTTTTTGTCTTAAATTTCAATGTCTTACATTTTGCTGGAATAGAAAATGCATTTGGAGAAGTAGTACATGGATGGCAGCAGGGTGTAGTTGTTTGTATTTTAGAATATATTGGCTCCAAATTTCTACTGATACAGAGGGGTGGTTGTCTTCCATCTTGTGTGTTTCAAAGAGTGATCCCTTAGCCACCTAAGATTCTAACCCACAGGGTTTCCATGAGTATTTTCAGAGGTGTGAATCTTAGCTGGTGAATTGACGCTGGCTATACTAAAGTTAATTACTTGCAACAGATCTGAAAGATTAAGCAGAAAAACTGCAAACCAGAAGCAGAATCCTGGAATCCAAACCATTGAATCACATCCCCACCTGCATCTTGAAGGCCTTCAGTCATCCCAAGTGCTCAAGTATTTTCATTAAACCTTCTGGTTTATTTATTTATTTATTTGACATTTAAGACACATTTAAGCTCTACTGCATCACTGGAGAAATTATGACTTCACTGTAGGAACAAAAAGTACATATGAGCCAGCCCTTAGTTAAAGCAAAAGAGCCAAAAAGGGTTACTCAATAAACAAGTGAAGGTTTGGAAAAGCTTTGCAAACATACAAACATCCAAGTTTTTGTAGTGAAGGCTTCAGTTCAAGAACCTTTTGAAACTGAGACATAAGTAGAAGATAAAGCACTACAAGTGTTCAATACATAAAATGTTAAAGCAAGTAAGAAAAAGAGTGAGAATTTGAGCTGCATTCAAAAGACAGCTGAAGAAGGTACAAGCAATCAACAGGACAAAGGGCTATGGTGATACTGAACATATGATGCTTGGGAAGAATCCAGATAAGCACCTGGGCAGCTGCATATTCTAGACAATCTGTTGCTGGTTAATGAAGGAAGAAGGGCAGTCAGTCACAATCTTCTCAGCCCAGTGTTATGAATGCATGGCGTAAATCAGATTTTCATCATCTTTTGTAAAGATCCTAGTGCAAAACATGGAATAACTTTCAGGTGGAAACAAGTGCACTGTGGAAAATCGTCTTCTGTAAGCAGGCACATTAGTGTAAACAAAGGTATAAGACAACAAACAAGCTGAGGAAAGTTATAGAAATAATTACCTAAATGCCAGAGCAACTGGTTGAGCTCATTCATCAGCTTTGGAGGTAAGCATTTGTATGGGTAGATGTCAAAGTGTTAGATCTTTGCAGGGTAAATGCCCATTCTTTATATTCATTTTTTCTTTATATTCACAGATGAATATCACTCCAAGGCTGTTTCTCTGGCCTATCATAGATGGTAACACAAGGATGAGTGCAATCATTTCTAACAATGACCATTTCACTCTTTTTATTTTTCCATAAAGCAGACTTTCAGTAAAACTACCTCAAATGTGGATGGTGACACACAAATGCCACATAGGTAGATATCCGCCCTTCTTTTAGCACTGGACATTGAATTTTAGATGAGAAGCTCTGCAATTGAAGTTAGAGATATTTAGGATGGAAAAGTCTGCCTGAGATTCTTTGCTTATCTTGACGCCCTGGTGGTTCCATTCACACTAAGCTGTGAAGTGTGATCCAGAGATCCTCAAGCTATCAGCAACCCGTGTGTGTGAATATGTTCACACGGCAATATATCTTGCTTAGCAGCTCATCTTCAGAAGTGGTATAATCATGCTGTCAGGGCTACGGAATGATATGAATAGGGAAATATTGTTTTCAAAACATGTTTGATAGCTCAGCAGCATGCTTCCCAGTGTGTTGGATTTCGGGGCATGAAAAGCAAGTCTGAATTTCTTTGCATCCATGATGCAAAATATATGCTAGGTATTCCTTCGTTACTGCAGTGACATCAATATTGTCTCCAGTCCATTATTTTCTTTCTTTTTTTTTTTCCCACAACTGAGATATTTTAACTGTGCTATTTAGTGGCTTTAAACCAGAGTAGAAAAATAGGAAATGTCATGGTATATGTGTAATTTACTACATAGTTCAGCTGAACAAACAAACAAAGGCAAACATACACTCTATACTACTCTCAGGAGACAAGGGAGATTCTGCTTTAATTTTAGGGTTTATTAAAAAAAATAATCCTAAATTTACGTTACATTTTGTAGAACATTTTAAAAAAGTTAAAAGCAAGCTAAGTGTTTTCAAAAGTATTTTATATGAAACAACATCTTATGAAATTATTTTCTTTTCAGATTGACAAAAATGTGCTTTTATTATTACGAGCCACAATAAGGAATGAAAAAATGAATATGGCTATCTTCACACTGTGGACCCAAAGTCTGAGAAGGGTTACTCAGTGAAAGGACAGAACAGCAGTTCCAACATGTAAGAGTTCCAACACATGAGCTGGAACATGGAAAAATCTGTTCAGATATTAGAAAAAAAGGTTTTTTTTCAACACAGAAGTGATTAAACATTGTAATAGGTTGCATACTATGGGAAATCTCCACCCTTGGAAATATTCAAAATGCATCTTGGAGGAGACTCTGAGCAACTGATTTAATGAGACTATGTTCCAAGCAGGTGGTTAGACCAAGTGACCTGCAAAGTTCCATTCTAAACTGAAGTCTTCTGTGATTTCTCTTGGATGCAAATCAAGGGCCTCGTTTGCAGAATCATAAAATTCTGTTCTCATTCACTAACTGCCACCTCTTGATTTGTGACAGCAGGCCAGTAGGTAAGAAAAGAGTTTTGTCTATGGTCCTTCTCCCCTGGCACCAGAGCCACAATACATCCCCAGAGTCTTTTTTTTTCACACAGTGAATATACTAAAAATAAATCCAAAACTCAGGTCATCTGAAGATGAAGAGTTTCCATACACACCTTCACAACCTAGATGTTGATAAAAAGCTTGTCAGAAGAGGACTCAGAACCCTAATGGAACTTCTAGGTGCTTCAATCAGGGCTAAAAGTAAACTCCATTTTTCTAAAACCTAGCTTCTCTGTTTCTGCCTGTGCTGGCACACTTCTATACATGTGTTGAAATCTGAACACCTGTCACACAAATTTTGCATCTTCATTTTCCATTTAGCCTGAAGTTCCCTAGACCTGAATCCTTTAGAAATAATAATCTTCTCATTTTGAACTCACAAGTTTATTTTAATTGAAATGAGTGAATTTCATACAATTAAGATAATGGTGGGGAAAAAAATAATAATAATTTATATATATATATATATATATATATATATATATATTCCTAATTAGAAAACCTACATAGTTTTTACATCTAGATTATCTTCAAATTTGAAGAGCCTTCAATTATCATACTGAAACTAGGAAAAGGCTTCAGACTCAGTTCAAAATAATCTGAATCTTAGGTGCCTTGCTGCCTGGGCTGAAGTTAGGCGTTCTGATACAGATAGATATAACATGAGCATCTTAGAATATGTTCTACAAACACGGGTGCTTAGAAAGAAGATGCCAAAACCAGCAAAGAGAAAATCCTTAAATCTCTTCACTATAGCATGTAGTTTTGTTTATTTATTCTTTTTATTGCTACTATATTTTTAATGGCAAAAGTGAATTAATGCTTATGTCTAAAAATCTGCCCAGTTGGGCCACACGTATATGGTACGTAGAGATACATGTGTGAGAATGACTTTGCAATTTACTGTTATTCCCAGATGTTGTATAATCGTGCATTTTACCAACATCAGAAACACATGACTTCATGAAATTTAGATGCCACATATGCAAAGTGGAAGGAAAGGGTCTGTGAACTCCAGTGTGTGTGAATGGCAGTCACTAGGCTTCCTCAGGTATAATTCATTAGTAAGAGGCATAAAAGAGTAACTTTTCCTGTAAAGCCTCATTAGACCTCAGTGCAGAACAATTGGAAAGCAGACATCAAAAAGTCATGCATTTGGCTTTTCAATCATAAGTTTAAAATATAAAAAGGGCTTAACTTGCTGTCTGATTTCTCATTCTATACAGTTTACTTTCTTCACGTTCTCTGTACATCTGTGACTGAAGACATTTCATTTTCTCATATAAAAAGAAAGATGAGAGTCTCACTTAACCACATCATTTTGCAAACTGGATATGGAACACATAATCATTTCCTTTTCACAAGCTTTTACATGATGGTCCTGATCCCCATGGTAAATAATCTTCTGTAGTTTTTTACTACAGTGCACTACAATTGAACTAGACCCACTTGTGTGTGATCCCAAATCTCATCTTGAAAGTAGGTTTTTCTTTAATCTTACCTAGCTGATTTTCTAACTGACCATTTCTAGTCTTATATCATGTTCTTTAGTTGTTCATGTTCATGCAGTTCAGGATGAATTATTGATCATTTGGACAGACTCCAAAATGCACAGACACCTTTTAAAGCCTGCAGATAGTTCATACCATTAAAGGTAACCGTCTCTTGTAAACATGCTTTCCTCTTCTGATTCTGCTTTCTGCTCTCCTATATAAAAAACACTTTCAGCTTTCAGATTCTCTTCCCTGAATATGGTCTTCATTCTTCATGAAATTACCCAGTCATTGCTCCCCGCCAGAAGCATGTGGTCCCACACTGGTCTGGAACATATAGAGGGTTATTGTATTACATGGTTATTTGTGACCTGTAAAATTGATACCAACTTTATTATAGTGCAGCTGACTTGGTTTCAGATTTCAGACGTTATTAATCATAATAGAAAAGAGTGTAACAGCAGGAGCATGTCTGATGGAGGAGACTTCAGACTGAGATTTGTCCTGCGTGTGGGTTGAAAAACAGTTAAAACTATCCATACTTTAAGCCAAGTTCCTTACTTGTGAGATTTATATAGTGTCTTGCATTTGCTTTTAAGGCTACTAAACATATAAGGAGAATTATGCCCTTGGAAGCTTAGCATTGCTTTTATCAGGGAAATAATAAAAGTAAAAAGGCAAATAAAGCTCAAGATAGAAAAGTAAAAATCCCAGTTCAGGACTTCTTCAACACTTATTATAATTGTTGAAATAGCTTCATGGGATGCAGATTTATGAAATACTAAGGGAAAGATTCTGATTAAAGTTACCAGGCAGTAAACTGGAATTATTCCCACAACATGAACAGATCTATGTTAAGGAAAATAGAGTTTGAGTTTAGGTGGAATTTGTTGGCAAGATTGTTGATTTTCATCTCACTGAAAGTCATTAGTGTAACTCCAGAAGGAAAACACCAAGACACAGAAAGAGAGGATGCAATGATTAGTTTCACTTCCAAGACAGTTATAGAATCAGTATGTATATATAAACATACATTTATATAAAATTTGCAACAAGAAAAAACAAGAAGCTCCTATAAGTAAAAGGAAGTTTCTTATATGTACTCAACAGTCCTGGATAAATTAATCAGTGAGAAACTACTTAAGGAGCCATGGCTCACACAAGAGCCCTGTAAGTGCCTTATCGCAGGGCAGCAGTTCTGTTATCATTGCATGCAACGATGGAGGTGTAGCAGTGGAGCTACATGTATGGTGGCTGACCACCAGCGAAGGGCTCACTGGACACTAACAGAGGTATTTCTAACTTCAGTTGTAATACTAAAGACTACAGTTCTGAAATGGGATGACTTTTTATGCCTCAAAGGCACAGGCTAGCAGAAAGAACTTTCCCAGTGGGTAGATACCTCTAAACTGCTTTCCTGATGCTTACTTTGAAATATGCAAAACTGGCCATGCCATGGCTGCAATCTATGCAGAGACAAAATGCTGTGAGACCATTACTATGCTGCGGTGCCTTCTTTTGTGAGGGTCACCAAAAAGAGCTTCTGCATACTATGGAGAGGAATGGGTACTTTGACATAGGAAAGGTTTGGTGCTTTAAGCATGTGATTAATTTCAACCTTGGGATTACTTTAACTGAAGGCAGGAGGTACCCTTTTACAACCTCTGTTAAAGGGATCCGAGCTTTGCAGCATATCTGCAGACACAAACATTAAGCAAAATATATAGAGTGAATGGTTAAAAAATAATTTGCCTAGCTCTCTTCAAGAGCTCAAAGACAATGTGTTGACACTACAAACAGAGGTGTGAAGGAGAACAAAACACAACCATTTATACAGTGTTTCTTTACTCTGTCAGATCCTCCAGACTGCAGAAGCTGTCTGTTACAAAATGCCAATTTATTTCATGGGTGTGCAGGGATATTCAGCACAGATAGCAAATAATTTTGCATAAAGCTTAAAACTCAGTACACACAGTGAGGCTAAATCCTAAGAGTGCTTCTCAGCTTTAAACAGTGCTGCTTAGGAGAAGAAGTGATTGTACATGCAAGAGGAAATCAGAAGTAAAATCATCTATGTCGTAAAATGGAATACCAAATGGGGAGATAAATAATATGCTGTTTCAAAGTAAGTCTTGCTACACAAATCCTATAATCACTGTGAGAAAATGGGATTATGTAAATGTATTGGTGATTAGTAAAATTACATATTCATAATTATTTAATTTTATTATCTACTGAAACTTACACAAATAAATACCTACTGTACCTGCATTTTCCCCATCTGCTTCTTTGCCATTTTTTGATAATTATTATCTATAAGCTATACACTACACAACCCAGATAATGAGCTAGATTTTGTTTAGCAAACATTTATCATGTAGTACTGTAAATGACTTCAGAGCAGAAAGGACAAACTGATGGTTAAAGTGCATGGATGAGAATCAAGAAATGTTAGCAGTGCTGTCTACTGATTACTCATAGAAAGTCAATTGCTTTTATGCCTCATTTTGGGGGTAATCAAAACAGGCCAATTACTTGCCCAGAGGTCCCCTTGTTAAGGAAGAGAATAGTATGCAACCAAGGGAGAGCAGATAGCTGGCACCTCACCAACTTGTTACCCAGAAAGGCTTGTTATGCAGAATGGCTTAACAACATTCAAGTCTGGCTGAAGGGGATGTAGAAAGAGAAAGAAATCCAGGGCTCGGCTGTTACTTCTCTAGAGAAAAAGATTATAAAGTTTTTATGGCCACAGTTTTACTTTAAGCACTAGTTATCATTACTCTGCTCACTCACCTATTAGAAATGCATTGTCTCCATTGATTACAGGCATTGTTCATTCACCATTCCCTTTGTCTTGTTTTTGTTTGATTGAGTGCCAAGGAGTTTATTGCTATAACCCAGGAGACCAAGTAAGGTCTTGGGCTAGGGATCTGTGAGAGAGACCCGTAAATTTGCATCTAATCCTTGACACTGCCAAATAAGTCACACTGAAAGCTAAATGTGGGTATTCGAAACCTGTGGATTCCCATGATCCACAATGTTTGAATACCACACAGTCCTTATCTGTACACATCTTTATGACAACTGGTCTCCACATGCAGCCATGGAGTAGCTCATGGCACAGGCAGTGAATGAGGCCTGGAGGAGGCACAGACCATGGCTACCCCCACAGGAGCAACCCAGGCTGGAGCTGCAGCACATGGGGAGGACCATGAAGTGGGGTAGGAGGGCTGTGGTGGAGCAGTGCCTCAGGGGTGGAGCAGAAAGTGACCATGGAGGAGAAGAAGAAACAAAGCATTATGGACTGGGTGCATTGTCCATAAACCTGTGGTGCTGCAGGGCAGAAGGTAGAAGAATGTAGGTGTGGGGAAGAAGCTTGTAGTTAGCTTTTAGTTCTCACTGTTCCAATCTGTAAATTACTTTAATATCATTATGCCGAGTCAGTTTTGGCCATGATGGCAATTGGTGAGTGACCTCCTTGCCCTTATCTCCATCCAGGAGCTTTTTTTCATTCTACTTTATCCCCCTATGCTTCTGAGGCTAGTGAGAGAGCAGTATGGTGATGCAGAGCTGTACATCATGTTAAAATTACAGCAGGCATTTCACACCACACTTTATCCAATGTAATTTTGGGTTGTTGCCAGGAGAGATAGACCTTCCCTTCCCTTCCCTTCCCTTCCCTTCCCTTCCCTTCCCTTCCCTTCCCTTCCCTTCCCTTCCCTTCCCTTCCC